>CM070624.1:51087170-51555279 GCA_036346255.1 Ampelocalamus luodianensis
GTCACGCTGCTTGTGGGCCGCCCATCTTGAGATCGACGGTCCACACCTGCTCGCCACGCGCGCGTTTCAAACGCTGCTTAGCGTGGTTCAATCGGGACGTCCGATCGGAGATCGACGGCTCTCAATCGCCCACGTCTCGGTGTTAGGAAAATCCCGAAAGTGCTAAGTCCGAAGTCGAGATCACATTAGGGTCTTGTCATTTTCATATCTTTGTCATCTTAGCTCCATATTGATGATTCCAATTTCGTTAGCTTCCTTATAACTTGAACTTAAATGTAAAAATAATTGTAGACCATGATCAAACCTGGAATACCATTTTCAAAAATAGTAAACAAGTGAACATAATAATGCTTTTTCGTAACTTTAGCAAACTTGTAAAATGCATAACTTTTAATCTATAGATCATTTTTGTATGAATCCAATTGTGCTAGCTTCCCTGATAGTGTATTTGCTAGGAAAATTGGTTTCACAAACTTTACTGTTTTTAGAAATCATAAGGATCATAGTTTAGTTTAATACCCTAAACAATTTAGACAAATCATAACTCTTTCAATATAACTCCAAATGAGCTGAAATTTCATATGGATTATCACTATACCAGTAGGTAGCTACCCTAAAATTTCAGCTCCAAAATATTTCTAGAAAATATTTTTGCTCTACAGTGCTAATTATGACCGAAAATAGGTTTTAGAGAATATCTTTGCACCACAAATCCAAATTAGGTTTTTCCAGTTCCTATGTCTAGGTTTATTCCTATTCTACATTGTGTATGAATTTTGTCGCATTTGGATAATTTTGCTTGCTCCTTTGTTGAAGTGTTGCTCGCCTTATTGGTTGTTTTCGCTCTTTAAGCTTAGGGTTCGACATTTATGGTAACCCCGAGAACGACCCTCCGCAACAAATTGAGCCACAACAAGCAAAAAAAGCAGCTTGATCATTTCCCATTAATCCCATTACTTTTAAAGTCTAATATTTTGTTTAACTTCTATGTATGCATTGCTATTTTGTTGTTAAATTGATTAGTTAATCCTCTAGTTGCATAATCTGTAGGTAAATAATTATCCTCTACTACCTGAGCCTAGGTTATTTGCTGTGATTAGAGTTCGTTGGATGAGCTCTTGTCACTTAGTAGATTTTCGAATAAATATTGCTTAGTCATGCCTAGTATCGGTAGTATTGGGCGATCATCGACTTAGTCGGTGATCTTGATCACACAACTACTTATACTACTCCATTATGTCCAACCCTTGTGTTTTATTGATTTACAAATCAAAAACTGAAAACAAAACTATATCTTGACTTGGGCACAATGGTATGTTGATGTGATCTGTTGGGTGTGTGGAATGGTGCCTAAGTCCCCAAGGACCGAGTTACTTGTGTCACTAAGCCAAGCGCTTATTGTGTACAACCACACGAGGGGATATGGAACCTCTCTTGACTAAGTACTTTGGGAGGTGCTAATTATGAGCTGGTTGGTGGGTGTGTTCTTGTGTGTGGTGTTTGGAGGGGAGCATTAGCACCGGTTAGGTCGTCTAATGTGTCCTTCTCCCGTGGTTCTGGCTCTAATTAGCATCGCCCATTGGAAAGCGCCTTGTTAGACTTAGCCATGCTCGCATACCAAAGGAAGTGTGCTAACCGTGGTGGTGGAAAGGTGGTCTATCGTGTGGGTACATTGGTACACCTGCGAGGTTAAAACTATTCGAATAGCCTCGTCCTAGGTTATGGACATGCTTGGTAAGGTCGTGCAAGAACTAGACTACAACCTTTTAAAAACTTAAACTTGACATGGGTGGTATGAAGGGTACTTCATGCTATTGTTGTGGTGACTATGGGTTAGTCACTTCTAGGTTGGTGTTGTCATCTATCTATTGTTATAATTGTCTCTCTTTTATTTGAACAATAAAAGTTAATTGCAAACTTGCTTTGAATCTATTACCTTATTGCAAATGAAAACTTGCTTTATCTTGAAAATAAGTCCGAGCCTCATCCACTTAAATAAAGCTTGCATGTAGTTAATTATAGTTTTGTTATCTCACACGTCAGTTTATGCAGTACAAAAACAAGTTTTGTACTCATCTGCTTTGCTTAATTTTAATTGTTGCAGAGGAAGAAGGTGAGCCCCAAGGGCCTCACTTTTTGTGAGTTGTGTTGCGCGCTGCCTGGGACGATTAGCTTGGCGGTCCTGGTTGGTTGCCTTGTGGGTAAAGGCACACCGATTGGCTTTTGTTTATCGCCATCTTATGGCCATTTTGCTTCCATTGTGTATTTACTTATTTGTATGGCTTTTGGCCTCGGCCTCTCTTTTGTAATAACTTTCTTTATATTATCTATGTCTTTCGGCTTGTTGCTTTTGCTTCGCTCTATGTGTATGAATGGGATTGATGCATGATTTTGTAACTGGGTGTGTATCTGCACTGGGAAGTATACATATCTCGAGGCTTGGTTTATTTGATTTGTAATTTATTAGGACCAAGTGGATGGTTAAACGTGCAAGCCGAATAAACCGGGTCCTCAGCAGATATTTACATAAATGGGTACACATTTTATAACAGCATACCAGATAGGAAGAGTACAGTCCAACAAATGTTCGTATAGATGCATTCAGTACCGATGGGCTGAGGAGCTCCTACTATGGGAAAATAGAGGAGATATGGGAGCTCGACTATGTGCTTTTCAAGATCCCCCTATTTTGGTGTCGTTGGGTCCATCTCCTACAAGTGAAGGTTGATATACTGCGCCACCGCCGTGGAACCTTGAACGTGTTTCGGATACAAAGACGAACCATTCGTACTGGCTAATCGAGTTGTTCAAGTCTTCTATGTAACCGACCCGGCAAATAAGAAACACCACATAGTTTTTCATGGAAAAAGGAAGATTGTCGGAGTTGAGAATGTAGTGGACGAGGAAGAATACAATTAATTTGACGAGTTGCCTCCTTTCGGAGATGGCATCAGGCTCGAGGAAGAACCGGTGAGGAAGCTAGCTATATACGCGCGATCATCATGAAGGGCTATATTTTAATTAAGAAATTACTCCATTGTAATTAATTTATTCCATAACATCATGTGTTATGGACTTGTAATCTCTCATATATTTTGATGTCAACGTGGAATTTTCATGTGTTAATGTAACTAACCTATCATCTTTGATATTAATGTCAATGTGGACGCTCATTGTAACCGATAAATTGGTTTTTGAAGTCAAATGTGTTATGAGCTTGTCATCATACTTGTCACCGTGTTTTGTCAGATACCACAGATTGTTAATAGGTTTTGTCGAAGCTATCGCGCACGGTTCTATTATAGAACCGTGCGTGATATGAATCGCGCACGTTCTAATATAGAACCGTCGTGATATGAGCTTATCTCGCATTTATTAAATTGTAGAACCGCTCGTGAATGCCCGACAAAACCTATTGGCAACTGGTGATATGAGTTTATCACGCATAGCTTCTATAAACAAACCGCTCGTGATACGCCCATATCACGCACGCGGTTTTAGATTAGAACTGCTTGTGATATATCATAGACGATTTCTTACTACAACCGCTCGTGATATGGAATGTATCCTGACGCGGTTGCTATTATTGAGAACCATTCGTGATTTCTTATCCTGCATTTGGTTCTATTAAATAACCGTCGTGATAGCCTCTTTATAAGGTAGGAACCGCTAGGTTTTGCTCTTACTCATCAATTCCTCTCCCGCACTTCGAGTTTATCGCGCTCTTTTGCCTCCTCTAGGGCTCGCCTGCTCACCGTCGCCCGACCTTGACACCGCTGCCCCCGACCTCGACGCCACCGCTCCCGACCTTGGCACCCTGGACTTGATGCCCCTGACCTCGCGCGCTTACACCGGCGCCCCGACCTCGCCGTCCCCGACTGACGCCCCGATCTTGGCACCTCGACACTACCACCTCCGCGCCGCCGCGCGCTCGACCTTGGCACTTCGACCTCTTCGCCCGACACCGCGCCTCAGACCTCGGCGCCAACACTAGGGTTTTGCTCTTACTCGTCACTTCTCTCCCTCGCGCCCCCTTGCTCGTGATGGGTTCTGTTGATGCTCTGTGATGCTCTGTGATGGGCTCTGTGATGCTCTGTGATGGGCTCTATTGATGCTCTGTGATGGGTTCTGATGATGCCTTGTTGATGCTCGTGATGATAGTCGAAATCAAAATCATATAGATAATTACAAATGATTTGAGCTAAGCATATTGCTTTATATGGTCGATTATAATTAGTAGCCTTTATACTCTTTGTTTTCGATTATAGCGAATTAAGATTACACTTGTATGTTTTACGTGATGATAGTCTAAATCAAATCAAATATATGATTAGAAACAAGACTTGAGCTTAAGCATATTGCTTTATATGGTCGCTATAATTAGTAGCATTTATACTCTTTGTTTTCGATTATAGCGAATTAAGATTACACTTGTATGTTTTCGTGATGATAATCGAAATCAAAATCAAATAGATGATTAGAAACAAGACTTGAGCTTAAGCATATTGCTTTATATGGTCAGTTATAATTAGTAGCCTTTATACTCTTTGTTTTCAGTTATAGTGGAATTAAGATTACACTTGTATGTTTTCTGTGATGATAGTCGAAATCAAAATCAAATAGATGATTAGAAACAAGACTTGAGCTTAAGCATATTACTTTATATGGTTAGTTATAATTAGTAGCCTTTATACTCTTTGTTTTCAGTTATAGCGGAATTAAGATTACACTTGTATGTTCTGTGAGATATTTATATTTCTATTCTCAATTTGTCAATTAGGCTTATTGTTGATATAAATTTGTGAATTATTTTGAAGGCATATGATTAGATGTTATGTTTACAAAATGCTTTATGTGTTGTAGTTTGAGCTCAAGATCTGTTCTGTAATTATCAAAATTGATTGGTGAAGAGATTTTGATAGAGGACTGAGATTGCATAGACTATGTCTTATGCAATTTGTCAACTGAGAGCAATTTGTCAGTAGAATATGTTTTTAGTTGTTCTTATTACTTGATTCTATTTTGTTTCTATGTCTTCATTAAAGGCTATTCTTTTGTACATGAAGCATTAAACCTTTGCTTAGCATTCCTTCGTCGATCCTAACACACTTGAGTGTACCTTTGCTTCATGCCAATCCTCCACGACATGAAGCAAATGGTACAATCCAGTATGATCTGTTGGAATTAATTATTGTTACATATTTATGCATATGTAAATTATATAGATAGCAAGTAAGCGAGATGGTAGAGGCACCGTGTTCCCCGCCGTCGCTGATGCCGCAGATGGCAGAGGCACCATCTTCGCCGCTGTTACCAATGCCGTAGATGACAGAGGTGTCGTCTTTGCCACCTAATCCGTCGACGATAATGATACGAAAGCGAGATGGCAGAGGAGAATCAAAGATGCATGTAGGCCGACTGGTCATCACGGAGGTCAGTGAGTTTGGGGTCCCTCTGCGTCCCAAGAGCTCAGTGGAGAGATTTCGGACCATGTGCGGGATACTTGTAAGGAAACGGGTCCCCATCACCACACCAAGGTCGAAGGATCTCACGAAAGAAGCGAGAGGCGCGCTGTGGACAGAACTTTTACAAAAGTTCACTATCCCAGAAGCAGACATGGCACGCGTGGAACGGACGGCGATGCTCACGATTGATAAATCATGGAGAACGTTCAAGAGCATTCTTGTCACGAAGTACGCGAACACGGGTCAGACGCCCTTCGTGAAGTACGGATTCTTGACGCAGGAAACATGGGACGCCTTTGTTGCTATGAAGACGACGCCCGAATTTAACAAAGAAAGTGCGTGTAACAGCCCTAGCTTAGGGTTTGTATTTCAAATGTAAAATTTTGAGGAGAAATAAAAACTTTTGTTGTCTCTTCAAGTCATTTGAAAGTTTCTACATTTTTCCTTAGCAATTTCCATTTTCTAGAATTAAATTCTTGTGAATGGAAATTGTTGTCAGCAAATTCTTAGCCTTCAGACTTGTGATCATCCTCTGCAAATATTTTTCTTAGCATCTTGATCATCCTATCTACCTCCTGAATTATTTCACAATTTTTAGATTTTATTTGCTATTTCAAATGGCCAAGTCAAACTAGTTGAAAATCTGGTCAAACCCTTGGTCAGCATGCTTGTGAATTTTTGCAGAACTTTTCAGTGCATAAAAGTTCTGGAAAATTTATGCAAGGTTGATATCTGTCTCAAGTAGCTTACATAAAAATTTCTGAAATTTTTGGAGCCCTGGAGCTATCTCTAAAAATTTCCCAAAACTTCTCTGTTTTTAAATCGAATTCGAAAACATTTGCTTGTCGGCCCAACCACACTTGGGCTCGAGTCCGATCGCACTAATGGACTCGGTCGCGTCAACTAATCGCACCGCCGAGTCAATCGATCGTGACCGTCCGATGCAAATCGAACGATCCACGGCGCAGATGCAACCGACCGTCCGAATGCATACATCAATCTCGACCGCCCATCTCGGATCGAACGGTCGGCGCAAAATGGTCGAGTCGAACCACCGGTTTGCGCCGCACCCAACTCGCGCTCGCGCCCGCTTTTCGCCGACTTGTGGGCCATCCTCGCCGTCATCCCGCCACGCCACTCGCGGCTCCAGTGCACCGCCGCTCAAGACGCTCGCCGGCCGCGCTGCATGCACGCCACCTCGCCACCGGTCTTTTCACCGCCCACCGCCTCACCTGCGCCCGCCTACTCCTACAAAAGCCAACGAGGGTTTTCCTACCTCATTTTCGTCTCCATTGCCTTTCTTCTCCACCGAGCTCCGGGGCCGTGGCGCGCGCGCCGCGACGCCCCAGCGTTCGGCCGCTCCGGTGAGCTCCGGTCATCGCCGACCGCGTCACGTGTGTTCCAACTCACGGGAAGTAAACCTCAAGGAATTTTGATTTCATCGCCGTGAAGCGCGTGGGCTTTCTTCTCCAAGTCCGCCGAAACCGCTCTTCCGCCACCGTATCTTCTCCGGTGAGCTCCAACTCGATTCCTTGCTCGGTGAGCATCACCGACTCCACCTTTCTTTTCCACTCTCTCACACGCCCTCTCGCTCACCCGAGCTGCTCCATCACCGTTGACCGCCGCCGCGGCCTGCCGCCGAGCCACTCCGGTGCCTCTCGTCGCCGCGCCAAGCTCACCGGTGAGTTCACGGAGCCTCACCGATGCTCATCGCGCGCTAAATTTCATTGTCTTCCTCTCGTGCGCCGCACCTTGTCACCCCATCGCCGCGCGTGCTCGTCGCCGCGCCACCACCGTGCTTCTCCGACCAACCCGCGATCACCCTTAGCTTCGTGAACCTCTGGTGACCCATTTTGGCCGCCGCACACCGCGCCGCCACTTCCTCGCCGGCAAGTTCGAGTCCAGAGCAGCCCGAGCCTCTCGTCTCTCTGGTGTGTTCTTCTCTGTTTCTCTGTCGCTGGGGCCCACCTTCAAAACCAGTTCCTTAGTTTCTAATCATGATTAGGAATGTTCTTTAGTTCACTCATGCATGATCATTTTGGTTTTGGGAGTTTGAAAGTTTTTAGTGTTGTTCTCTGTAATTATTTCCTGTTGTCGTTTCTGTTGTCAGTAACTAGATTTTAGTTTCATACTCATGCTTTGGATCCTTGTTTAGTGTTGGATGACTCCCTTTTGTTGTAGAGGTTAGCATGAAATCATTTAGTTAGTATCTTTAAGTTTCAAAGCTCTTGTTGTCATGTTTGATCATTAGGGATAGTTAGCTGATCATGTTATTGTCTCTGTACTTTTGCTTTATCAGTACATTAAGATTTGGTGTAGTAGCATCTGAATTGTGATAACCTTTCTTATGATGATGTGATACTTAGGTGTGTTAGTAGCTGAATTTTATTCTAGCCTAAATTCAATTAGAATTTTGTTTAGCATCTCATAGTTGGATACTTGGCTAGTTATTGTTGTTAATAGCTTCCTGTAGGTTCTGTGAACTCAACTAATAATAGTTGTTTTGATGTGTTAACTTGATGATTAAATAATAGATGTGCACACAATCACCATCAAAGTCTGTCCAAAGTTTAAATCATATAAGAAGATTGATTTTGTGGTTAGCCTAATAAATAAGTGAGTGGATAGATCTATCACTTGAAAGCATGTCTTTTGAAGCATCTCAGAGTGCTTATTTGTTACTCCTTTTTGTGATGGTCTAGCCTCTGTATAAATTGGTGCTTGTGTTTGATGTTTGAGCTTTGTCGGTGTTATTCGTTTTATTCGCTGCTTTGTCCAATCGTTAGGATTCGACATTTGCGGTAACCACGAGAACGACCCTCGCAACAAATTGAGCAACAAAGCCACAAGCGCTTGATCATTTTATCCCAGATATTTTAAAGTCTAATATTTTGTTTCAACTGTATGTATGCATCGCTTATTTTGTGTTAAATTGGTTAGTTAAACCTTTAGATGCATAATCAGAGGTAAATATATGTCCTCTACTACCTGAGCCTAGGTTATTTGTTTGTGATTAGAGTTCACTGGATGAACTCGTCACTTAGTAGATTACGAGTTCAAATTGCTTAGACATGCTTAGTATCGGTAGAAATGGGCGTTATCGACTTAGTCGGTAACCTTGATCACACAAAATTTACTATAACTTTATGTTTTAGCATTTCGCTATGTTTAATTGCAAAATTAAAAATGAAAACAAAAATGATTTAGACTTGGGCACAATGGTAAGACCGGTGTGATCTGTTGGGTGTGACTGGAAAGGTGCCCAGCCGCTTAAGGACCGAAGTTACTTGCGCCACCGTCATCGAGCATTTTGCGTGCTAACCACACTAGAGTATATGGGACCTCTCTTGACCTAGTACTTTGGCGTGTATTGGCTCCGGTCGCAGGAGGTCGCAGGAGGGACGGAGGTGGGAGCATGGTAGTTGTCCAAAAGCTTTATCCCGAGTGGGTAGTTGTCTTTCGGCTTTACCATGTAAGCGTATGGATTTCTATCCATACGAGCGGCTCGTAGTTAATACACAATATTGGAAAAAGTCTCGAGGACTTAGTGTGCAAAGATACCTTCTAAGTGTGCTTTGGCTTAAAGGCGATGCAAGTGTGGGTACATTGGTACACCCTGCAGGTTAAAACTATTCGAATAGCCTCGCCCTAGGTTATGGACACGCTGGATACGCCCCAAGAACTAGACTACAACATTTAAATTAAAACTTGATGGGTGGTAATGAACTGGGATTCGTGCTATGTTGTGGTGACTATTGGGATAGTCACTTCAGTGGTTACTTGTATCTATCTTTATTTCGCAGCTTATTTCAACAGAAAATGAATTGCAAACTGCGCTTCAAATCAGATTATATTATTGCAAATGAAAATTGGCTTTATGCAAATGAAACATATGGCCTCCACTAAACAAACTCGCATGTAGCATATGAATAGGTCTCGCTAGTTCACACGTCGAGTCTTGCGGGTACAAAGACAATCTTTGTACTCAGTGCTTTGCTTAATGTTTTGTTGCAGAGGAAGAAGGTGAGCCCCAAGGCCTCACTTACGTGAGTCAGTGTTGCCGTTTAGTGGGCGACTAGACTTGGCGGTCCTGGCCGATGCCTTGTGGGTTGGAGGCACGCGATTGGCTTTGTTTATAGCCATCTTATGGCACTTTTTGCTTCATTTATCGTTCTTGTTTATTTGTGTATCTTGGCCTATCGGCCTTTGTCTGTAATAACTCTACTATTTGTTTATCTTCCGTTTGGTAGTGTGGTGTTTGGACTCTATGTTTGGAATGGAGTTGATGTCTAATTTTGTAACGGGGTGTGTATACTGCTTTCTGGGAAGTATACATATCTCGAGGATCAATTTATTTGATTTGTGATGCTAGGACCAGGTGGTTGGTTAAGCATTACAAGCCAAATAAATTGGGGTCCTCACAAAGTTGGTATCAGAGCCATTCTAACCGTAGTAACCCAAGCATAGTCGTCCTTAGGATATTTTGAAAAAGCTTAATTTCAAAGTGTAAAAAGGGTTTATGAAAACCTAGGCAGATTCTCAGATTTTACTCCTTGCCTATCTTAGCCTTCTACTCTCATCTTACTCTAATTTGAGTTTAAAACTTGGTTTCTCTCTTTCCTTTCAAAAGATAGTTACTACCGGTAGAATCAGTCTTTGGGAGAACCATAGAGAATTAGTCTAATTAAAATTTGTGGGGGAGTAAGGGTAAGATATGTATGAGTTGCTAAGTGTCTCATTTTTGACAATTGGTTTTGTAACTTAAAAGTCTTGTGTTTGTTTTGTGTCATAGTGTTATTTGCAGTGGGTTATCGACTTCGTGTTTTCCGCTATTGTTAACTTGTCTTAGTGAAACAGATGGCCGGAGAATGCGTGGCGATCAAGAAGTTGGTCATGATGAGGAGCTTCCTCCTCCGACCATGGTGAGTTCTCTCTCGAATCGAGCGAAACCGCATGGACCGGCACGCGCATCTTGGAGGTTGCTAGGAATACCTCCACTCTGCCGGTGGTGGCGGCCACCGACTCGCGGGGACTTGCGAGAGTTCCTCGTGCACGCACCACCGACCTTCGCCCGCCTCCGAGGACCCTCTCGATGCGGATGATTGGCTGCGCATGGTTGAGCGAAGCTCAACATAGCGCAGCTGCGAGCGCAGATAAGGCACTCTTCGCGCCCCACCACCCTGAGGGCGGCACTCTCATGGTGGGAGAACTATTCGCCATGCACCCGCGCCATGTGGTCGCGTGGGAGGAGTTCGATCGCTTTCGTCGCCCACATCCCGGATGGCCCGATGAAGTCGAAGAAGAAGGAGTTCCTCGCGCTCAAGCAAGGGCGCAAATCGTGACTGAGTACTTGTACGAGTTCAATCATCCGCCTCGTTATGCTCGGAGAGGTGGCCTCGGATGAGGCTAGCGGAGAAGTTTATGGATGGCTTGTCCGAGGAGCCGCAGGACAAGCTATCTATTGTGGACTTCTCGACTTTCGTGCCTTGGTAGATAAGGCCATTGTTGCTTGAGCATAAGGCAAAGGCGCCAAGCGTCCCCATAGCGCAAATAGGAGGCACATCGGTCTACTCACACCACCTCACTGCGTCCTCGGTGGGCGGCACTGATGGCCCGTTCTTTTTGCTCCACCGGCCGCTGAGGCCATCGCCCACCGCAGCCGTGTTTCAAATGCACGTGCGCTGCGATCCAAGACAGAGCGGCTCCGCAATCCGGCGGCCGAGGTTACTTGTTTTCGCTGCCACAACAAGGGCCATTATGCGAATGCTCGCCTCGAGTGTTGCAGCACCCTCGCCCTAATGGAGGACGCGGCAGGAGTGGTCATCCACCGACGAAGACTATCCGAAGCCCGAGTGCGGCGGTGTCGAGTCAACCACCTTTCACCGAGGAGGCTCGGGAGGCGCGGATGTCGTGATGGGTACACTTCTTGTTAATTCTCGCCTGCTGCGGATTATTTGATTTTGGAGCATCGCATTCTTTTATTTCAAGATCATTTGCTGCTGCTAGTGGTCTTCACTGTGTTCCTTTGGGAGTTCCTTTGCTCATCCGCTCTCCGGGGTCGGAAATGAGAGCTGATCTTCAGTGTCGGGATGTTCCTATCATAGTCAGAGGAGTGGGGTTTTTGGCAAACCTTATTCTGCTCAGTTCAGCGAGCCTGGATGTGATTCTTGGCATGGATTGGTTGTCCCAACACTTGGGGCAAATCGATTGTGCCAGGAAGATTGTCTATCTCACCAGCCCTTCAGGCGAGCAGGTCGATTTTTCCCCGCAGCTGCAAGGGTCGCACCTTTGTGCACTTGTAACCAAGCCAGCTTTGAAGATTCAGGAGGTTCCTACTGTTTGTGATTTTGAGGATGTTTTTCCTGATGATTTGCCCGGGATGCCTCCGGTTCGAGACCTTGAGTTTGTCATTGAGTTGCTGCCCAGCATCGCCTCTATCTCGAAGCGCCAGACGGATGCCTCCCAATGAGTGGAAGAATTGAAGAAGCAGCTTGGTGAGCTCCAAGCAAAGGGTTTCATCCGTCCCAGTTCATCTCCTTGGGGTTGTCCGGTGATTTTTGTGAAGAAGAAGGACAATACCTTGCGCATGTGTGTTGATTACCGTCCTCTCAATGAGGTGACGGTGAAGAACAAATATCCTTTGCCCCACATTGATGATCTTTTCACGGCTTATGCGGAGCTCGGTGTTCTCCAAGATTGACTGAGATTGGGATATCATCAAGTCCGGATCGTGTGAGGATATTCAAGACGGCTTTCACTACTCGTTATGGTCTGTACGAGTATACCGTCATGTCCTTCGGTTTAACCAATGCTCTGGCTTATTTCATGAACCTCATGAACTCGGTATTCATGGAATATTTGGATAAGTTCGTGGTGGTCTTTATTGATGATATTCTTATCTATTCCAAGACTGAAGCAGAGCATGCTGAGCATCTGAAGATTGTTTTGGGCAAATTGCGGGAGCATCAGCTATATGCAAAGTTCAGCAAATGTGAGTTCTTGGGCCATGTTCTTTCAGCTGGGGGCATAGCTGTGGATCCCAGCAAGGTCAGCGATGTTCTATCTTGGGGGCAGCCCAAGTCAGTCACCGAGGTACGGAGTTTTCTTGGTTTAGCAGGCTACTACCGCCGCTTTATCGAGAACTTCTCTAAGATCGCAAAGCCGATGACTGAATTGCTCAAGAAGGACAAGAAGTTTGTGTGGTCCTCTGCTTGTGATGAGAGCTTTGGGAGCTCAAACAACATTGACTTCACCCAGTCCTCACTCTTCCCGATATCCACAAGAGCTTCGATATTTATTGCGATGCCTCTCGTCGAGGACTTGATGTGTTCTTATGCAGAAGGCAAGCGATTGCCTATGCATCGAGCGATTGAGACCTCACGAGCTCAATTATCCTACCCATGATTTAGAGTTGGTCTGTGGTGCATGCACTCAAGATTTAGCGGCATTATTTGATCGGAAACCATTGTGAGGTGTATTCCGATCACAAGAGCTTGAAATACTTGTTCACCCAAATGATCTGAACCTCGAGTGCAGAGAGATGGTTGGAATTGATCAAAGATTATGACATGGGTATTCAGATCATCATCGGCAAGGCCAATGTGGTTCTTGATGCACTTAGCCGAAAGGTATATTGCAATACTCGATGATCCAGAGCAAAGAACTTGCACTTCTTGCAATTCAGCCTCAACTTGGGATTGGTTGAGCATGGTTCCTTTTGTCGCCTTGGTTGTGCAACCAACCTTGGTGGATCAAATCAAGTCAACCAAATGATCGGATGTTGGTATGGGTAAAATCAAGCGAACATCGAGAATGGATCACCAAATGTTTTATGTAAGATGAGCACGGTGTTGTGTGGTTTGGGCGGTGTCTTGTGGTCCCAAAGGTCCCCGAGTTGCGGGATTTGATTCTCCAGAGGCCCATGATTCCCCCTTGTCCATCCATCCCGGCCACAAAAATGTACCAAGATCTGCGTCGAGATTACGGTGGACTCGCATGAAGCGAGAGATTGCCGTGTTCGTTGCCGATGTGACATATGTTGTCGTGTCAAGGCGAGCATCGGCGTCGGCAGTCTTCTTCACCTTTACCTATACCAGAGTGGAAGTGGGATTACGAGGTATGGATTTTATCACCGTCCGCCTGCACTCCTGCGGGAAGGATGCGTTATGGGTTATCATTGATCGATTGACGGGTGGCCCATTTCCTTCCAAAGGCGATCGAAGATTGATGTGAATCGGCTAGCGGATCTTTACATATCCCGCATTGTGAGTGCGCATGGTGTGCCACGAACGATAGTGTCGATCGTGGTTCTCTTTTCACTTCCCGATTTTGGCACATGCGGAGGCCATGGGTACCCGCTTTCGCTCATTCACCTATCATCCTCGGGATCGATGGTCGACGGGCGCGTCAATCAGTGCTTGAAGATATGCTCAGGCTTGTGTTCTTTCCTATGGAAAGAATTGGGAGAAGTGCCTACCGCTTGCCGAAGTTCTCTTACAACAACAACTTCCGTGCTAGTCTCGGTATGGCACCATTTGAGGCTTTGTATGGCGGCGCCGCGAGAACACCGTTGAACCGGTCGTAAATCGGTGAAAGGCGCTTTGGCCTGCACTCAATTAATGAGGCCGAGAACCAAGTGCGCTTGATTCGTGAGCACTTGCGCGTAGCTCACCCCGAGCGAAGAGCTATGCGGTCGGCGTCGCCGTGAGTTGAGTTTCGGCCCAATGACTTTGTGTATCTCAAAGTCTCACCTCCGAAGGACATCGTCGTTTTGGTGTCAAGGGCAAATTGGCTCCTCGGTATGCCGGGCCTTATCGCGTCATCAAGAAAGTGGAGCCGTTGCATACCGTTGGAGTTGCCAAATACACTTGAGGGGTGCATGATGTTTTCCATGTGTCGCAATTGAAGAAGTGCCTCCGTGTTCGGTTGAGGAAACACCATTGGAAAATATCGATGTGCGGGAAGATCTGTCTTATCACGAGCGTCCGTTCGTATCCTCGAAGAAGTCGAACGCAGAACAAGGAACCGTGTGATCAAGTTCCTTAAAGTTCGATGGTCGAACCACTCCGAGGATGAAGCCACTTGGGAACAGGAAGATCGTCTCGGCAGATTACCCATCCTTCTTCTCCCAGTGATCGAATCTCGGGAGATTCTGTAAGGGGAGATTTGTAACAGCCCTAGCTTAGGTTTGTATTTCAAATGTAAAATTTTGAGGAGAAATAAAACTTTTGTTGTCTCTTCAAGTCATTTGAAAGTTTCTACATTTTCCTTAGCAATTTCCATTTTCTAGAATTAAATTCTTGTGAATGGAAATTGTTGTCAATAAATTCTTAGCCTTCAGACTTGTGATCATCCTCTGCAAATATTTTTCTTAGCATCTTGATCATCCTATCTACCTCCCTGAATTATTTCACAATTTTTAGATTTTATTTGCTATTTCAAATGGCCAAGTCAAACTAGTTGAAAATCTGGTCAAACCCTTGGTCAGCAAGCTTGTGAATTTTCTGCAGAACTTTTCAGTGCATAAAAAGTTCTGGAAAATTTATGCAAGGTTGATATCTGTCTCAAGTAGCTTCCATAAAAATTTCTAAATTTTTGGAGCCCTGGAGCTATCTCTAAAAATTTCCCAAAACTTCTCTGTCTTTTAAATCGAATTGAAACATCGCTTGTCGGGCCCGAACCACACTTGGCCTCGAGTCCGACCGCACTAATGGACTCGGTCGCGTCAACTAATCGCACCGCCGAGTCAATCGATCGTGACCGTCCGATGCAAATCGAACGATCCACGTCTTGCGTATGCAACCGACTGTCCGAATGCATACATCAATCTCGACCGCCCATCTCGGATCGAGCGGTCGGCGCAAAAATGGTCGAGTCGAACCACCGTTTGCGCCGCACCTAACTCGCTCTCGCGCGCTCCGCTTTTTTCGGTGACTTGTGGGCCATCCCGACGGTCATCCCGCCACGCCACTCGCCGACTCAGCGCGCACCGCCGCTCAAGACGCTCGCCGGCCGCGCCGCATGCACGCCGCCACTCGCCTCACGGTCTTTTCACCGCCCACCGCTCACCTCGCTGCCTCCGCTACTCCTACAAAAAGCCAACGAGGGTTTTCCTACCTCGTTTCGTCTCCATTGCCTTTCTTCTCCATCGAGCTCCGGAGCCGTGAGCGTCGCTGCGACGCCTCCGAGCGTTTCAGCCGCTCCGGTGAGCTCCGGTCATCGCCGACCGCGTCACGGTGTGTTCCAACTCCCTGGGAAGTAAACCCCTCAAGGAATTTTGGATTTCATCGTCTGTGAAGCTGCGCGTGGGCTTTCTTCTCCAAGTCCGGCCGAAACCGCCTCTTCCGCCACCGTATCTTCTCCGGTGAGCTCCAACTCGATTCCTTGCTCGGTGAGCATCACCTGGACTCCACCTTTCTTTTCCACTCTCTCACACGCTCCCCGGGCTCACCCTGTGCCCGCCACCGCGCCGCCGCGGGCTCTCGTCGCCGAGCCACTCCGGTGCCTCTCCGTCGTCGCCAAGCTCACCGGTGAGTTCCTGGAGCCTCACTGATGCTCATGCGCGCGCTAAATTTCATTGTCTTCCTCTCTGGTGTAGTCGCACCTTGTCACCCCCACTGCCGGCCGCCATGCTCCGTCGCCGCGCCGCCACCATGCTTCTCCGACCAACCCGCGATCACCTTTAGCTTCAGTAACCTCTGGGCGACCCATTTTGGCCGTCGCACAGCCCGCGCCGCCACTTCCTCGCCGGCGGCAAGTTCAGGTCCAGAGCAGCCCGAGCCTCTCTGTTCTTCGGCTGTGTTCTTCTCTGTTTCTCTGTCAGTGGGGCCCACTCCTTCAAAACCAGTTCCTCTCATGCATGATCATTTTGGTTTTGGGAGTTTGAAAGTTTTTAGTGTTGTTTTCTGTAATTATTTCCTGTTGTCGTTTCTGTTGTCAGTAACTAGATTTTAGTTTCATACTCATGCTTTGGATCCTTGGTTAGTGTTGGATGACTCCCTTTTGTTGTAGAGGTTAGCATGAAATCATTTAGTTAGTATCTTTAAGTTTCAAAGCTCTTGTTGTCATGTTTGATCATTAGGGATAGTTAGCTGATCATGTTATTGTCTCTGTACTTTTGCTTTATCAAGACATTAAGATTTGGTGTAGTAGCATCCGAATTGTGATAACCTTTCTTATGATGATGTGATACTTAGGTGTGTTAGTAGTGAATTTTATTCTAGCCTAAATTCAATTAGAATTTTGTTTAGCATCTCATAGTTGGATACTTGGCTAGTTATTGTTGTTAATAGCTTCTGTAGGTTACGTGAACTCAACTAATAATAGTTGTTTTGATGTGTTAACTTGATGATTAAATAATAGATGTGCACACAATCACCATCAAAGTCTCGTCCAAAGTTTAAATCATATAAGAAGATTGATTTTGTGGTTAGCCTAATAAATAAGTGAGTGGATAGATCTATCACTTGAAAGCATGTCTTTTGAAGCATCTCTCAGAGTGCTTATTTGTTACTCCTTTTTTGTGATGGTCTAGCCTCTGTGTATAAATTGGTGTTTGTGTTTGATGTTTGAGCTTTGTCGGTGTTATTCGTTCTTATTCGCTGTTTTGTCCAATCGTTAGGATTCGACATTTGCGGTAACCCTGAGAACGACCCTCCGCAACAAATTGAGCAACAGCAGCCAGGCAAGCAGTTTGATCATTTTATCCCAGTATTTTAAAGTCTAATATTTTGTTTCAACTGTATATATGCATCGCTTATTTTGTGTTAAATTGGTTAGTTAAACCTTTAGATGCATAATCTGTAGGTAAATATCTGTCCTCTACTACCTGAGCCTAGGTTATTTGCTGTGATTAGAGTTCGCTGGATGAACTCTCGTCACTTAGTAGATTACGAGTTCAAATTGCTTAGACATGCTTAGTATCGGTAGAAATGGGCGGTTATCGACTTAGTCGGTAACCTTGATCACACAAAATTTACTATAACTTTATGTTTTAGCATTTCTGCTATGTTTAATTGCAAAATTAAAAATGAAAACAAAAATGATTTAGACTTGGGCACAATGGTAAGACGGTGTGATCTGTTGGGTGTATTTGGAAAGGTGCCCGAGTCGATTAAGGACCGAAGTTACTTGCGCCACCGTCATCGAGCATTTTGCGTGCTAACCACACTAGAGTATATGGGACCTCTCTTGACCTAGTACTTTGCGTGTATTGGCTCGGGTCGCAGGAGGTCGCGGGAGGGACGGAGGTGGGAGCATGGTAGTTGTCCAAAAGCTTTATCTCGAGTGGGTAGTTGTCTTTTCGGCTTTACCATGTAAGCGTATGGATTTCTATCCATACGAGCGGCTCGTAGTTAATACACAATATTGGAAAAGTCTCGTAGG
This sequence comes from Ampelocalamus luodianensis, assembly GCA_036346255.1. NCBI lineage: Eukaryota > Viridiplantae > Streptophyta > Magnoliopsida > Poales > Poaceae > Ampelocalamus > Ampelocalamus luodianensis. The sequence continues at coordinate 51,105,020 of CM070624.1, forward strand.
ACTTAGTTGTGCAAAGATACCTTCTAAGTGTGCTTTGGCTTAAAGGCGATGCAAGTGTGGGTACATTGGTACACCTGCGAGGTTAAAACTATTCGAATAGCCTCGTCCTAGGTTATGGACACGCTCGGATACGCCCCCCAAGAACTAGACTACAACATTTAAATTAAAACTTGATGGGTGGTACGAATCTGGGGATTCGTGCTATGTTGTGGTGACTATTGGGATAGTCACTTCTGTGGTTACTTGTATCTATCTTTATTTGTGATTATTTCAACAAGAAAATGAATTGCAAACCTGCCTTCAAACTGTATTATATTATTGCAAATGAAAATTGGCTTTATGCAAATGAAACATATGGCCTCCACTAAACAAACCTGCATGTAGCATATGAATAGGTCTGCTAGTTCACACGTCAGTCTTGCGGGTACAAAGACAATCTTTGTACTCAGGTGCTTTGCTTAATGTTTTTGTTGCAGAGGAAGAAGGTGAGCCCCAAGGGCCTCACTACGTGAGTCGTGTTGCCGCTTCGTGGGCGACTAGACTTGGCGGTCCCACGGATGCCTTGTGGGTTGGAGGCACGCTGATTGGCTTTGTTTATAGCCATCTTATGGCACTTTTGCTTCCACTGTCGTTCTTGTTTATTTGTGTATCTTGGCCTGTCGGCCTTTGTCTGTAATAACTCTACTATTTGTTTATCTTCCGTTTGGTAGTGTGGTGTTTGGACTCTATGTTTGGAATGGAGTTGATGTCTAATTTTGTAACGGGTGTGTATCGCTTTGAAGTATACATATCTGAGGATCAATTTATTTGATTTGTGATGCTAGGACCGGTGGTTGGTTACATTACAAGCCAAATAAATTGGGGTCCTCACAAAGTTGGTATCGAGCCATTCTAACCGTAGTAACCAAGCATAGTCGTCCTTAGGATATTTTGAAAAGCTTAATTTCAAAGTGTAAAAGGGTTTATGAAAACCTAGGCGATTCTCGATTTTACTCCTTGCCTATCTTAGCCTTCTACTCTCATCTTACTCTAATTTGAGTTTAAAACTTGGTTTCTCTCTTTCCTTTCAAAAGATAGTTACTACCGGTAGAATCAGTCTTTGGGAGAACCATAGAGAATTAGTCTAATTAAAATTTGTGGGGGAGTAAGGGTAAGATATGTATGAGTTGCTAAGTGTCTGATTTTTGACAATTGGTTTTGTAACTTAAAAGTCTTGTGTTTGTTTTGTGCTGTTAGTAAGTTATTTGCAGTGGGTTATCGACTTCGTGTTTTCCGGCTATTGTTAACTTGTCTTAGTGAAACAGGATGGCCGGGAGAATGCGTGGCAGTCAGCAGGCTGGTCATGATGAGGAGCTTCCCCCTCCTCCGACCATGGCTGAGGTTCTCTCTCAGATCGAGCGAAACCGCATGGACCAGACGCGCATCTTGGAGGTTATTGCTAGGAATACCTCCACTCTCGCCGGTGGTGGCGGCCACCGGACTCGCTGGGACTTGCGAGTTCCTCCGCACGCAGCCACCGACCTTCGCCGCTCTGAGGACCCTCTCGATGCGGATGATTGGTCGCGCATGGTTGAGCGAAAGCTCAACATAGCGCGATGCGCCAGCGCAGGATAAGGCACTCTTCGCGTCCCACCGCCTGAGGGCGCAGCACTCTCATGGTGGGAGAACTATCTCGCCATGCGCCCGCGGGCCATGTGGTCGCGTGGGAGGAGTTCGATCGACTTTTACGTCGGGCCCACATCCCGGATGGCCCGATGAAGTCAAGAAGAAGGAGTTCCTCGCGCTCAAGCAAGGGCGCAAATCGCGGCCCGAGTACTTGTACGAGTTCAATCATCCGCTCGTTATGCTCGGGAGAGGTGGCCTCGGATGAGGCTAAGCGGGAGAAGTTTATGGATGGCTTGTCCGAGGAGCTGCGGGACAAGCTATCTATTGTGGACTTCTCGACTTTCGTGCCTTGGTAGATAAGGCCATTGTTGCTGAAAGCATAAGGCAAAGGCGCTGGCGAGTCCAAGCGCAAATAGGAGGCACATCGGTCTACTCACACCACCTCACTGTCCTCGGTGGGCGGCACGATGGCCAAAGTTCTTTTGCTCCACCGGCGCGAGGCCATCTCGCCCACCGCAGGCGTGTTTTGACCACGCGCGCTGCGATCCAAGACAGAGCGGCCTCCGCAATCCGTGGCCGAGGTTACTTGTTTTTTGCCACAACAAGGGCCATTATGCGAATGCTCGCCGTCGAGTGTTGCGGCGACCCCTCGTCCTAATGGAGGACGCGGGCGAGAGTGGTCATCCACCGACTGAAGATTATCCGAAGCCCGAGTGCGAGCGTGGTCGAGTCAACCACCTTTCACCGAGGAGGCTCGGAGGCGCGGATGTCGTGATGGGTACACTTCTTGTTAATTCTCGTCCTGCTGCAGTATTATTTGATTCTGGAGCATCGCATTCTTTTATTTCAAGATCATTTGCTGCTGCTAGTGGTCTTCACTGTGTTCCTTTGGGAGTTCCTTTGCTCATCCGCTCTCCGGGGTCGGAAATGAGAGCTGATCTTCAGTGTCGGGATGTTCCTATCATAGTCAGAGGAGTGGGGTTTTTGGCAAACCTTATTCTCGCTTTCGGCCAATGAGCACTGGATGTGATTCTTGGCATGGATTGGTTGTCCCAACACTTGGGGCAAATCGATTGTGCCAGGAAGATTGTCTATCTCACCAGCCCTTCAGGCGAGCAGGTCGATTTTTCCCCGCAGCTGCAAGGGTCGCACCTTTGTGCACTTGTAACCAAGCCAGCTTTGAAGATTCAGGAGGTTCCTACTGTTTGTGATTTTGAGGATGTTTTTCCTGATGATTTGCCCGGGATGCCTCCGGTTCGAGACCTTGAGTTTGTCATTGAGTTGCTGCCCGGTACTGCCCCTATCTCGAAGGCGCCGTATCGGATGCCTCCCAATGAGCTGGAAGAATTGAAGAAGCAGCTTGCTAGCGACAGGCCTTGAATATAGATTTAGATGGACTCTTTGCGAATGAGATCAAGGACATTCGAGGAAAGCTCTGCAGCTTTATCATATCAGAGATAATTAAGGACACCGAAGAATTTCACTCCGTTGTTGACCCAGCGCATCACCCCGCCAACACTTCTCAACCACCTGCAAACAATTGACTCAATTGTAATCCAATTTATTTTGTAACAATACTTGAACAAATGTGATCTTTTGTAATTTATTTTGAGTAATGATCAGATTGAGTTTGTCGACAATTGATTATCTGTGATGTATCTGTTTTTCTGTATGCTTGTTTTCATAGGGCATGGCTAGCAATTCCTGAGGCTAGCCAAAAATCAGTAAAAATGTAGTTAGTGTAATGAACTATCACAGACGGTTTTAAAACCGCTCAGCGAATGCTAATATCATGGACGGTTCTATAACGAACGTCAGCGAAGTCGAGTATCATAGGCGGTTACGTAAAACGTATGTGAAGTCGAGTATCACGTAACCGCTCGTGATACTCGACTTCATATACGGTTTTACACGAATCGTCTATGATACTCGACTTCCGACGTTTCATGTACGGAACCGTCTGCGTGATATCGGCATTCATAAGCGGTTTTAAAAAAACCGTCTGTGATATTCATATCATAGACGGTTTGCAGACCGTCTGTGATAACCACCTGTTATCAGAGACCAACTTATCCAAACGGTTCGAAAACCATCTGTGATGACGGTTTCGAACCGTCTGTGATGACTATTTCTGTAGTAGTGTGTCAAGATTATTCATTATGACACATGTGTAGTGAACCCATCGTAACTAAGCAAAACTAAGTATCAATATGATACCCATGTTGGTAATACAAGTATGTCCAAATAAAATTACCCATGCTAAGGTGGCAAAGGATTCATGGCATTTAAATAATCAATGGAGGCATAATGACAATAGGCAATAGCTAAACCCGAAACAATTTGTATAAAGATAGCATGCAGTTGTATAAAACAATATACTTTTGAAATCATAGGTTTAATATGATCAAAGGACCATGACTTACCTTAGAATAAATCCTAAAATTGATCTTGATCTTGGTGTACTTCTCCTTGTCCAAAACTTCCCGAAGTATCAACGTCTACTCGCAAATAAGCAAATAAACTAATTAAATAAATAATAGAGATAAAACAAACTCCAAAAATTAAATAAAAATCTCAGATAAATAGATATAGAATTTAGATGAATTTGGGAATTTGAATAGGCTCAATCGGAGTTCGGATGCAAAAGATATGGGCTCTAGAAAATTGAAATCACATAAAATACTGAAAATTAGAATTTATGGATTTACTGAATTATTTTTCTAAAGGAAAAAGGGATTATGACATCAACATGACATCACTAGGGTTTCTCGGCCCAAAAGAAGCCAACTGCACATGGAAGTGCCTTGGCTCACGGTGGACCAAGCCCACCGAGCCATTGGATCGGGTTTAGGGTTAGGTGGCACGCGGTGCTGATGTGGCTGACACGAGGATGACACGAGGGCACCCGAACTGACGTGGCTGGGTGAGCTGGCATGCCAAAGTGGCAAGGATCTATCGCCGAGATGGATCAACACCGGCAAGACGAACGGTGGCAACTGGTGGCACACGGTGGTTATCGCTGGGATGCTGGAGCTCAGGCAAACACATCTAACGGTTTCGATGCGATGGTGGGTGGCAGCAATGGCTTCAATGTCAATGAAGACGACGATGACTACTCGGGTTGACCGCTAAACGGCGGCGGGGACCTCCGATGGGGTTTTGAGTGCGCGCAACAAAAACGCAAGGACCAGGCGATGCTTTCGAACCACTCACGAGACCCAATGGTCATCGACGACGACCGGAACGCGACGGTGACGGGGTGGCGACATAGCGGCTTGGGCTACTACGCTGTGGCGATGCTACGATGCTCCCTATGTGACGAGAAGACGCACACCAGATGGAAGACGACGCGACGAACTCAGAGAGGTACCAGATGAGGATTGGAGCTCACCGACGGCGACCAATTTTGACGAAGAACAGCGGCGGTGGAGTTAGGTCTATTCTTCAATTCCAGCGAAGGGGATGCAATCTAGGGTTTCTTGCTTCAGCGAAAAGGCGGCTAGGGTTGGGGCGAACCTCGTGACGCGGTCACAGCTCTAAATAGGGCCCGGAAGCGAGGAGTTTGTGAGCGGCAAGGCGGCGGAACGCAGCTCGAACACGGACTGAGGAGTCCAGGAGGAGAACAACTCATAGACAAAGGTGATGTGGCAGGTGGGCCCAGTCGTCAGCAGAAGCGGCTCAGATGCGGTTACGTCGCACGCGTCACAGCAACGACCAACAGGTGGGACCTCAAGCTCGCGCACGGAGAGAGAGGAACAGAGCGGCTACAGTGGAATTGGGCTGAAAGCGGAGGGAGCTGGGCCAAAGGCTAGGGTTTCAGCCCAAAGGACAGACTCGAGATTTTTAATTAGTTTTCTTTTTAGAAAATAGAAGAAAACCCAAATAACACTTTAAAAATAGCAAATGCACTCGGAAAAATTCTAGAAAAATCTAGAAAATATATCCAAGTACATAGAATCCAAATAAAATCATTTTGACAATAGTTGATATTGACATTATCCATATTAAATTGTTTTTGAATTCTAAAAATTCCAATTAAGCTTTAACTTTAAGAGGGAAAAAAATCAAATGGTTCTTTTTACTTTTAAAACTTTAAAAACAGACAAAAAATTTGGGATGTTACAACTACCAGCTTCAAACACTTCTGTTGGTGTGCGCCTAAGTGATTATCATAAGGCCTTTACAATGCGCATTCCAAATTAGTCATACCCGCTAAGGTTTCACTTCCTTTAGACTAAACCATTCGCCGGAAGCCCCCTCTTGCGCCTTGTGGAATAAATTAAAAGTAGGTGATTCTGACACCCACACATCAACATGACACAACTAATAGTGAAATGTTACAAATTAGTTAGACAGGTATATCCTATTCCAGACTTATGGTAGTACAGAATGGCTTAACAACTCGCAGCTCGCAGACCGGTACTTAGTTGATTTAGGCAACTTCCAAAAATAACCCTTGGGCCTCAACCATTCACTGAATTGAGCCCATGAATAAAGCTGCACCCAACAACTATCCATTTCACCTAAGTCCAAATCAGTTTTTAATTTTATTTTATTTTTCAAGTCATTTGTAAACTTCCATGACACGCCAATGCTATGGATACAACATAAACCACAATTGATTTTTGGTTGTAAATTCCCAAATCATGTATTTCAAGTCTAAGCATGGCTAAGCTTAATTTTTCCCAAAATATTTGAGTTCATACTATTGTACCAACTATATTTTATCTAAGGTGACAAGGTATGGATATTTCAATGTCAAAATTTGGCCATACAAATGTATTGGGATTAACTACAATTTCAAAATGATATTTAAATTATATTGAATAGAAATAAGCATGCAATAATAATTTAAAATAGAATTTAAATAATTTAAAATACTGAGATCAAAAATGTAACTTGCCTTGGTCAATTAATTGTTGTTCTGAAATGGCGTCGAAATCTAGCTATCTGAAGTCGTCGAAATCTATACGCGAAAATAAGCCAAATTCAGACAAAATTCAAATAAACTCCAAATTAAATAATTTAGATTCTGGGAGATAGATATTGAATTTATATGAATTTATAAATTTGAATAAATGGAATCAGAGCTAGAACGAATGAGAATGGGCTCTCGAAAGATTCAATTTCACATGAAATGATAGAAATAGAAATTTCTGAATTAATTTTGTAAAGGAAAATCAACTCATTGTGTCAGCATGAGGTCAACGAGTGATTTTGATTTTATGACTGAATTATTTCCAAAATAAAAAGGTTTGAGCCATTGACGGGTGGGCCCCAGTCTATGGACCAGGTCCACAAAATTGTGTATAGTCCATGGTGGACTGGGTGCGTGGGTGATGGGGCACATGCCATGTCAGCGTGACACGTGGGCTACCACACGGACGTTTGCACTGAGGTAGAGCATGCCAGCGCACACGCGGCCCTATGTGGCAGCCACATGGCAGCAGCGGCGCACACGGGGACCCATGGTCACCAACGCTACGAGCCACGGCGACCGGTGGCATGGGGCACATTAGGGAGAGGAGAGACTGGGAGTGTGACACTCACCTTCGCGGCGGCTAAGCGCGCAAGGACGGCCAGGGGCTACGAGAGAGGCGACAGTGAGATTCGATTGACGGCGACACGGTAGCTCCAACGGTGGCGAGGTGAGGACGGAGTAGAACGTTTGCCTCTGGTTTTGTATGCACAACTTCTTGAACGTCTTCATTAGTTCCTGACTATAGAACTGCCTGAAGAAGTTCGATGCAAGATGCCTCATGCACCATCGGGTTTCCATGTCATTCCACTAGAAGGGGGTTACGTCCCATTCTTCATGGTGTTGAGAGCGGACAACAACCCTGCATTGCGGTCTACGATAAGGCATACGTTGGGTCGGTCTCCCATAACTTTTCGCTTGACATTTGCGAGGAACCGCAGCCAACTATCTGTATTCTCATTCTTTATGATGGCAAATGCAACCAGAAGAAGATGGTCATTTGTATCGGTCATCACCGTAGTGAGAATGGTGCTATTGTACCGCACGGTAAGGAAAGTGTCATCCATTGTGAGCACCGAACGACAGAACTTGAATCCCTATATGGCCTGGAAGAATGCCTAGAAAATACAGTCCAATGTGAAGCAATTAGGGACTCCATCAGGATCTTATCTTTTCATCTTGTTTATGTATGTGACGGGGTTTGCTTCAATAATCTGGTGAAGCATCCTTCGCACAAGGTTGTATTCCTCCTCATATGTCCCATACATGGACTCGATCATCTTCTACTTAGCTTGTCAGACCTTGTTGCAGCTGACTAGATAGCCAACCAGATTTGCGACGTGTGACAACAGTATCTTGGGGGAAACGAACACATCATCCACAACTAGATGGCTGATGAGGCTTGCCACATATGCAAAAGTCACATTCCGATACTACTATAGCGGCTCACTCAGCTCGCAAGTGTAGTCGATCACCGTTGTAACCGTGAAGACCGTTCCATAACCCTTCGCCTTGTGAGTGTTGAGCATGTCAGGGCAGCCTTCCACTACACACTTTACTGTATAATGGGCTAGGTTGGACCAGTACTGTAACATCCTAAAACTTGGATTTTTATTTCAAATGTATAAAAAGGTGAACTTTTTAAAACTTTTGAACATGCATTGATTTTCTGGAGCTTTTGCATATTTTGTTGCATTTGAAAATTTTGAAATCAAATGAAACATACAACTCAAATTGAAACTCCAAAAAAAACAGAAACAAAAACTTGTGATCATCATCTGGAAATAATTTATTCAAATACTATAATAATTATTATGAATAAATATAATTTTTTCCAAATTTATGGGACTAGATTCAACCCTTAGAATTTCAAACTCAAATCAATAACTTATTATTGGTTTGAATTTAAACTATACAAACTATATCTTGAACAGTGTAGTTTAAGAATTTTTAGGGACACTGGACCTTCCCAGGAAACCCTCTGATTAATTTTAGATTTTTAGGAAATTTAATTCTATTTTTAAGACCCCGGTCAAAGTAGAGAAGCTATTTTAAACCTCGGTCAAACTTAACACTATTCCTTGGGCTCAAACCACTTGGACTTGGCTCGACTGAACCAACCCGACCCGCACCGCACCACACCCTGGCTCAGTCCAACCCTCTCACTTAAGCGCGGGCCGTCCGATTCGATATCAATCGTCTAGATCAGTTGGAACGTTTGGACCGCCAAACAGCCCGTGTGATCTGGATTGTCAAAATTCAATCGGACCGACCGAAACGATTGGGAACGTTCGGACCGTCCGAACAGCCCACTTGATTAGGGCCATCCATTCCCGATCGGACCATCCAAGACTCTACGACCGGGCAAGCTAGCTTGACCCACCCACCTAACTGCACCGTGTCGCACCAGTCTCGCTCGCGCGTGTGTGTGAGCCTCTGACCACTGGGCCCACCTGTTGGGGTGTCATCTTCGTCCCGTTGGGCTCGCAGGTGAAGCATGCCACGTGGCCGGCGATTCCTTCCGCACACCAGTGGACGCCGTCAATCCACCGCCTCTTCCGACCACTCCTGAAGCTCCTTGGATTGACGTCGCCTCCGTTGCCGTCATCGCCCAAGGATAATACCCCCCGTACCCCCCTCATTTTCGTCATTCTTCCTCTCGGTGGCAGAGGAAGAAGAAGCTCCCTCGTGTGTTTCGCTCAGGTAAGCTTCAACCGGGTGGTTCCTCCCTTCTCTTTGTTCCTTACTGTGTCCATTTTTGCTAATGCAGACCCTTGTTATCGCTTGTAGCATATAGTCCATCTTCGTGCTCTCAACAATTCCAGAGCACATCTCTGAGGGACACCATCGTGCCATTTTTGTCTATGGTGAGTTTTATTTGAAACCTTTCGCGTCATATCGTGCCATCTAACATGACTTTGAAAACCCCTAAACCTATTGGGACAATGCATGGCAGGATTTCGCGGATTTGAAGGGATTTCAAATTCGGTCGAAGAACAACCCTTTCGCCTCCCACCTTGATCCAGTAAGCCTTTGTCCGATTCATTGTTTCCCTAGCATCTCCGTAGCTTCTTTGAGATATTTCGAGCATTCACTTGTCCTAGATCTCCTCAGGGTTTCCTCTCCCCGTTGAACCTCACCACCACTGTCTTCTTCTCTGACGCCGTCGCAGCTCCAGCCTTCTCAGAACTTCCCTGAGCACCTCTGTCGCTTAGGTAGCTCCCTCATAGTCCCTAGAGGCTTGGGCACCCGCTTATCTGGACACTGCGGAGCTATATCGCGTTTTGCTTATTTGTCGTACTTCTCACCGTCGCTCAACTCAGGCTTGCCGCTGTAACCACTCGCATTAACTGTGCATGGCTATTGTGGACCTCATCCAAGTCTTGGCCGGCGCCGCCGTTCTGGGGCAGGCTCAGCCGCCGTAACCACTCGCATTAACTGTGCATGGCTATTGTGGACCTCATCCAAGTCTTGGTCGGCGCCGCCGTGGCGTGTATCGCCGGCAAGCCACCGGGCAAACGCGCGGGACAGAGCTCCCATTGTCGTATGCGGACAAGGACTGTAGCAACGTCATTAGGGTATTGATTCGGTCATTTATTGTCTATTCATTGCTTTATTACTAAGTGATGTCTTAGCCGAGTAGATGAGCCACTTACACGTGGGCCATCAACCGAAAACGGTTATGACAAGTCTATTCGAATAGCCTCGTCCTAGGTTATGGACACGCTTGGTTAGATCTTTACAAGAGTTAGACTCAACATTTTCAATAAAACTTGAATTCGGGTGGTACGAATGGGTAATTCATGCTATGTTGTGGTGGCTGTTGGGAAGTCACCTCTAGGATGTTATTTATGCTTATTATTGTTGTCCCGCTGTTATTTAAACAAATAAAAATAGCTTTGCTAAATTGCCTTCAATCTATTACATTATTGTAAATGAAAAATTACTTTATGTGTCAAATGAACCCTATAGCCTTCTCCTTTGATCCAGCTTGCATGTAGCTATGTATATGCTTATTACTCGTAAGTCTTATGAGTACATTTTTGTACTCAGTTGCATTGCTTCATTGTTGCAGAGGAGGTTGACCCCCAAGGGGTTAACTATTGTGAGACTGACTTCGTGCAGGACGACTAGCTTGGCAGTTCGATCGGTTGCCTTATAGGTAAGGGCAAACCGGTTGGCTTTTGTTTATCGCTATCTTATGGCCTTTGCTTCCGCTCCTACTTTAGTTATTTACCTTGTCATTTGGTCAATCGACCCCTTTTGTAATAACTCTGTTATGTATATGTCTTTTGGATATTGTACCATGTCATATGCGGTAATGTAATGACTTGTGTATGGAACGGATGCTATGTTTTGTGAAGGGGTATGTGTACCATCGCTCGAGAGTACGTAATATCCCGAGGGTCGAGTTATTTGATTTGTAATACTAGGACCAATGGGTGGTTAAGTATTACAAGCCAAATACTCCGGGTGCTCTCGCAGGTACACCCAGTACACACGACTAATGGACACGACATACCATGCTATAACTTGTTGCACGACCACCTTGCTTGGAAAGTGCTGCCCAGCTGATAGGGTGTCTAGATCAAACCCCCCACTACGACCCGTCTTCCTATCGTAGTACGAGCAACCACTCGCGAGATCATTCAATCTGAATGACACGTAAGGCACCTCCGTTGATACAATTCCACCGACCAAACCCCCACCCCCCGCACCCTAGGGTGCATCCACCTCGCTACCATCCGAGCCTAGGTCGGCATCCTCATCGGACTCCGACTCGGTCGGTTGGTCCAAAAGAAACTCATTGCAGTCAATGCGGGCCAACCGCTATTGTCCCGCCCCCTCAGTTTGCACAAAATTCTCCGCGAGTCATCCTTCATAGTCTCTTTCCAAAACAGCTCCTCGGGCTTCGCAGTAATCTGCATGTACTAGCCCCATGGAAGGCTACCATTCACCTTGTGTAACTCCCATACGCCATGCCCTCCCCTATTCGTGCAGATAATCGTCTCAATGATAAGCTTCTTCGTTGTTACCTCCGTGTCAAACTCCCTCTGGATGCAGCTCCTCAAGTCATGAATATTCATCGCATCTAGGCCCTCGGCCTGGAACACCTTGTATTGGCATCTTGATATGTCCAACCCGCCTAATCTGCCCTGTATGAGACTCACCAAAAAATACAAGCAAGTCTTACATGTTGGACATTACCTAAAGGCCACAACAACCCACTGCATATGTTACCATCAATTCACTATTTCACTATTATTTATTGTACACAATCAAATAAACAGGTCGCACTATATAGTCTACATTTCCATACCTCACCAAAATAACTACACTTCCCTACCTCCCCACAATAATGACATCCGGGTAATCAGTGCATAATAAAAAAAAATTACTAATGTTTTGAAAAAAAAAACTAATAATACTTACGACTAATTAACTATGACTAATTAATTTGGACTAAATAACCACGACTAATTAATTACAACTAACTAACTACGACTAATTAATTATGACTAAATTAATTAGAGCTAAATTAATTATGACTAATTAATTACGACTAAATTAATTATGACTAATTAATAATGACTAAATTAATTAGAATTAAATAATTAGGACTAATTAATTACAAGTAAATTAATTAGGGCTAACTAATTACACTAATTAATTACGACTAATATATTATAACTAAATTAATTACAACCAAATAATCACAACTAACTAACTACGACCAATTAATTGCGACTAATAATTAATTATGACTAAATTAAGTATGACTCAATTAATTATGACTAAATTAATTACAACTAATTAATTATGACTAATTAATTATAACTAAATTAATTACGACTCAATAATTAGGACTAATTAATTACTGCTAATTAATTAGGACTAAATTAATTATGACTAATTAATTACAACTGAATTATTTATGACTAAATAATTACTATTTATTTATGACTAATTAACTACGACAAAATAATTACGAATAATTAATCATGACTAGTTATTTTAACACTAATTACACAGTTAATAAACTTACCGATGACAGGGAAAATTACCTCATCTAGAAGATCTTCGCTTGATGTCGAATTTCTCTTCTAATACAACCGCTAAACACCGCTCTAAACACTCGCAAATCGGCAGCAAAATTGGAACTAATTTCAAAGGATCACGCTACCTCTCGCTCGCCTTATCCTCTCTATCTCTCTACGTCGAGCGGAATGGTTTTGGGGCAGAGGATGAGAGCGACGTGCGAAGGGTTTTATAGCAGTGCAAAAGAACTCAGCCAATCGCGAAGCGTCGCTAGAGCGACGGGGACACGACGTGCAACGGGACAGCACGGTGGAATTTCTCCGCATGTGGTGAATCGGGAATCCGGTGGGATGCGATGGGCGATGGACGGCAGAATTGATTCCCGCCACCGACGCGTGGCACATGCGGCATCCAGGCCAGGGGCACGCGTGAACAAGGCATGTCCATGCCCCTGGTGCGCGGACGAGGGTGCTCCGGGCCCCTGAAGTGCGGACGAGGGGGTATGACCTTCTGGCGCACGGACGAGGCAGGTCTGGCGACTCCACGGTACCATTTTTTGCTTTAATCTCTAGAGGGGCTAGATTTGTTGTTCCAGCGCAAACAATGCTATTTAAGGCAAAAACTCACAAAAAAAAATCTTTCAACATTACTTTCATTTAATTAATTTCCTGAGTATTTGGTATGGGAAAAACGTGTGGGAAATGATGCCGTGGACCATGGGCTAGTGGGCTATAGAGCGCCTATTACCACTGCAATAGTATGTTGTCACGGTGAAGGCTGTACTGGGCTTTTCTCGGCTGAGGTACCATATGGATGGGCTTTCTTTTCATCTTCATTCAGTGTACTCATCCCGCAGCTGATGGTAGCTAGATTTGGTGATGACAAACCAAACAGTTTGTTTGACAGTTACAAAAGGCTTTTATTCCAAAAGATATCCAGACAACGAGGATATTCAAATGTTTCTTCCATAAGGCTAATTTCATCTTGTAAGCTACTAATCTCCATTTTCCCCATGTGAACTACTCCAATTCTCCAGAATCATCAAATAAAATTCATTCTTTCTTGGTCTAGTTGTCTGCATTTTACTTCTAACACTTTTGTTTAACTTGAGCTCTACAGCTTGGCCATTTTCCAAAGCAGGTAGTAGGTACTAGGTAGTACTACTGGCTTTGAGCCACATATTTGCATATGCATCAAGCAGGTAGTAGGTAGTAGGTAGTACTACTGGCTTTGAGCCACATATTTGTATATGCACCCAAGCATTGGGCAATATCCGTACCTATCGTCAGAGCAATGTATTGGGTCAGGGGCAGTAAAGGCAGGCACACACACTCACAAAGGATGGATGGATGGATGGATGGATGGAGCATTCTGCATTGTTTAGCCACAGTAGCAACATTTAACAGGGCACACTGGATATGGCGACTTGCAGGCATGGCCAGCTCATGCAGGAAAGGAAAAGCCCAACCACAGATAACGATCTTTCAGGTGCATCCCCCCTGCAGGAGTGCAGGGGCTCCAAATCCACTTGACATTAAAATTTCAAGAACTCTAGCGATAGTAGCAGTATATACAGTCACAACCCAGAAACATTGTTTGCCAAATAGGTTTTGCAAAAGTTAAGTTTAAGTGGGCATTATAGAAGTACATAAGCAGATCATTGTGTATCTTGAGTTTCAGCAAATGGATTGGTGTAGCACAAATGCAAGATCAATATGAGTAGGAAGGTTTCCCAACTTGGTCCTTGATTCCTTGCATAAAGCCATCATAGGAGGACTTTTTCTTAGTTTTTGTTTTTGGCACAGATTGGATGGATCACATGGATGGCTTGTTTCTGCCATCCAGTAGCAGTTTATAATTTAAATTTTCAGTTAAAAGAAACTTCACTTGAGTTTCAAATAACATTGTGGAACTGGACCTGGTTTCTAGTTTCAGCTTTTGTGTGGAGGGCAATATACAAGTACACATTTGTTCAATTGAGCACCTAATGATCTCTTTTCTTAGACATGGACCTGGTAGAGAGTGAGTGAGAGGAGAGAGAAGATCTGCCACACTAACACCACATAAGTATTAGTGCCATGTGGATGTCTTGTCAGCCTTGTAAAAACCACTTCTGGATCTCTTTTACACTGTTTAACAAGTTCATCGACATAAATGCACAATTTCAGTGATCTAGATGCACCCACCTTACATATTTATATACCTGTGGTGTAATATACTCTAAAGTATGACACTTTTAAAGAAGGTAAGTAAATTGCAATTAGATGATCACAGCAATGGTGACTAGCTCTATATCTAGTTTGTCCAGTTGCAAAACCTTCACCTAAGCATCTTTTGTCCATTTTTCAACAACAATACTAAAAAAGAGATGAACCTTTGTCCAGGTGCATGGAATGCTTGGGGTTGAAGAATACGTGTGTGACGGCAGGCAGAACTCTGTCTTACATGTTGAGTTATTATAGTCAAGGCTTAAGATAGAATTAATGAAAAGGGGGTAAAAATTTCAGTGCCAAGGTATTGAAAAATTTCATGCACCTAAAAAAGAAATAACTTGTCTATCAACTTCATTTTCCTCATGCAAAGCTACACTGTCTGCAGATTGTCCCCAAAAATGAATTTTTATTTTTATTTTTCTCATAAGACAATCCACCATGTTGCTTGGGAAGTTGGGATCCTAAAGATGGAATGGAAGTTGGAACTGGAAAATGGCAACCACTTGCATAGCATGAATAAAACAGCACCTAAAAATATATACATTTGACCAAGCTGTATACATGTTATTCGCATTTGATAATTGATAAAACAGTTCTTGAGATGACCTCGGAAACCTCAGCACTCAAGTTACCAGATGTTTAGGTAACCGGACTGTTTCATTAGAGAGTTACTGATCTTCAAGTGGAATTTTTTTAGCACATAGTATATTTTTATAGGTTCAGGTAAAACACTTCAAAGACTTCATTAATCTAGGATTCAAGGAAGAAAAACACATTTACCCACACCACTGCTAGCAAAATGGCAAGGACAAGCATCTGCTATTTTGTCTCCTAACACCGGTATGAACGCAGATGCAGTGCATCTGAAACAGCCCCCCAAATCAACATTGTACTAATTAAGTACTATTTTTTGTTTTTCAAAATAGAAAGTCGGCATCAATAGTATGCTCTGCCTACTTGTCTCAGTTGTCTGTAGTCTTAATTGTACCTACTTTTCAGCGTATATCTCACCAGCAATAGCAAGCTCCTTTAGACATTTATGTTGCATCCACTGAATCCATCCATCTCAAAAGTGCTACTACCAGATCAACAGCCCTCCGATTTCGTCCAAACCAGTATATAGCTATGTTACCCCGACACGACGTACGGGTACGGTGATACCGCGAAACGGTCATTCTCAGAAACATCAATATGGCGATACGGCAAATATATATCTTTAAAAATAAAAATTAATATAGAGAGGCTAGGAGAGATTAGACAGTTGAGATGACTTACCCAACAAAATTGGACCTCAAATCCCTGAATCCATTATCAATATTCAATAAGACAATGAAATCCACTGCAACAATATATTACCACCCTGCACTCCAGCAGCACTCAGCCACTTAGGACTTATGGTCGTGAAGGATACGTAGCATAAAGCCAAATATAATGGGTGTGACTAGCGCTAGGACATATGGTCCGATAGCTAGCGTCGTACGTTCATGTCGCAATATGTTTTTCCGCTTGTTGTAACATGTCAAAAAATCATATGCAACATTATCTTAAAAATCTCAGAATCAAAATAACACAAATATTTTCAGAATCAAAACAACACAAACATCTGAAGGACACCAACATATCAAAAAAAAGATGCAACATCTCAGAATTCATATGCAAGATTAGGGAAGAACAGGAAGTATAGTCCAAACATAAGAAAAAATCTTGCAATATCACCATGAACAGTATGCAATATTTTTTTTGACAGTCGCAACATTTTTTTTTAACGGGTCATAACATCTCAAAGAATAGTATGCAACATTTTTTTTCGACAGTCGCAATATTTTTTTTCAACATCGCAATATCTCAAAAATCCAGATACAACAAATTCGGAAAGGGGCTGCAACACAAATAAGAAACACCTGCAACATATCGAAGAGGAGGCAGAGGAGGTACATCCCGGCACTGCGCTCGCCCGGCCAGCCAGGGAAGAGGACCACCGCACAGTTGCCCCAGAAGAAGGTCATGTGCATCATCCTCGGTGCAACGTGGTTCGAGAAGCAGTGGCATCTCCACTCGGTCCTCTTCTTGGCGAGGAGGAGGAGGCTACCATGGCTGTCGACAAGCTCCCATGCCCTGTTGTCGCCACCGCCAGGGACGAAGTCGAGGGAGAAGTGGCGATTGTTGACGGCAAGCTTCGGTAAGGAGGGAATGAAGATGGGGCTGCGGCCATCAACTAGGCATGCATGGTAGTGGTAGTGGCTCGCAAGAGGAGCTAGCTGCCGACGGTGGAAACAATCAAGGAAGGTTGTGTTAGCAACAATGCAGCGCCATCGCTTGCATGTTGTCGCGGCGTGGACGAGCCAGAGAGGCAAGGTGAGATGGAGGAGGATGAGCTTGAGAAGCCAGTCGGGATGTCGTGCAGCGTCGTCGGGCCGGCCAGTGTGTGAGGACCCGGGGTATTTAACTAGTAATACTTAACCTCCATATGGTTCTATTATCACTACTTAAATATCCTAAGCCTCGATGGACATGTGCTTCCCAGAATTGCAGCACATATACATCTTTACAAAATCATACATCATTTTCATACATCACATAATACCAAGTCTAGCAAAAGACACACAATGTATAGAGTTATTACAAAAGAGCCGACCGGCCAAATGACATCGAAGTGACAATTAACAGCGGAACCAAAAGCGCCATAAGATTGCTATAAACAAAAGACGATCGGTTAGCCATCACAACCCACAAGGGAACCGACCGGGCCTCCCAGCTAGTCACACGATCCGTAGGAAAACTCACAGAAGTCGATCCCTTGGGGATCCACTTCCTCCTCTGCAACAACAAAGCAATGCAGTTGAGTACAAAAATGTACTCGCAAAACTTATAGGTAACAAGCCTATACATAGCTACATGTGAGCTGAATCAAAGGAAATGGTTATATGGTTAATTGGACGCATAAAGTAATTTTTATTTGTAATAATGTAATAGATTGAAGGCAATTTGTCAAATCTGTTTTTACATGTTGAAATAACAATGAGGTAACAATAAATAGCATAAGTAACAACCTAGAGGTGCCTAACCTAATAGCCACCACAACATAGCACAAATCCCCGATTCGTACCACCCATCAAGTTTTAGTTAAAAGGTTGCAGTCTAACTCTTGAAAGACCTCCCCAAGCATGTCCATAACCTAGGACGAGGCTATTCGAATAGTTTGAAACCCTGCAGGGGTGTACCAATGTACCCACACTTCAGACCGTATTTTTGCCACATAATTTAGCACACTTCCAAAGGTATGCCGGCACGGCTAAGTTCTACAAGACATTTCCAATATTGTGTCTTAACTACTAAGTGACAAGGGCTCATCCAACGAATCCTAAATCACAGCAAGATGCTCCTAGGCTCAGTAGTAGAGGATAAATATTTACCTACAGATTATGCATCTAATGGGTCAACTAATCGACAATAGTTTAAAACAAGATAGCAATGCATACATAGAATTTGCAAACAACATATTAGACTTTGAAAATAATAGGAGCAATATGATCAAATGATGCTACATCTGCTTGCCTTGCTGGAGATCACAATCTTGTTGCTGTGGATCACTCTCAGGTTCAATAAATTCTTCGAAACCTATCGCACGAACGACAAAATCCAATAAGAACGAAGAACACCGAAAGAAACTCAAAATCCAAAGTCATCCAAATTCCATGAAATTTACACAACAGCAAGGTCATAATTTTAAATGAATTTAGCAACAATAATCATTCATTTTGGACTAAGCACGCAAAAGTTATGGCCTAAACAATTTCTTTCAGCTGAAAATTCAAATTAAATTAATTTTGGGCACTGTTCATGGCACAATTTTCCAGAAAGTTCTAGAACCTGAAATTTTTATGGTACGTAGAATATGGCATTCTAAGAACAACAAAACTGGATTTACTTCATTTGGAGTTAGATTGAATTACTTATGATTTTTCTAAGTTGTGAAACTATGGCATATCATTTTTCAGAGGCAAATACATGAACAAAACCTATCCTATATTAAAGTACATTATCATAGGAATTTAACAAATTTTAGTTTGTTAAATTTGGAGCTACAGAAAATTACTTATGCATTTTTCAAGTTTTAACTGAATTTCTAGATAATATTTAATACCTAGACAAGTTAATTCAATATACAAATTTTTATGGTATAGAACAGTGCCTAAACATATTTTTAGACTAAAGTTTAGTTAAACAGAAATTTAACACCACTGGAATCATCTAAAATAGAGCTAAAATGGATTAGTTATGAATTTTTGAAGTTTAATACCTTTTTCAGTTGACAAATAAAAGCTTACCAGAATTAAATCAAACTTATCAAAGGAAAATGATGTGGACGAACGTGGGCCGTCGATATGGAATCCAATGGCTTAGATCCCAGGGGACGTTCAGACGGTCCGAACGGCCCAACAGATCTGAGCCGCGGATCTAAAAACGAACTGTAACAAGGGATTGGAACACCCCGCAGAGGTCTAGACCGTGAGATCAAGATCTCACGGTCCAAAGGAGAGGGGAGGTTCGGA
Source organism: Ampelocalamus luodianensis (assembly GCA_036346255.1). Taxonomy (NCBI): domain Eukaryota; kingdom Viridiplantae; phylum Streptophyta; class Magnoliopsida; order Poales; family Poaceae; genus Ampelocalamus; species Ampelocalamus luodianensis. The sequence goes on from CM070624.1 coordinate 51,124,408, forward strand.
CGGTCCGAACGGCCCAAATGATCTGGACCGTTGATTTTAAATCCGACGGTCCACAATCAGCAACGCGTTGTGCACGCGCACAGCGCGGGCATTAAAAACGTGGCCCACATGTAAGTGATACAAAGGGCTATTTAGGACAGCCATTAATTTCTAAACCCAATGATTAGTGATGAATAGTATTAATGGTGTCCTAAAGATACCGTGAAATTCCAGCGGGGTGTTTTAAGTGGCTGACCCACATGTAAGTGGCACATTAAGACTTTTAGGGCCGCCATTAATTACTAACAATGATTAGTAATTAATGAGCCCAATCTTTGTCCTAATGACCACGCTACTGTGATTTAAGCATACGGACCCACATGGCAGCGACTCATTAAGTTATCTTAGGACAACCATTTATTGCTAAAGCAATGATTAGCAATCAATAGTTGGATCTGTGTCCTAATGACACGCTACAGCGCTCGCTGCACATGTCCGACAAAAACCCGAGTGCGAGGGAAAGCTCGTCGCCAGCGGCTCCGGCCACCGCGACGGCAACTAAAGGCTAAAATGGGTTCGCAATAACCTTGCGCACCCAACGGAGGTACCCTCGTCGGCGACAGTGGCCTAAAACGCCGTCGAGCCGGAAATAAGCGACGATGACCAAAACGGCCGAAAGCGAAAACAGCTAAAAAGCTCTGTGATGTCCAAAGAAGCGGGTGCCCAACCTTCTAGGGACTAATAAGAAGCTATCTTAGCGGAGAGGACCCAAGGTGGTCAGAGAAGCTTTGACCACGGAGGAGCTTGCCGGAGTTAGGGAAGAAAGCTACGGGAACGCGGCCTGAGCAAAATGAACACCACTGGATAGTCAAAATAGCTTCAACCAGGCCCACAGAAGGTTCAAGAGCAAGTAATTTGGCAAAAGAAGCACTTACCGGAGTTGGAGAAGAAAGGGGATGATTTCGGCCGAAAAGATTCAAACTTAAAATTAAGTGATTCCTGTGAATGCAACCCAAAATTAAGTTAGGGGGAATGATTATGGGGTTAAGGAGCTCAAAAGGGTACAAAAGAAAGAAGAAAGAACCATCGAGCACCAAAGCACCAATAGAGCTTCACACCTCTAATGGCGATTTGGGATTTGTGGTTTTGAGTTCCAAGAACAAGGAAGGAGCTAGGGGTGTTGTAAAGGGACCGAAGGAGGAGCTTGGGGTGCTTTTTATAGCCGAAAACCAACGGGCAACTTGAGAATCGAAGTCCACGGTGAACTTGGCTCACAAACGCCATGGCGAGGTGAAGAGGACGGAGCAATGAGAACACGCCTTTGGGGCCAAAGCACAGTGCGCATTAAATGAGGGCTCAAGAGCCGATGAGGTGACGCCATGGAGGTGACAAAATAAGCTCTCCCATGCCCTGTGCTCTGTCGCACGCACACGCAATCCAGATATTGAAGATGACCAATCACGACGAGGGCCCACATGTCAGTGAGAGGGGTTAAAATGGCTTGGTTTGAAAAGAACTAAGGGCTAGGTTAAGACACAAAATCCGAGTCAAAACATTTCAGCCCTTAGATTAGAAACGGACGGCTGAGATTGATTGGGACGTTCGGACGGTCTGAACGACCCAATCAATCTGGATCGTTGAAAGGAAATCCAACGGTCGAGAGCGCCCACGCTTATTAAACAGGCCCGATATGCTTAGTTGGTTGGGCTAGACCAAGTGGCTCGAGCCAGACTTGGGCTCAGCGCGCGAAAAGGACGAGGCTCCCAGCGGTTAGATTAGGATCTAACGGCTGAAACGGGACGCGAGATTTCGGGGGTCCGAATGTATCACGCGACCTGGGCGGTGTGATCAAAATTGGACAGCTCACCACGCACGCCCATCTCGGACCGACCCCCACATGCGCTAGAGGGTTGGGTTGAGCCAAAAGCTTGAGTTAAGCTCGAGTCTGACTCGAACCCAACTGGTTTGACTTAGGGTTTGGATTTTAAGGCTGAAACTTAGGAAGATTTTTAGATGTAGCAAACTAGCCTCAAAAATTCTAAAAATTTTACTGGATGTTCCTAGCTCTAAGATAACCCTTGCATAAATTTTTCAGAGGTTTTTATGTATTACATTTTCCTCCAAAAATTCTGCAAGGTGCTAAGCTAGGGTTTGACTCTTAAAATATTCAAATAATTTCTAAAAATTGTGAAATTTTTCAGAGGAGTCACACAATAGCCCTAGAACCAAGGAAAATTATTTTCAGAGGATGATCACAAGGTTATCTTGAAAAGTTTTCAAAGGGTCAAGGTTTAGGTCAAAAGAGACTTGTGACTTTGTATTTTCCATAATTCCCTTACAAGAATTTTCAAAACATACATACAACAACAAGATGCAAGAAAAGTTTTAATTTCTACACATTTTCTTACATTGGAAACACAAGCCAAGATTTAGGATGTTACACAGTGATTCCTTCCTCACCAGTGAGCTGGGCTGCTGGGGGAAGAATGCAGGTGAGGAGCATTTGAGAAAGGCACAAACGGGAAGGAATGAACGGGTGGTTGAAGTTGCTGGGAGAGAGCGATGGGGATAAGATGTAGTGAAGTGAAGTGTGGCGCGGCGTCTGGTGCGTCGAACGTCTGCCTATTACTATTGCCCAAATATAATTGCTCCACATGAGATAAATTTCTAACCAACTAAACGTGATTGCTCCATCTCTTCAAAAGTCCCTCCTTCCTCTTCACATATTAGCACCTCAAATTCAGGCTCATCAAGTGTGAGATCAGCACCTTGAAGAATGCCAACACCATCAAATGTTTCAAAGCCATCTCCCCCAACATCCCACATTTGGGTTGGCCCTATGTTATAGTCATCAAATTTTCTTGAAAGAAGACACAAGTTGTTATACACAAATACTAAATCCTCAAACACATTCAGGAGTGAGTATATTTTTGCTCCAATGGCAAGGAAACACTTCTGGGTGTGCCCAAGGTAGTGGCTGCTTCAACTGCAGCAACTTCCTTATAGAGTTCCTCAAGGATAGGTATAGTTCTCAAGGATAGGTACAGTCACCTTTGTACATATCTTAACACATTTGTTTGCAATCTTTAACAAATACGCTTTCACTCTAGAATACCTCCAAGGTATAACGTGACCACAAAATTGACATTCTGATCTTGCATTTTCTCCTTCACGACCACCAGTTCTGTCATGGTGTTTAACATGTCTCCACAGAGGAAATCTAGGATCCACCTGTTGTCCATCACTAGCACTATCACCAAATGCAAACGAATTCACACTACTACCAGTTTCTTGCAGCACAGGAATGTGAGAGCTTCCGCTAGCTATCATAAAGTAAAATGCTACCCCAAATAATAGCACACTACCATCTAGGCATCCACTGCTAGAGAAGAAAAATAAAAGGCGGCACAAAATGAGAAAAATGCAAGTATGCAAGCAACACAAACTCACCTAGGGAGAGGGAGGGAGCAGGCAACCGGGGAACTCCTCTGTAGCAATGGTAGCGGTGAGATTGCCTTCAAGCGGCAGCGGCACCGTAACTTCCAAGCAGTAGTGGCGGTTGAGAGGGAGGAGGAAGAGCGGACCTCCACCAACAAATGACGGCACTGAGGTGACCAAGTGGTGCGGCAGGAGGAGCCAGGAGGAGAGGGTGGGAGGCGGTTCGATGCGTGCGAATGGCCAAATCGAATAGGGTTATCTGGGAGTAGGGGTGAAAACGGATCGGATAGTTTCCGATCGATCCGGACAAAAACGGATTCGGAATGTCTCGGGTCGGATTTTTCTCGGATGATTTTCGGATCGGAAACGAAAACGAATACGGTAGGCATGCTATCTGTTGGATACGGAAACGAATACGGATTATCCGGATAAGACGGAGTACGGATATCCGGATTTCAGCCCAAAAGAGAAAAAGGGATTTTAATTGATTTTTGAATTTCAGAAAATGTAACAAATCAAATAGTCTTTTAGAAAATAGCAAATAGAGTTCCAAAAATCTTAGAAAAAATCACAAAAAATTCGTTGAATTATTTTTAACTTAATAAAATTAATTCCAACTTAAAGTTGGTTTTTTATTTTTGTATATAAATTATTTTAAATTTCTAAAAATAGGAAAAATCTTTTTAAAATCCAAAAAAATCAATAAATTAATTAAATATTCTTTTTCACTTTAAATCAAATAAAATCCTAGAAAACTCAATAAATTTTATTTTTACATTAAAAACTAGGAGATTAAATAATTGACTTTATTTTATTATTTTTCGTTTTTAACGAGGAAAACTCTTTTAAATCTCGTAAAATTCAATAAAATAATATCTTTATTTATTTTATTTTTGGTAACATACTTTGGGATGTTACAGTCATTTGCGTATAGATTAACCATCCAGTTTAATCGATGTTAGTGTGAACTAAATTTTATGTATATGATGAACTAAGTGTGAATGTGTGATGACTTTGTGAGTTATAATTTATGAGCTAAATATGGTAAACTAAGTGTTATATTTGTGATGAACTAGTTAATGTAACTTGCTAGTGCCAATGTTATGTGTGATTGCTGAAAATATGAACAATTCATGAATGTTTACATTAAATAAATTATTTATATATTTTCGTTAATTTCTGGCATACAATTTAAGGAGTTTTCATGTTCCGAAAAATATCTGTGACCGTATTCGTTTCGATTCGTATTTGCTCCGTATTCATATTCGATACTATTTATATTCGTATTCGAATTCGGGATATTCGTATTCGTATCCGGGGTATTCGTATCCGTATCTGAAAAAATATAAAAATAAATATGACAAAATCATTATCCGTCCATTTTCGATCCATTTTCACTCCTACAGGGAGGACAACCTAAGTGTATAGTTGGTTGTTGGGGTTGGGAGTGAAGGTATTAGATTGGGGGGTTGTTGGGGTTGGGAGTGACGGTTTTAGATTGGATTTTTCTTAGGCTTCCAAACGAGTGGTGTTAGGCCTTGCGTATCGCTAAGTATCAGAAACATGTCGGGATTTTATTTATTTATTTTTAAGCTGAATTTTGCCGATACTCAACAAGACCGTACCACGGCGTATACGGAAACGGTTGTTGAGTGAAGTATTGGGGTATCATAGGTATATCGTGCTAGTTAATGAACCTAAACTATCACAAGCTAACTGCCATGAATAATTTACCTCATAAATGATTAATAATCTAAGAGGGTTTACAAATGAATAGGTCTAAATTCTAACTGTATGATCTCTTCAAAATTCTCTACCTTCCTTCACCAGAGGAACCAAAGCAAAAGGCAGGCTGTTTTCATCTTCCTATACATTTCCTTTGTGCAAATGTTTTGTGATTGTATGGACCTAACCTGGCAGAAATTAGTAGCGAAGTAACTATTAATCAAGCTACAGAAATCTACTGATATCGAAAGAAATGAGAACAATCAGGCTCTTTCAGTTTTTCTGAAGGACTCTATACAGTTCATCTCCCAGTGCTGCTAATGTGACAGGTTTGTGGATCAGACCGTTTATTCCTGACCGCTGGCATCGATCACGCACATTGTCGTCGCTGCTTGCTGCGAGGGCAACAATCAGCGGCGGCCAACAATTGCTCCTGAACTTCTTGATTGCGAGGGCTACTTCAAATCCATCCATTGTATGCATGGTGAGGTCAAGAATCACCAGCTGGAAAGACGGCTCGGCACTGGCAAAAGAGCTCATGCATTGGATGCCGGAAGTGACCGAAAAGACTCGGCAACCAAGCTTCTCCAGGAGCTTGTGAGTAACAGCCCGGTTGGTGTCATCACCGTCCACAAGGAGGACATGGAGTCCGCTAAAGTTAGGAATTGGTGATGATCGGTATAAGTCTGAGGATGCTCCAGAGACAGGGGTCACATGTTGCAGCTGGAAATGGAGGGCGAGTATGATAGTTTCTCCGAGGCCTTTCGAATCTGATACTAACCAAATATTGCCATTCATCATCTGCAGCAGAACAAAAGGGCTCACATCAGCAAAAACAAATTATTTGGATTATATATCAGACCAAGAACAGATTGGTAACTCGAATAGCTGATTGAATATATTGTTGACAAATACTAAGTGTCATAATTAGATTTGTTGAGAATTTGATCACAAGCATAATAAAATATATTTATGGAAAACAAGCATCACTACAACAAAATGTTCAACTAGTAGTTCAAACTTCAAACAACAGGAAGAATTAGAATAAGATGATTTTTGACTAAAGCATCACTACAACAAAAGGATGCAGGAAATGAAAAAAAAATCTCCCAGTAAGAACCAGTTTGTCATGAAGTGGTAAAGATTTCATAGCTTTGTGCGGAAAGTACGTTGGCAGAAAAATCCTGAGTGGTTTGACAGTTTGAGAATGGTGTATAACTATATGTGCTAGCTTGAATTGTTGATAACAGTATGAAAACAACAAAAACTGCAGGTTGCCAGGTTGTAACAAGTTTCATAGCACTCCACATTAAAAAAACTCTAGTACTTTCAAACATCTAACAATTTTTCCATATCTCATACAACCAGAGGTGAACGTGTCAAGAAAGTTACAGAACACACTTTAGATCGAGGAATAGTTCTTTGGCAATACAACCTTGAAGAAATGTGGAGTCTAAACCACTATTATCGGTAATATGACACGAGAAGCAAGAACCATGAGTAACATAATGCATGATGTGAATCCAGTGTGCTTCCTATTGGATATGGAATGCTCAAGTGTTTTTGAGTATACCTGGACAATCTTCTTGCACATGTTGAAGCTAAGCCCCATCTCGGAACTGTTAGAGTTGGGCCCTTGACTTATTTGGTTGGACGATGAACTCAAAAGATTGCCTTTGGATTTTCTAATCCTAATTTCAAACTTCACACATACATAACTACCAGAGAAATTTGCTCTCCGCAGCATCCAGTCCTGGTTATGCCTCTCTTCCTTCTCATTATAACTATTCACATATAACGAGAGACAGCCTGCATTACATCGGTGTATTAGAGTACCTACCATGTGCAACACAATATGGAAAACCCTCTTCTCATCACCAATGACCCTTTCAGGCAAAGAATTCTCCACTTGAAACTCAAAATCAACTCCCTTGCAACCAGTTAGACATCTTACAACACTGACTGCTTCCTTTATCAAGGAATGAAGGTTGAATGGCCTCTCACCAAAGATAAATGCTCATGATTCATCGTTGATGTTTGCATGACATCATTCATCAATGTTGAGGCAACACAACTTGTCTTGACGATGGCATCCATTACAAGCCTTTGCTCGGGATTCATACTTTCCTGTTGCATCATTGAGACAAGCCCTAGGATTGAGTGCATTGGCCTTCTCATTCCGTCATACATGGCACTCTGAAAGGAATTCCTAGCTTCAGTTGCCATCATGGCTTCATGCTTTGCCTGCAGTAAGTCTCTATGTTGCTCAGCAAGCTTCTCTCGCATCAATTGAGACTCCTCCAGAACTGCAGCATGTGATAGAGCGACTGCAACTTGATCAGCAACTACTTCAACAATCTCCAACACCTGTTGACCCCACCCTAGTGAACCATCCTTGGGTAAAACCAAAACCAAGATAGCATATCTTGTTTCCATCACTTCTGGAGTCCCTCCTTTGAAATTTGACACCCTCAACATTGGCATCCGTATTGCAGCTACAGCCCCTGCTTCAAGCTTGCCTCTGCTTGCAATCCCAAGCGCTGACCCTGCCCCAAGAACTTTGCATCCTTTGTTGCCTTTATTTCAACCACATCCGGGTCATCGATTGGAATTGAGCCACTGTGCGACTCTGTTATCTCCCTTTCTCTCAAATGATGTGTCAATATCATTTCAGTCCTACTCTCATTAGGCATCCATACAGCACAATTCTGCAACTCCAACGTCTTAGAGAGTTCGACCATGGTGGTGTACAAGATTGTGTGCCTGTCAAGTGACTTGCGTATCTCTTGCGTGAGCATCCGCACATGCCAGCTTGCCTCCTCTTGCCTCTTCATCATCCCCACTTCACGGTCCAGCTCTCGGCCTTAATCCTCAAGAAGTTCTCCTGACCTTCACCCTCAACAGCTGCGGTATCAGTGTCAACAGCGTAATCGCCGTTGCAAATGACACAAGTGCAGTCAAGAACTTGGCAACTGTGAGGGCGAGCACAACATGGAACGAATGGGGTTCATATGTGAACACCGTGATAAGATGCGACAGCCCACAGAGCACGATGAAGGCGCCGAACTGCAGAACGATCCATTTCAAGGGGAAGAGGTCGGAGCACGTCACAAAGTAGAGCAGCTCCAGCGGGATGGAGAAGTAGGCCGCGGCGATCAGGAAGTCGCTCACCTTCTGGCATTGCAGTATGTTCTCTGTACTCCAAAGGCTACCGTCGCAGTCGTCGCAGCTGCCACAATGGCTGAAATCGACAAACGCCGCCAACACTGACAGCAGCAATGAGAAGAGGAACAGGAGGATCCACAAGAAGGGGATCCTTTGCAGCACTACTCCTACCATCGGCTCTACCAGGCTTCATTCATACCCACATTTGCGCAGGTGTGTTGGAGTTGTTCATGGCAATTTATGCAGCAATTCAAGGTACCAATTCTTGATCCCTCGGCGAACACATCGATCTGTCTGCAATCAAATGTAAAAGGCAGTTAACATCAGAAAATATTTCTGTGGGAAACAAACCAAGATCTGGACAATCAAATCGAACCCTCAGGTCGCAAATCCCCACTTTAATATCAACAAAAGACGAGATCAAAATCTGATCCGATGAATCTCGCAAGATAAATATCCTCGACATAGGAGATCAAGAAGCCCCCCAAATCTAATAAACCCACGAACTCGAAACCCACAAAGAAGCAGCTATAGCCTCTCAATTCAACCATTTCAAAAAAGGAGAGGCCAAGAACCAGCAATAAATCAAAAATCCAAACAAAAAAAAAAGCAGGAAACCAAGGAATCCTTCTCACCTGAGTCACCCTACCATCCTGCCGCGGCAAGCATCAACAAGAGGAGGAGGCTCACAAGGCTATGTGAGGAGACAACAAATCTCCAACCTACGACACGAGTGCTACCACCATGTGGCCTATACAGTGGCCATGGATCAAATCAAGAAAGCTCAGCATTAGGAGCCCAGAACCCAGCCGAACCATATAAGCAAGAAGAGAGAAGAGAGGATTCTTTTTCTCCTCCTTTCCTTTCCAGGGGGGGAAGGAAAGCAAGGAGAGGGGGAAGGTGCGGCAGCCGGGTGGGTGCGGAGGTGGTGGGTGCGAGTAGACCAGCAGCAGAGTGCGAGTGCGAGTGCGAGGTGAGGAGGAAGGAAGGGGGCAGACGGGAGAGGAGGAGGAGGAGATGTCTTGGAGGAGTCTCGGGCTCGTGCTGATTTGGTTTGGTTTGGCTCCGCCTCCGACTGTTGCTTTGGCTAGGTCCGGCCGCCAGTCTGCCGGAAACCACTGCCGGTTTCGTGGTTTTCCAATTGGCCATCAAAATCATTGGGCCTGCCAACGCCACAACGGCGCTGCCCTCCTTATCCAAACTAAACTGTTTTTAGGTACTGTTGATCGTCTCCCAAGAAAATAAAGCCCGTGTTAATCAAGTTTAGTTCAGGAGATTAATCTCTTCTCCCCCAACGCCATCTCGCCTCCCTTCCTCGCGGCTCGTAATGTTTCTATGGGCGCTCTTGTTATCCGGTCCACCTCCACTTCTTCACTTATAGTCGTCCCTCATCTTCACTGTTGTCATCAAAATCTAGCTTAATTCTTAATCTCACCATAAACAGTCGTCCGACTCACCGATATTGTAACAAGTCTTGTGCCAACCACCACCTACCGCCTAGGGAATGTGAAGAGCGTAATGTAGAATATCTTCCCTCGTGTACCGCCATATGACGGGTGCCTACTGTTTTCCATCTTTTTTGGTATAGAGTGATAAGGACATCTATAATTCCATCAAAAAAGGACATGTAATTATCGGACCATAAATTTGAGAAATGCTCAGCTTTGATAAATTATAACCATTAAGTATATACTCACCTTTCTATAGAAACAAAGGGTGTTTTACACCCCGGTTCCATTTTTATTAACGAAACTAGAACCAGGTTTCAAAGCGTTTTCACCGGACCCTCCAATCATGTTCAAAGTTGTAAGTGCTACCACATTACATAATAGACTACGGCCTCACCGCACCTATTACATTTTCGTACGCTCTCTTATACATGTCACTCTTACCCTCACTGTCAAACGTATCTACATCCATGTAGCCTTGGCCATCTCTAGCTTATGTCTTGTTTATTTGGTTTTCACACGCGACCAACTAGCTCGACGTCGTTGCGATCATCTCAGATCTCCACGTGATATGCACACACTCAACTTAAGATGTGTGCATACACATTTGTTCCGATCTTCCGTTGTAAGAGAAATCGTAACTTGAGTTGCAACATTGATGAAGGGGTGACTAACTAAGATCCAATGAGACTAGCAAACCTCTTAATCGCTACACCACTCTCGATTGGTTACCAACCGTACAAACACAATTGCCTTGTTCACAAAGAACCGCCGAGAGAATCCAGAAACACAAGAGCAACAACGGAAGATGAATCACTCAAATTGAATGATTAAGTTGAGACTTCGATTATGACGAGAGGCTTTATAATAACAATAGCTAAATCAATAATCAAAATATGATCTATTGGTGACACAGCACCCAAATGTTTATAGCAACTTAGGTCGGTCCTAGGACCCAAATTTGTAACTAACTAGAATTGTTTTTCCATACTGATAGCTACCCAAGAGAATCTTTGAATTAAGTCCAAGTAGACTCGCAATCGAAATGTAATGTAACTTCCAAGGTGTGTCAAGGTGACTTCTTTGTATAGTATTATAAGTTGGGTGAGAGCATAACTTCCTTAAGTAGCCTGGTCGGAACTTGGTCAAAACAAGATCTGGACAACGGATTGATCGAAGTACTGGTCGACATAGGTGGGTCGAAGGTACCGTCAACGCATCGGTAGAAGGAACCGTCGACATAGGATCTAGTTGGGCTTTATTCGCTTCGGACAAGCTCTAGATCTGGTCGATCACACCAGGGATCTGGTTGAACTTGATCAGAATCTGGTCGGACACACCAGGGATTTGGTTGTATTTGATCAACAACTTATCCATCAATTCTCTCGCAAGTAGAAACAAGTAAACAACAATCAATATAATTTGTTATGTAATTAAATAATTAATTTGCCCAAGGAACGAGTTCACCTGTTGTTCCAAACGATATACTCATGCTCGTGTCATTTGTCCTTTCGCATATACTAGTTTAATGCCCGTGCTTTACTACAGATTAAAAAAAATCATAGCTCCATCACGTCGGGTCGTCGACCATCATCGTGCTCAGAGACGCGATCTGGATTGTCGGTACCCCGCTCGTTGATCCAATGGACACCGAAAAAGGTAAGAAGCACGGACAACCACCGACACTAATTTTTAAATAGTGGAGATATCCATAGAAACAATGTCCTAAGTGATATCCTAGTCACCGTGTCAGCTGGAAAACTTCCTTGGTCTTGGACTCCAATCGACAGATGTAGCGATCCATCTGCTGCTTCTGTGTATCCTGACAGCAAAGGATTATTCCACTTCTTGAGCATCCCAGTTATCCCCCTCCATAGAACCTGCATATCACGCCACTGTTTATGTTGAAAATACATTTCATTCCTTTCTTTCCACATGCCCCGAACAGCTGCTAATGAAATCATGTGTAGAACTGCATTCTTCTTATTACTAATCCACCATCTGGCCACAGATTCTAAATTTGCACCCATCTGCACACATGTAATTAATGAAATGCCAGCCCAAATAACTCTAGCAACCACACAGTCAAACAAAAGATGTTGCGCAGATTCAAGAAGTATATACTCGTTCTATTTGATTTTTTTTAAGACCATTCAGTTTGATTTAAGTGACGTAAGAAAGCATGAAACGAATGCCTTAGTTTTGACATATGTTGCTCTTATTAATTGTATACACATAACAACAATAGGTAAGCAATAGCAGGGGAAATTGTCTAGAAAAACTAAAATAACTATCTGCAGATCAAAACTACTTAACTAAAATAACTTCAAGATTGGACTTAACTTAGTGTTATAAAAAAGAAAATAGGGACCTACTTTAACCCAAGGTTTCGCAAAAAGATTTTTCTGGAGGATATATACTGTTTTGGATGATTTTTTTTTTTTTTTTTTTTTGCTTTCTAAATAGACCTAGATGGTTTTATAAGTAATTTTTTGCCATAGATCATTTGGATTTTTGCAAAAACCTACCTGCAAGTGGAGGAGTTTGTCAAAACACATATACATCTCAAAGTTCATCAAAAACCCACCCGCAAGTTCTATATGGTTACAAATCAACCCTAGAGGGCAATTTACTCGCTGAAGCTCCTACATGGCATTTGCGTGGCAATCGTAGTAGACCGGTCTTGTGAACTATGAGTAGGGAAGACGTGCCAGCATAGGGTAGTGCAGACGCGGGAGAATAAAGTGTGACGCAAGAGCGAGAGAATAGATGGACAAGGAAGGACGGTCAAGGGTGATCGCCGATGTTGCGGTCACGTGGGAGGATTCTCGCGGTCTGGATGGACTTAGACGTGATCCCCGGTTAGCAGTTCTTGACTTTTAGGAGCTTCAAGAAGTAAATTGACCGTTTGAGTTGAGAGAATTTGCAACCACATATAACTTACAGGTAGGTTTTTTACAAACTTTGAGATGGATGTGGGCTTTTCACAAACACCCCCACTTGCAGGTGGGTTTTTACCAAAAAAGAAAAATCCCTGGATTATTTTACACAACTCGTAGAAAATAACGACTATCACAAAGCGTTCCCCGCTACTTAAAACCCACTTCAACAAACTGCCTCACTCTTCTTCCTCGTCGGAACTCTCGTGTTTCTGCTGTGTGCGTGCTCACACCGTCGCTTACGAAGGTAGGAGGAACACACGCACGTGAGGCCGGCCTCCCAGCATTCCCATTGACCAGCGCCCATCGCCCAAAACAAGATGCTGCCGTCCGTCCGTTTCACTGCGTACACATTGTATTATCGACCGCGATATCTCGCTCTATACAAAACAGCACACGTGAAACACGTTAGGCTGTACGCACCTCCGAAGCCAAAGGGCCCTACAAAATTTCCATCGGGCCGGCATGGGTGACCATCGGGGATCCGGGTCCTCTCTTTTACTACAGAGAAGTATCTAGCTTACAGTGTCCTCTGTTTTACTACAGAGAAGTATCTAGCTCATAGTGTTTTGAGTCTGCTGCTACAGCACCTTGTAGTGCAGTGTACTATACAGGAGTACTGTAAGAACAGTGCTGATTTTTATAGTAAACATGGATTGCGGTATCTATTTTACTGCTTGTTACTGTAGCATAAGCAATGCATGTCCAAAATATTTTTCACTATTCTGGTTAAGTATTAATTGTCTTATATATTTGTATCTCACAAATGTGATTGAGTTTGATCTTGAATTTTGTGGAGATATAGAACATAACCTCTCCCACATCTGGTAAATGTTTTAGAATCTTAAATGTGAAGTTTCATTAGATTCGCATTTTTCAGGTGATATTGTACCCTTACGTATTAAGCTAAGCCTCATCTGTGCCAAGGATTGAAGAATTGGATGGATGCTACTCTTACTTTGCAGTACGTACAGCTGCACTAACATGGTAGGCAGAGAGAGGCAAACAGATTCGATGAGCTATATTAGTTAAGTGTGAAGCTAAAGCAAGGTCGTTGATTTTTTTTTCGTCGAAAAGTTTATCCTTTTTGGAAGTGAGGAAACACGAGCTAGCTTGCATGTTTCGCGAGTGTGGGTTGAGAAAATCAGTATCCGGGAGTTAATTTGGTGCACGTTTAGAGTATATTTTGAACTTTGGCGGCCTGAATCCTATCCTCAGCTTTGTCCTATTTTTAATAATTGGAATACCATTTATCATTCTTTGTCCACTTCCGTACATATATATCCCCGACCACTTGTCGATTTTTTCTATTAAATATACCTTTTTACAACTTGTTTTTAAATATTGAACCCCTCCTTAATTTATTTTAAAAAAGAAACCCTAACTTCCACATCACTATTGGTGGGCTTGCAAATGAACTTTTTTAGGAAAACAGTTGGATCAAGAATGTCCGATCAAGACAGAGACTCGTTTATTAAACTTGTAATACTTAACCTTCCACCGGTTCTAGTATCACAAATAGAATAATCCAGCGTCTCGATGAACATGTGTCTCCTGAACAAGCAAAGACACATACATCAAATCAAAGCATGCATCATTTTCATACAATAATATAACAAGTCTACCAAAAGACATACATAATATAAGTTATTACAACACAAATGACGGCCAAATGACATAAGTACCAAATAAGTAACAAATGAAGCAAAAGTTGTCATAAGATAGCTTAAACCAAAAGACGACCTGTTAGCCACATAACACCACAGTGGCAACCGATCGGCCGCCAAGCTAATCGCCCTTAAATCGCACAAAGACAACTCACAAAAGTGAGGTCCATCTGACTAACTATCATCCTCTCACACAACACAAGCAATGCAGTGAGTACAAGAATGTACTGCAAGACTTACAGTAACAAGCCTATACATAGCTACATGAAAGTCGATTCAAAGGGATGTAGTTATATGGTTCTTTGGACGACAAAGCAAGTTTTATTTGCAATATTGTAATAGGTTGAACAAAGTTTGTAAAATCTGCTTATAAGCATTTAAATAACAATGAGTAAACATAAGTAACAAGTATCCACCTAGAAGTGACTTCCTAAAGCCACCACAACATAGCACGAATCCCTGATTCGCACCACCATCAAGTTTTAATTATAAAAAGGTTGTAGTCTAACTCTTGAAAGACTTCCCCAAGCGTGTCCATAACCTAGGACGAGGCTATTCGAATAGTTTTAATCCCTGCAGGGGTGTACCAATGTACCCATACTTCAGACCGCCTTTTTGCCAAGCTATTAAGCACACTTCCTTTGGTATGCCGGCACGGCTAAGCCTTACGAACCCTTTCCCATGGAATATGCTAATCAAGAGACGCACTGTGAGACCCCGGTTTATTAAACTTGTAATACTTAACCTTCCTCTGGTTCTAGTATCACAAATAGAATAATCCGCGTCTCGATGAATATGTGCCTCCCAGAACAAGCAGCACACATACATCAATTCCATGCATGCATCAATTCCATACAATGATTATAACAAGTCTACTAAAAGACATACATAATATAAGTTATTACAACACAAATGACCGCCAAATGACATAAGTAGCAAATAAGTAACAATGAAGCAAAAGTTGCCATAAGATGGCTTAAACCAAAAGACGACCGGTTAGCCACATAACACCACAGGGCAACCGATCGCCGCTAAGCTAATCGCCCAGAATCGCCAAAGCACAACTCACAAAGTGAGGTCCATCGGACTCACTATCATCCTCTCGCACAACACACGCAATGTGTGAGTACAAAATGTACTCGCAAGACTTACTGTAGCAAGCCTATACATAGCTACATGAAAGTTGTATTCAAAGGAATGTGGTTATATGGTTCTTTGGACGCATGAAGCAAGTTTCATTTGCAATATTGTAATAGATTGAACAAAGTAGCTTGTAAAATCTGCTTAAGCATTTAAATAACAAAGTAAACATAAGTAATAAGTATCCACCTAGAAGTGACTTTCCCAAAAGTCACTACAACATAGCATGAATCCTCGATTCATACCACCCAACAAGTTTTAATTTTAAAAGGTTGTAGTCTAACTCTTGAAAAGCTTATCCAAGCGTGTCCATAACCTAGACGAGGCTATTCAATAGTTTTAATCCCTCAGGTGTACCAATGTACCCACACTTCGATCGCTTTTTGCCAAGCTATTAAGCACACTTCCTTTGGTATGCTTAAGACGCTAAGTCCTACTAACCCTTTCCAATGGAATATGCTAATCAAGAGACGCACGTATGGGGGTTAATCCTTAGTGATCTGCCGACTAAATATGGATCACAAGGACCCATACGTGGAGCAAGATACACCGCCCTCTGGTGTTCTCCCCTACAACGTGTCCATGTTGCATATAATCAAATATGCAACCCACCACGCGACTCATTAATTAACACAACCCAAAGTACTCACTAAGAGAGGTCTCATATCCTCTAGTGTGGTTAGCACGCATGAATGCTCTGATAATGATACTCACAAGTAGTTCGGTCCTTAATTGACCCGGCACCATTCCAATCACACCCAAAAGATCACACCATCTTACCATTGTGCCCAAGTCTAAATTGTTTTTATTTTCAGTTTAGTTTTGCAATTTAGACAAAGCACAAGGCTGAAATGTACACATAGTAATAGTTTGTGTGATCAAAGTTATCGACGAGTCGATAATCGCCATTTCTACCGATAGCTAAGCATGGCTAAGCATAATGACACGTAAACTACTATGACAAGGGTCCATCCAATGGACCCAAAATCACAGCAAGTAACCTAGGCTTCAGTAGTAGAGGAATAAACATTTCCTACTGATAATGCATCTAGTAGGCCAACTATCGACAATAGTTTAAAACAACATAGCAATGCATACATAGAATTTGCAAACAACATATTAGACTTTGAAAATAGTAGGAACAATATGATCAAATGAATGCTACATCTGCTTGCCCGTCAAGTGCAGATCCGATGGTCACTGTGGCTCAATATCAAGATTAATAATATTGTCTTCTAACCTAACGCGAAAAGGCGATAAGCAAATAAGAACGAAGAACACCAAATAAATCCCAACAGCAAAACACACCAAATCTAATAAAATTTACACTACAGCTAGGGAATGACCTAAGACAAAGACCAGAACAAGAATTATGCAATTTGGACTTAACATGCAAAAGATATGAACAAAATGCTCTTTCTCAGCCTCAAAACAACCTAATTAATAATTAGTACTGTTCATGGCGAAATTTTCTAGAATGACCTAGGGTCTGAGATTTTTATAGTAGGTAGATTATGACACCCTAATAACAGAAAAGTTGGATTTACTAATTTTGGAGTTATACACATTTACTTATGATTTTTCTAAGTTGTAAATCTAATACAAATCATTTTACAGAATTATGAACATGCTCAAATCCTATTTTATATGAAAGTATAGTAACATACGAATTTAACAAAATTGGTTTTGCACAATTTGGATTTATACAGAAAAAGATATACATTTTTCAAGATTAAAACTATTTCTGGAATATTCAAAATGACAGAAATCGAGTTATTCCTAGTTACACAATTTTCTGCTACTGCAACATGCTTAATTCTATTTTTATAATAAACTAAAGTGACAACATAATTTATTACCGTTGGAATTATCTACAAAGCAGTTAAAATGAATTAGTTATGATTTTCTAAAGTTTTTATATCATTTTCAACGTTAAACAAATACTTACCAAATACGCATAAACTCCAATAAAAGAATAAGACGTGGACAACTCCCAACCCTTGATCTAAAATCCTACGGCTCACGCTACAAAACAAAGCGCACGCCGCCGAATCGAACGGAGCCCACCGCTGGATCAAGATCCAACGCGCACACGAGTGTATGCATTCGGACGGCATGCGGTTGCACACACGATCTCACCGTTGATCGCAAGATCGACGGTCGACAACGATCAAGGCATCCGGAGGGTCCGAATGCACTCACGATCGTGGCGCAGATCTAAAAACGAACGGTAGATATTGATCGCAGTTCAAAGGAGATGCCGACATGTGGGACCGCATGTCGCTGACTTCGAGTCACCCACGCTACCGTTTAACCCACGCACGCGGCAAAGGCCCACTTGTCACCGATCGAGAGTGGCGGTTAAGACCAAATTAATGCCATTAATGATTAACCTTAAATAAACACTAATGATCGCCGAAATTTGATTTTAACCCCGCCCACAAGTCACGACACCGCAGGTAAATTCGATTGTGGATAAATGCCGACACATTAATTAACCAATGATTAACATTAATGATGCTCTGAACAAAGCGGGATTGAACCGTAGAGTGATTTAAGGATATTGGGCCCATCGGTCGCTGGCTCAACGACAACAATTAAGACACAATTAATTAACTAAAGATTGTAATTAATGTGTCCTAATTAAGTGACGAAACGGAGCTCCTCGTGTGGCAAAAAACCCGAAGCGAGTTCCACGCAAATCGCCATGACACAAGCCGCGGCGCGCCAATTAAGTACTAAAATGGATTCGCAATAGCACTACGAATCTAATGGTGGCATTCTCGCCACGTGAGGACTAGAACGCCGGCCAGCCGAAACGAAAATGGGAGCTTTATCGCTAAATGCGAAAATAGCGAAAAGCTCACCGCACCAAGGAAGCGGTGCCAAAGCTTCTAAGGACTAATAAGAAGCTACCTTAGTGACAAGAAGCTTCAAAGATGGCCTGAGATGCTTGATCACGTAAGAATCTCACGACTTGGAGAAGAAGGTTTGAAAATGACACCTGAGCCAAATGAGTGATACCAAAGCATCAAAGATAGCTTCATTAAGGTCCATGTAAGCTTACATGAGCAAGTAATTAGAAAATGGAGCACTCACTTGAGTCGAGGAAGAAGATGACCACTTTACTAATTTGAACAAACCCCAAATTGGACAATTCCGAGAATCAAATCCAAAATTAAGTGAGGGGAAATGTTCAAGGAAGTAAATAGATAAGGTTAGGGCAAAGAAACGTGAAGGAGGACCACCGAACACCAAGAACACCAATGGAGCTCCACGGGTCAACAATGGCGATTTGCCATTTTTGAGGTGTTAAGCTCCAATACGGTGAATGAAGCTTGATAGTGGTCTAAAGAAATACCAGGAAGCATTGATAGTGCTTATAAAGCCATGAAAGCATTAGGGTTTGCACCACACACCTTTCAAGCAAAACACAAAGCACAATGCGCGGCCGACAAGAAAAGAGGTGAAGACGTGCATTAGGGCATGGCTCGGCTCAGTGTGCCTCCCATACCCCTAAACGTCGGCTAGGGTGGCTTTAGGGAGCAAGAAATGACATCGCCATTACTCCCTACAAAGGCTCGCACGGCCGGAGGTAGAAGACGACCCGTGAAAAGGCTCGGTGATTCACAACCGTTAGATGAGACACGGACGGCTGAGATAGTGCCACACCTACGGGCTTTAAAACACAACGGAGAGGTTCCGAGCCCTAGGATTAGAAACGAACGGCTCAGATAGCCCCACGTTGCAAACTCAATTTACAACGGAGGAACACGCGGGCGTTGGATCTTAATCCAACGGCCCTGATTCAGAAATGCAACCGGAGGGTCCGAAGGGTTCGGGAAATCTCAACGGTTGGATGGGAATCTAACG
The DNA here is from genome assembly GCA_036346255.1 of Ampelocalamus luodianensis. Taxonomy (NCBI): domain Eukaryota; kingdom Viridiplantae; phylum Streptophyta; class Magnoliopsida; order Poales; family Poaceae; genus Ampelocalamus; species Ampelocalamus luodianensis. Next base: position 51,143,782 of record CM070624.1, read on the forward strand.
GTCGACAATCAAACTTGCAACCGGAAGGTCCGAAGGGTTACACGTGCGCGGCCGTGCGATTTAGATCCAACGGTTGAGATTCAACGCGTGTTTTAAAGAGAGGCTCGGTGCAGTTAGTTGACTGGACCGAGTCAATTGGCTCGAGCCCGAGTCTGACTCGAACCCGAGTAACAGTAAAACCAAGTTTGACTTGAATTTAGAATAGAGACCTTGAAAGATTTATTTGAGGTAGCAAATTAACTCCAAAAATTATGAAATTTTTACAGGAGTTTGCTAACTCAGAAATTAACCTTGTGTAAAATTTTCAGAGGTTTTTATCCTGCGAATAAATCTCCAAAAATTCTGCAAGGCTCTGTTTTATTGTTTGACTGAGAGTCAAACAGGTTTGACTGCCTCTAAAAATATTCAAACAATTTCTAAAAATTGTGAAATTTTTCAGAGGGGTCACATACCAACACAGAGACTTAGGAAAAATATTTCTAGAGGACGATCATAAGATTGTTTTTTGGAATAACAAGATTTGGATCAACTAGACTTGTGACAATGTATTTCCATAATTCCTTGTACAAGAATTGATCGGCACAAAAGGAAATACATGATGTAAGAAAAAGTTTTAAATTCCACTGATTTTCTTACATTTGAAACACAAGCCTAAAGTTGGGATGTTACAAAACCTCCTTACAAGAATCTCGCCCGAGATTCTCGCTTATCGGAGAAGAAGGATGGGTAATCTGCACGAAGACGATCCTCGCGCTCCCAAGTTGCCTCATCTTCGTAATGGTTTGACCATCGAACCTTAAGGAACTTGATGACACGGTTCCTTGTCCTTCGCTCGCATTCTTCGAGAATACGAACAGGATGCTCATGATAGGTCAAATTTCCTTGCACATCGAGATTTTCCAACGAGTTTCTCAATCGAACACGGAGGCACTTCTTCAAGTGTGACACATGGAACACGCCGTGCACACCCTCAAGTGAAGCCGCAACTCCAATCTGATGCAACGGCTCCAATCCTCTCGATGATGCGATAAGGCCCCACATATCGAGGAGCTAACTTGCCCTTGAAGCCAAAACGATGGCCCTTCAAGGGTGAGACCTGAGATGCACAAAGTCATTGGGCTCAAAGCTCAACTCCCGACGACGACGATCCGCATAGCTCTTTTGCTCGGATCGCCACGCGCAGATGCTCACGATCACCGAACTCGACTTTCGCCTCATTGATGGAATTGCCCAAGAACCGACGCCACCGCTTCACCGGTTCAATGGGGTTCTACACTTCCTCCCATACTACATTTTGAATCATGTGATGGAAATATGAGTTATTAAGATTTTCGAGAATGATTATAGTGATCAAGAACAAAAATTATATAAATAAATTACTGTAATTTATGTATAATAAAATTGTAAATGAACTGAAATTTAACCGTTTTAGGCTGAGAAAACAGTCAAATCTTGTATAGATGATCCAAAAAATATATATCAGCTAGACACTATTATATAAATTGGATTTGTATGCATCTAACTTCAGTGTTTTATGAAGCACGCACGTATTCCCCTTTTTTTAATTCAGAGGTGAATAACAAATTTCGAAAGTTTAACCATTAATTATCAACCAAGTTGAATATCTACACCTTCAGATCGATCGATTAGATGTACAGTTTCATTAATTTAGATCGCTCGGTATATCATGGTGACAGTTGTCCGGTCTTGTTGCGCTTGCCGTATACTATATACATAGATCAATCAGCAGCGCAGCTCATATCCTAGAAAATGACATGCATGTTCATGTACCTGGTCTTAAAACTGTCTCCTCCATAGAACACGCGAGTGCTGCCTGCCAACAGCGCATGCCTGTACGAGGACAATGGGGCAGCCATCAGATGAACACCCTTGGAATAAACATCCCTTTTTCTGGCAACGACGTCACTGGAGATGTGTACTATCGTGGCCATTATGCTCCACGAAAGAAGACGAAGTGACAGACCGGGGGAGCATGCATGGATGCATCGCTTTCGCATAGCATGGACTGATTCTCGGCATCAGAAAACATGGAGTCTTTTAACTTGTTGGGAGACTGTCAGAAGGTCGATCGTCTAATTAAGATGGTTGTTCCTTTCCTAATTGTACAGCTAGACGGCAAGAACACGGGAAAAAAAACTGGACTGGGTCGATATTTAATTCTCAGCATCATCAGAAAATAAACTTCAAATCTTCTAACTTAAAGTTGGAGCATTGCCAAAACTTCGATAGACCAGTTCGTCTCGGATGTGTTTTTTTAATGCGCTAAACACTAGTGTTGTTAAGTTGGGACACTGTCAAAAGCTAGACTGCTGGAGCAGTTGCTTGGAAGAAGAGGAATTTTCAAAGAGGGGGGCGAGTCTTATCTCCTTGTCTCCTGGCATTGCAGAGCCGACCATACTGCCCACATGCCACATAATATGACAGCTGCATCTTCCTCTTTGCAAAATTCAGTATCTCTGTCCAGAGATGATGATGGCCATTTCATCATAGCCTGGACGAAGTGGTACTACCAGGATGGCGATGCTCTGTTGGCCGAGGTGTGGGCTTGTCGAGATGGAGTTTTGAGTCAAACTGACAACCCAGTGGTGTTTCCACAAGGTGATTGATTACTGAAACGGATTCTCAGCAGCTGGTGCAGCTGGTAGGTTTTGCCGATCCTTCTGGAGTACTCGTAGGATCGGCACCAGCAGCGAGGTCAGGTTTTGCCGATCCTTCTGGAGATTCGGCAGGAACTTAGTGGGGGTTTCGATTTTGTTATGCTCGCCGGGTGGTGAATCTGGCGGCGCATCTATGCACTTGCAGACGCGTACGAGCGCTGCAGTACACGTAGGCTGACGTTAAATAGGTCAGGACGGCGATCTTCGCCATATATATGCCGTATATAGCGCAGGACTTCGTACGCTTGATGAAAACCTAGATTTCGGATGGTTCACATCGAACATCATGCATCTGTCGAACTTCTTATTGGCTCGCTTCTTGTATTCCATCGGCAGATTCAATAATGGAGGCCGGTCATCATTGTAATACCCCGGACTGCTTACAGTGCAGTCTATGTGAAGTTATGCGGTGAGATTAGTCCTACATCGCTGATCTACATCTCTAGACTAATCTTTTTACACGAAGCGATGATGAAAGCATAGGTATGGTACTATGTGTGTGTGCGAGTCTACTCTACGGTGAGCTGTGCATTGAGCGGATTTTAGACTATTATGTTACAATTATTTCTTTCTAAGACGTGGTCGCACTTCGCAGTAGAACTGATGTATTTCATCAAGGGTAAAAAAAAAATACATCAAAGTGGCACGGCTAGGCCAGTGCGAAGGAATACCACAGAGAATACAAGCAGATACAAGCGAGAAAAGGACTACCCTAATACTAACACATATAAATCTAGCTATGAGAACCTAAAATTATGCATGCAATGGAGACAACCCTTGCTTCTTCCCATCTTGTAAATTCCTCTCCGATGGTCCAGGCGATCTCTATCGCTGGCCATTCCTTTCTTCCTGAAAAATTCGAGCATTTCTTCCTTTCCTGTATATATGTACCGATCGTACTCATGCATATATTTTATTTGAATAGCCCCATTATTATGAGCTCGGATTCGAAGGCACTAGCCAGTACCAATAGAAAACAATGAGTTTTTTTTTTCTCGTAAGTCTTTTAAACGAAATAGAAAAAACGCTCCTCTAAACGCCTTGACAAGGGTTCTATAACCAAACGGGAGCTTACCACGCTCCCTGCCGCGTACCTAGAATGCGGCAGGGCTCTACCGTGGTGTATTCGTGTTATACAGATGTTATTTTTGCCATTCTATTTGTGGGAAAAGTATATTTTTGTTATTTTACTTAAAGACATGCCATTCTAGCTAAAGACCCAAAAACAATCGCTTTCAATTATTAACTAGCCATAACCCGTCGTTCCAATTTATAAAACCATGTGCTTGCTAGATTAGTTTCCTGTCCAATTTGTAGCCTCGCTATTAGTATTGATGGCAGTGAGGTAGACGGCCCTAGGTTCCACACGGGACCGCATCCCTAACTGAACATGACAACCAAGACGCACACTGATATATATGAATCTACACCAAGATGAACGCTGGTCGGCAGAAATCTTTCGTGGATTGTTGGAAACGATGCCTCCGCGCGCGGATGCCTCTTGTTACCATCCGATCACGAATTTACCAACGTCGATGCGCGATCGGATGGCTACGAGAGGCGTCTCCAAGCGTGGTTCGTCCTCCTTGGAGAGGTTTTCTCCCACTGAACATGCCGAGTCGCAAAGTACAAATTAAAGTAGGATCTTAATTACATGATACAGAATTGCTTCAAACACTTTGTTTTCGTATTTTACTATTGTTGCATGGACTTATCTCCGTATTATTATGGGAGGAAGAATTGGGCGGTAGCAGCAGAGACAAACGTTAGAAAGAAGAGGATGCATCCCCCTTTGGAAACACTCCAAGCATCTCTAGGACCGACCCCCCAGAAAGCTCATCCAATGGTTAGTAAAGAAGATACTATATGTGTACCATCGTCTGCGTGTACGTTCATGAAAGGTTGTGCTAGCTGAAAGTGGCCGGTAGGTCAAGGGAAATCAAGGGGATACGTATGCCTTTAATCTGGATGTGCCAGACAGCTGGTCGATCGTGCTGTCCTGATCTGATCTAGAGTTTTGTTTTGTTTTGTTTTTTTAGCGATCTGGAGACATCTCACAAGTGAAGCAGAAGCAGTATTCAGCTCGGTAAACATAAGTGTTAAGCTAGTGGTTACCTAGTAATTCAAGCTGCACCTTCTCATCCGAATGAACGCAGTTTTTTTAGAAGGGTACAAGTTGGATGCACACATACCATCACACACACATCCATAGACGGACATGTTCCCTACACACGCTGGAATTTCTTATGGAGGCGTTAGGCCTCACTAGCGAAACGAGGGCAAACACTTTTTAACTAAACGCGCATGTTTTTGTGAGGTTCAAACTCCCGGAGTGGAACCAACCCTGGCGGGCAGTTCGCTCACCTGACGTAGCTAGCCATCCGAGCTACAGCTCGGTCCTCAACTGAACACAGTTTGGTGTAACTTGCAAGTGAACATTGTGTTTGAAATTTGAATGTAGATATAGGGAAATTAATGCAAGACTGCACTGTTGTAACTGGGCTTTTTTATTTGCTACGTTGGGCCAGGGTTGAGAAGCCTGTACTATATATTGTAGCTAGGCTATGAGGATTTGGGCTTGTGTTGGGCACCAATGTTTCCATTTCTTCTCTTTTGTTCTACTTCTTCTACGCCTTTCCATACTGTCTGTTCCATGTACATACGCTGCGGAAATTCTATGCAATTTTGCTCTGTCTTCACGTATGGTATGGTGGTATTTATACCGTGATGTTTTGGTTGATCAACGTCGACCGGCACCAACATATCTATATAAATCAGTTCTTCCCATAGTTTCGCACAGTCGAAAATATCAGTGTCATCCTCGCAAAAAAAAAAGAGAAGAGGAAAATACCAGTGTCATGCATATATATCATGTGTAAACACCCCGTGGAAACCAGCGTAAAAGTCTGTAATAGTTCCCAAAACAAGGGGAGGGGTATTTATATGGCCAATATTTTAACTCTAGATTTTATTATAAAACAAAGATCATAAATAACTAGAGATACATAAAGCAACACTAATAGCAAACAACTCGTTGTACTTACATAATAATTAGATTATAACAGAGTAGTTTGATCGCACAACCAACTTACTGTCTGGTTTGATGAAAAATAGGAAGCAATGCAGACTCGATGCAGTACAGAATGCAGATGAAGCAGTGAAGCGAGTTGTCACGCAGATATGCTGCCTATAAACCTTATTGTCGCCCCGTGCAGGTACTCTCTATAGTAATGGTTCAGAGATATCCACTCATCCTCTTTCCCCGTGCACGTTGAGGAGAAAGGATGGCTTGGTTCGACAGCACAACACAACAGCACAGTAAAACAGAGAGGGAAAAAAGAAATAGAAGTGAATTAATTGGTCTCAGGTCTGGACGTTTCCAGATCCTTTTAAGGTCAAGACAATTACTCTCTACTAACTACATAATAAAGCATATAATGAACCACCGATACCTGCTAATTGAAAAACTAATTAATGGTAATTAAGCAGTGTTTACCAGCTCCTGACTATATCCCTGGTCTACGGCTCCGACCAGTGACCACACTGGTCTTCTGAGTGACTACACTGTAAAGGGATATGGTAGGCTACACTAGCTGGCAATTCAAAAATTCTATCATATAAACCAGAAAGCTATACAAGTAAAAGATCATAAATCGTTATTACTAAACGCGCAATGCAGCTGAAGAAGAGTTAGAGTGGCCTGATCCAACATCGAGCACATCGATGTAGTGGTCATAGTCAATTGTCCGATGTCCTTGGCACCGATCGTCTCCTCCAGCAACCTATCACGATCTTTGTGTAGATCGCAGATCATCATCGATCAGCGCAACATCAATCACAACAGCACTACTACGGTATCCACACGTTCAAGGGTGGAATACCATACGTAGGTGTGTAGCACCAACACACACGGGAAGGCCTTCGGAGAGATGACGATTAGGGTTTTGATGGTGCAACTCTTATGTCCCAACAACCCCATACACCCCCTCTTAAAGAACCCATAATGGATACTATCCGAACTCGTTTGTTCCAACCCGTTAAGTGTGCAACCCTGTAGGTTTATGCGTAATCGATTATGTCTCGAAAACTCCTTTCCGACTACAAGTCATTAGCGGTTCCTAGCAAAATATAACAACTCACGAATACATAAAGATAATATTGGACAAACCTTATGCAATATGATCTGCGACCAGGTTCTTATCACTTACGACCAACTTGTATCTCCATACGACCTGTTCACGTTTAGTCATGACCAGTTCGTAACTCTTTACGACCAGTTCGTCGACCAGTTACTGATCATGTTCGACCAACTTACGACCAGTCTGTATCTCCATACAACCAATTTGTATCCGGTCTGATGAACGACTCGCCACGTATTCTCCTTTTGTCTCATGATATCTGTTTTAACTCCAGGTGAGATATTTGTCATCTACAGATTGTTCAATACTTTCTCGATTTAGTGACAGATAACTTTGTGTAGTCGACTATTCAACCACTAGTGGTATGGTCATGTACTTTCTTTATCCAACCACATCAAGGAGCCCAGAGATATCTCTCCTATTGTGTTAGGAGGGGCAAACCCTACATCCGACCAGTCACGTCCCTCCGCATATTTCATAGCATACCCGAAAGCTACCTTTATAACTACCCGGTTATGGAATAGCATTTGGTAACCTCTAAGTATACTATTACACATGTAGGAAACTATGCTGATCTCAAGTCCAATGATCATACATCATCATTACTTGAGACTAACTAATGACATATAAAATTATAACAATCTCAATAGTGTGTCAAGGTAGGTCAATCCAACACCATGTTCCTCTAATATGTGTTCACATTATTGATTCGATATCCCCATATCCATGGCCAGTGAAACATGATCATCAATCAATACATGTGTTAGTCGATAAGTCACTAGTAACATCATATAACTTAAAAAGCTTCACCAACAAGTTGCATATTTGTTAATCTTTATAAATAATAATTCATCCAATGAACATAATAACATTTGTTCTATAACTCATAAATATAGACATGATACAATCGTCTATATGATTGCATCTAGAGCATATCACCAACACACTGGTCTTCCGACCACACTAGTCTTGTGAGTAGTGTAGTTTGACCAGTATCAAAAAAGAGAAATACACGATTAGCAAAAGAAAGGTGGACTAGCTTCACGACACGTTCATGGTAAGTCACAAGTCACACGATTGTCGTGCGAATATATGCACGAGCTTGCGTACGTGCTATGTGTGACTTTAGCTATAGTCCTTCTTATATCACCTTATACTATGTGTTACATGTTTCAAGTGGTGGCAAATGACTCCATCTTATAAAAATTACTTTCCCACCACTTGACTAGGCAGTATGGGACTAAACCATGCATGCTTTTGAATTTAAGGAATAAAAGAGTATTTACACTTATGGGACTAATTCTAACATATTCTACAGATAGATATGAAAATTTTTAACATCAAACTTTATCTCATTTAGAAAATAGGAAAACGACAAACATCGAAAAGAATAGCGTGTAGAATTTGTCTCTTTCATATCTCCTAAGTATGATTGAGTTTGATTTAGAAACTTTACATAAATATAAATATAAAGTGCCCTGTCATCTACATCTTCAATTTTTTGGGAGAATTTTAAATTTGTTCTGGAAGTTTTACACTCTATTTAGGATTTTTCATATGATATTTACCCAACATTTCAGTGATCTTACGGACAAAAATTACACCGTAAGTCCCAAAGCATGATTTTGTAGTACTAATACATGAAAGAGTCCTGCTATACATATGATGATTTCATCGTCGTACGTGCTACAACGCACGTGGTGGTTAGACAGGCGTCGCGCGCAAGGTGAGGTCAGGCAGAGGCACAGGTGAAAAGCATCTAGGCCCCTAAAAATATGTTTTGGTAATTTATGATAATATGTGAAAATAGGACTTATTGGTTTGTTGAGTTTTACAAGGACTAGTCCCATTGGAAAATATGATCTTGAAGATGCATGCTAAAAGTTCTATGAAGATCAAGTACAGCTCAAGGATAAGGTACAAGTGGTTTCGAAATTATTTTCTTTTCACTGGTCTTAGGAGAAATAGATGGAAGACCGGACTATAGGTTAAATGTCGTACTATTAAGAGGATCATGTCCTGTAGCTTGAAGGCATGTCTTGTGCTTTATGGATCAATTTAGGATCATGCATGCATAAGATTCTCTCTCAAAATCAAATTGTGCCTCATCACGACAATCGGTAGTACCGGTGTTGTTCATGCGGTAGACTACCGCACTCCGTTGTTCCGATCGTTAGTTGGCGGTATGTTTTACAGAGTCTCTTTTAGTTTCGGTGCCAAAACCTAAGCGCGGTAGTACCGCCATGTTCATGCGGTATGACCGATATACGGTAGTACCGCAGTGTTAAGCGAACTACCGCATCGGTTATTCCGAATGAGAAGCGGTATGTTTTTTCCGAGTGCACCTTTTTCTCTCCTTGAAACGGTAGTATCAAGACTCACCTTGCGGTATGACCGCTCTGCGATAGTACCGCTTCGTCGGTTGGCGGTAATCGCGCTTTGGCGATAAACGGCTATGTCAGGTCATTTAATGCGTCTGTTATAGCCGTTGCTGTAGTGGTTGGAGAAGTGCGGTAGTACCGCCCCTTGCATGGCGGTAGTACCGCATATGGCTGAAAAGTAGGTTTTTCTTCTCCAACGGCTCTAATTGTTGTTGGGGGGTATAAATACTTCCCCACCTGCTCAAGGACAGGGTGCTAGACCACATTTAACATCTTTAGAGCCTTGTGCATTCATTCAACTCCTCAAACTCATTTTGTTCACTCTTTGAGAGGTTGTTGAGCTCATTCAAAGTGCATTCATCATTCTAGTTGATCCTATTGCACTTGAGTGTCGTCAAGCGAAGGTCTTGGTTTGTTACTCTTGGAGTTTTACCGAACTCCTAGACGACTTGGCGGTGATTGCACGGTGATCTCTTCAAGAAGATTGTGAAGAGGCCCGGTGCTCATATTGTGAGTGGTTTGGTGTTCACCATCTCCGGAGTGGAGGAAGAACAACCAATAGTGATCGAGGAAAGGCTTAATTGGTGGAGCCGGCTTGATTGGTTCAAGCTCCCTCAACGTGGACTAGTGAAGACCGGCAAGTCTTCGATACCACGGGAAAACATCGTTGTCTCTTTGTGGTTATTCGTAGTCTTTACTCTTCCGCATTTATATTTCTAGCTTGATCTTTGTGCTTGTATTACTTAGCTAGGAGTATAACTTGTTTAGATTAAATTGTTAATTAGCTTAACTCACACATTTGTGAAAAAGTTTAAAAACCTCCTATTCACCCCCCTCTAGTCGGTTATCCTTGATCCTACAAGTGGTATCAGAGCTTGGTCTCTCAATTTGTTAGACTTTACCGTCTAAGAGAGAAAGGATGGCTAGTGAGGGTATGCATATAGGAAAGGCTCCCTTGTTTGATGGCTCAAATTATTCTTATTGAAAAATTAGAATGTCTATTTTCTTAAAAGTCATGAGTCCGAACATATGGAAAATTGTAAATGAGGGTTACGTTATGCCTCTTGAGCCAACAATCCTCACGGTTCAAGATGAACGTAATGCTCATTTAGATGCTCAAGCTATGAATGCTCTCTTTGGTGCTTTGAACGCGGATGAGTTCAATAGGGTGAGCAATTTGGAAACCGCTCATGCTATTTGGACTACCCTCTCCGAAATTCATGAGGGCACATCCACGGTCAAAGAAGCCAAATTGCATAGGCTTCGGATTAAATATGAGGCATTCATAATGTTGCCTCATGAAAACATCACCGAGATGTACTCAAGACTCAACAATATTGTGAATGAACTCAAAGGCCTTGATACTAGCCTTCTTGATGTTGATGTTGTGCGCAAAATGCTTAGGGTCCTTCCGGATAAATATGAGACGTTGGTGACATTATTTCTCAACTCTCCGAGTTGCCAAGAATGACACCAACCGGACTTTGGGCAACCTCATCACTAACGAGCTATACAAGAAGGACAAGGAAGAGCTATTGGAATCATCTTCATCCAAGAAGAAAATTACCGCTTTCAAAGCTAAAGCGGAATCAAGTGATGATGAAGATGAAGAAGAAGACTCGGATGAGGAGCACGCTCTTCTTGTGAGGAAAATGAAGAAATTCATGAGAAGACGCCACATCGAAACTTCAACTTCAACAAATTCAAGAAAGGGCAATCCTCAAGTGACAACAAGCGATATAGCAACATTCGTTGTTATGGATGTGATGAGAAGGGGCACATAATCTCAAATTGCCCCAACAAGAAGGATGACAAAGATAAACCATCAAAGAAGAAAGAATTCGATGGAAAGAAGAAGCTTTTCAAAAGGCTTCACAAAAGGGCAAAAATGAAGCTCATATTGGAGAATGGGATTCGACGAAGAATATTCGATTCGATTCGAATCAAGTGATGAAGAGTCTTCTAAGAAAAGAGGACTTGTCGGCATCGCCATAAAGGAAGCTCCATCATTCTTCTCGTCTCCTACATGTCTTATGGCAAAAGGAGATAAGGTAAAATCCTTTGATGATGATGCTCCTTCATATGATGAACTAATGGACATGGTAGAAGATTTAAATGAATATGTTGGAAAGGAGAAATCTAAATTTAAAGTCTTAAAAAGGAGTATATCTCTAAAAGACTCTTATGAGGAGCTAAAGGAAGCTCATGATTCTCTCCTCCCAAAAGATATAGAAAAATCACAATCAAATATTAGTATTACGTGTGATTTAATAAATGAGATGCATAGAGTAGAAAGTATGCCAAATGCAAAATCCATGTCTAGTACTTCTACTTCTTGTGATGATTTGCTATCCATGCCTTGTTACTCAAATAATAATTCAATTGCAAATACTTGTGATCCTTTGCTAATTGTTGAAAATCATGAGTTAAAAGAGCAAGCCACCAAGCTAAGCAAGAGCTTAGAAAGATGCTTCAAGGGTAAAGCAACCCTTGACAAATTATTGAGTGAGCAAAGGTGCTCATTCAATAAGGAAGGACTTGGTATGTACCCAAGAAAGGTAAGAAACCGGTTAACAAGCCTCCAAGGTTTATTAAGCAAAATGGTAAATATTGCAATAAATGTGGTAAGGTAGGACACATGTCAAATACTTGTTTAAATATTAATGTTAAATCCTATGGCATTTATGATTCTTGCTACATGCTTAAGAAATCCATTGATGGTAAAATAATTGCAAGATTTATTGGCACTTGATTTTAGGCGCTAAAAGAATGCTATTTGGGTGCCTAAAACCTTGGTCACTAATCTCCAAGGACCCAAACAAATTTGGGTACCTAAAAGAACTTGATTCTTGTTTTGTAGGTGAACTACAAGACCGGTGGAAAACATTGGGTGCTTGATAGTGGATGCACTCAACACATGACCGGTGATAGAAAATGTTCACCACATTCGAGAACGTAAAAAGGAAGTGACAAGATCACCTTTGGAGATAATAGTAAAGGAAAGGTAATAGGATTGGGTAAAATTGCTATCTCAAATGACCTTTCCATTTGAATGTATCTTTAGTTGAATCACTTAATTTCAATTTATTATCCGTTGCCCAAATTTGTGATCTTGATTTAATTTGCTCCTTCTCAAATGAAGGTATGTCAATTTCAAGTGTAAAGGATAATGCTTTAGTTTTCAAAGGCTTTAGATTTGGAAATCTTTACTTGGTTGATTTTTCCACAAATGCTTCATGCTTACAAACTTGTTTAATTGCAAAAACTTCTTTGGGTTGGCTTTGGCATAGAAGGCTAGCTCATGTTGGCATGATTCAACTTAAAAGTTTTTCAAACATGATCTAGTTGTTGGCTTGAAAGATGTGAAGTTTGAGAAAAATCGACTTTGTAGTGCTTGTCAAGCGGTAAACAAGTCGCAAGCTCTCACCCTTCCAAGAGTATCATGTCAACCTCTAGACCATTGGAACTCTTACATATGGATTTGTTTGGGCCAACAACCTATAAGAGTATCGGAAATAGCTATTGTTTAGTTATCGTAGATGATCACTCTAGATATTCATGGGTGTTCTTTCTAGATGACAAGAGCGAAACCTCGAATTTTCAAAAACTTTGCTAAAAGGGCTCAAAATGAATTTGATTTCAAAATAAAGAAAATCAGTAGTGATAATGGTTCCAGTTCAAAAATACTAAAGTTGAAGACTTTTGTGATGAACTTGAATAAAGCACGAATTTTCCACGACCTACACTCCGAGCAAAATGGAGTTGTAGAAAGGAAAAATCGTACATTAATTGAAATGGCTAGGACAATGCTTGATGAATATAATACTTAGATAGTTTTTGGTGAAGCAATTAACACCGCTTGTCATGCCATAAATCGTCTCTATTTGCATCGCTTTTGAAAAAGACTTCCTATGAACTCCTTGTTGGAAGAAAACCGAACATCTCTTATTTTCGAGTTTTCAGCTGTAAGTGTTACATTTTGAAGAAAGGTGTTCGTCTTTCAAAATTTGATAGTCGTTGCGATGTTGGCTTCTTACTTGGGTATTCATCTAATAGTAAAGCATACCGTGTCTTCAACAAAAACTCCGGTTTAGTTGAGGAAAGACATGATGTGCAATTTGATGAAACTAATGGCTCTCAAGAAGAGCATGAGAATTTGGATGATGTAGGTCACGAAGCACTAAGAAAAGCAATGGAATACATGCAAATAGGTGACATCAAGCCGAAGATAATCCATCATCTTCCACTCAAGTTGAGCCTCCCACCTCTTCCTCAAGTCAAATCCAACTAAATGGAGAGGACAATAAGGAAGATGATCAACCATCAAACCTACCACCAAGAATTCACAATGCAATTTCAAAAGATCATCCAATAGATCAAATATTGGGTGATGTAAGTAAGTGTTCAAACTCGATCTCGTGTTGCTTCATTTTGTGAACATTACTCTTTTGTCTCTTCACTTGAGCCAAAGAATATAGATGAAGCACTTGAAGATCCGGATTGGATGATTGCAATGCATGAAGAGCTCAATAATTTCATTCGAAACGAAGTTTGGACATTAGTGGGTAGACCCAAAGAACACAATATCATTGGTACAAGATGGGTGTTTAGAAACAAGCAAGATGAAAATGGCATGGTGGTAAGAAACAAAGCAAGATTGGTCGCACAAGGTTTTTCACAAGTCGAAGGTTTGGATTTTGGTGAAACCTTTGCTCCCGTAGCTAGACTTGAGTCAATTCGTATACTACTTGCTTTTGCATCATGCTTTAATATTAAATTATTTCAAATGGATGTCAAAAGTGCTTTCTTAAATGGAAAAATATCCGAACTTGTGTTTGTTGAACAACCACCCGGTTTTGAAGATCCTAAGAATCCTAATCATGTCCATAAACTCTCCAAGGCGCTCTATGGTCTTAAACAAGCTCCTAGAGCATGGTATGAACGCCTCAGAGATTTTCTAGTTTCAAAAGGGTTCAAAATTGGGAAAATTGATTCAACTTTGTTCACCAAAATCTTAGATGATGATTTCTTTGTATGTCAAATTTATGTTGATGATATCATTTTTGGATCTACTAATCAAGACTTTTGCAAAGAATTTGGTGATATGATGTCTAGGGAATTTGAAATGTCCATGATTGGAGAGCTTAGCTATTTCCTTGGACTTCAAATCAAGCAACTCAAAGATGGAACTTTTGTAAGTCAAACAAAGTATGCAAAGGACTTGATCAAGAGATTTGGCATGGAAGATGCAAAACCTATCAAGACTCCATGGCAACCAACGGTCATCTCGACCTTAATGAGGGAGGTAAATCGGTAGATTTAAAGCTTTATAGGTCTATGATTGGTAGTTTACTTTATCTTACCGCATCTAGGCCCGATATCATGTTTAGTGTTTGCATGTGTGCACGGTTTCAAGCATCTCCAAAAGAGTGTCATTTAATGGCCGTAAAAAGAATACTAAGATATTTAAAGCATTCCTCTAGCATTGGCCTATGGTTCCTAAAGGTGCTAAATTTGATTTAATTGGATACTTGGACTCGATTATGCGGGTTGCAAAGTGGATAGAAAAAGCACCTCGGGAAATTGTCAATTCTTAGGGAGATCTTTAGTATCATGGTCATCCAAGAAACAAAACTCCATAGCTTTATCCACCGCCGAAGCCGAATATGTCTCCGCGGGTAGTTGTTGTGCTCAATTGCTATGGATGAGGCAAACCTTGATGGATTATGGAATTAAAATTAATAAAATGCCTCTTTTGTGTGATAATGATAGTGCGGTGAAAATAGCAAATAATCCTGTTCAACACTCAAGAACCAAGCATATCGACATTCGCCACCATTTCTTGAGAGATCATGTGGGCAAGGGAGATATTGAAATTAGCCACATCCGAACCGAAGATCAATTAGCGGACATTTTTACCAAACCATTAGATGAAGGCCGGTTTTGCAAATTGAGGAATGAATTAAATGTCATAGACTATTCAAACATTTGTTGAAACATTTGCCTCATGCATTGTGTTTGATTTGATGTTATTCAAAAGCTTTTTGTAAGAAAAATATTTTCAAAATGTTATAACGATTATCTATGTTCATAAAAAAATTATATTCTTGTATAGACATTAGTCTATTCTATGCATAATGATCCCTAATGACTCTTAAATTGATTGCAAAACTAAGGGTCATTTGCAAATAATCTCATCTCATCTTTATCCAGAACTGTTTTTGAAGTTCCAGGATAATCGGTATGACCGGCGGGTTATGTGCGGTATGACCGCAGTGCGGTACTACCGGCACAAAAACCACGGTACTACCGCTTTGCGGTATTACCGACGGCCAAAGGGCGGAACTACCGCATCAGTTTCGAAAGAAGAGTAACCCCAGAGGTCATTTTTCTCCCGTGCCTCTCTTCCTTTTCTCTCTCTTCTCTTTCTCTCCCGAAAATCCTCTCTCCCAAAACTCCTTTCCACTCGGTTGTTTCTCAAATCTTGGTGAACCCTTGCATCTCTAGGGTTTAACTCCTCCATCTCTCAAGGTAAAACATCCTTAAATCCTCGTTTTACCGTTTGATTCAAACCCTAGGTCACTTTCTAGTTGATTTGAAATGCGGATGTTTTTGTGTGATTCTAGTTGGGCAAAATAGCAAGATTGATGTTTAATGATGTTAGTACATCTATTTCTTGGATTCAAACCAAAAGAAACATCAATTTTTGGTTAGATTCACTGCCCTAGGTCGCAGTCTGTAAAAGCGGTACTCACAGCGTTCATACGCTGAATTACCGGGAGCGTGTAATAAGCGGACAATGGCGGTATTACCACACTTCGGTACTACTGGTGAGGAATCATAGTACTACCGATTTTACTGATAGAACAGAAAATCATTCAAATTCAAATTAACTCCAGATTGCTTGATCTTTTGAACTTCTTGTAACCTATCCTCTCTTTGTAAAGATGCCGAGGACAAGATTGGGAACTCGTCAAGGGCAATCTTCCTCTCTACCTTCTGCAGGCCCTTTGGATGATCCATCGCAAAGGAAAAGGGCTCGCAACAGATGGCTCAAAAGTGAGGAAGGATCTCTTCCTCATGAGTCAGGTTCTGATTCCGAGCCTGACACAGAAGAAGAAACCCAGGCTCAATCAGATGAAGAGATGGAAGATCCAGAAGAACCTCAAATTGATCTCAGGCTCATATCACCGATGATTATGCAATCTTGAGACACAAAGATCAATATCTTCGCCTCCAACTCAATCAATCCCGATTCTACACCAAGTTCCAGGAGCAAGTCTATGAGCGATTTATGATCATCACAGAAGTTTGCAGATCATAAATGCATAAAGTGGTCACACATAAACTCCTAGAAAAATATGATGGAGTGTATCGTCTTTTTCAAAGTTGGTCTTCATGATTTTGTGGCCTCGAAATGACTATGATGAAGAAATCATAAGACAATTCTATGCTACTTTGTATGTATCTCCGACTTTAAGAAAATGAAGTGGATGACAGCGATTACGGTATGTGGAGTGCACTAAGGGTGATTTTGAGCGTGTCACGAGGATGCACTCGAAATTGGGATAAGCTTTTGACGCACTGGATCTACTTGTTCTGCACAGACGAGTTCTATGATCGAATGTCAAGTACACTCGAGGAAAATTCATAGCTTGCTACCTATTCCCGCTTTGATTAATAGGATTATTAATCACACTTTTCTTCCCAAGAGTGGTAATTTTGATGTTGTTCGAGGACATGTTTGGAATATCATTGATAATATTATGCATGGGAGAAAGTTTGATGTTGTGGATGTCATCATCGGGGATTGTCTCTTCTAAGAATGACAGGTAAAGCGGATTTATCATGCTCCTTACATCATGGCCCTAATTCTTAGTAAGATTGAATATCGAGGTGGTTTGGGATCACCCCATAAGTTTTACAAACCCAGAAAATCCCCATTCGATTTCAGCACAGCAGGCAAAGAAGAAGAAATTGCCCAGAGGAGGCAAATGCGAAGGCTCTCACAACAAGCTACTCTTGCTCGATTCTTACCACTTAGACTCTCATTCTTAATAACTGATGCGGTTGAAAGTCTCTCGGCGGAGATGAGGACGAGTTCTTCTGATTTTGAGTGAGACTAACAACGGACTTGTCAGTCTGATGAAAAGATCTAGACCCGCCATTATGTGGTAATGGAGTTTTGGTGATTAATGATAAATCTAATTAGGAGACTAACACTTTTATTGATATAGATATTGTGTAGTCTTATTTGGATATAAAGGTGAAAATCATGAAGGCATGCAAGTGATTAAGTGATTAATGACAAATGCACTTGTGAGACTAACACTCTATTGTTATATCAAGTTTAGTCTCGACTTGGATATAAAAGCAAAAATCCAAATGTGTATGTATTCATAAATGACAATCTATTTGTGAGACTAACAATTATATTGATTATCTATTGCTTAGTCTCGTTTGGATATAAAGATGAAAATACAAGAGGTATGCATTCTACTTCTTCTTATTATATCTTGTTGCATTCCTCGGATCCAAAATATAGGTTAAACTCCACCAAAAAGGTTAACTTGGATATGTGCATATGTTTCCATTACACATTTGTGTATGCACACATTTAGGGGGAGTTCATTCTATATTTTGTGGTTTCATTAGTATTGATCCATATTCTCTTTCCACATATATTAAGGATCTTTACTTTGAAATATATCCTTGAATATATTTAACTTGTGTAGTTAATATATTCATATGAGTATATACAACTTGTGTAGTTTGTATACACTCATATTTAGTATATACAACTTGTGTAGTTCAGTATATACTTGTAGTATATATAACTTGTGTAGTTTATATATACTCATGACCTTGTTGTTTCAAAGAGTATTGATCTTTGTGATCTACTTTGAAACATAACTCTTGAGTATATATATAACTTCGTGTTTATATATACTCATACCAATTACATTCAATTATTTGCAAATTGTGTTGTGGGACTAATGTGTGCTAAGATGTTTTCAAGGCTTAGTCCGGAGTTTGAATGATGACATGAAAAGGAAATGCAAAGGTGATAAAAGATTGACATGACTCAAGACAAAGGAGTCATGCATTGCATTCAAAAGCTTCGAAATGCGGTAGTACCGGCGTTGTATGCGCTGTAGTACTGCCGCCGCGGATGTACCGATTTACGTGCGGTATGAAAATTCCAGTAGCATTGCTTTTGGACTTGGTTTGCTCGAGGTGGAGCGGTAGTACGGAGTTCATGTGGCGGAACTACCAGCGTGCTGTATGACCGCAAATATGTTGGCGGTATGTAAATTCCAGAGAAGGTATTTTCTCATTTTTCGAGCCTCTGGAAATCGGTAGTACCGCATCGAGAAACGGTATTACGGAGAGCGGTATACGGATGCTAGTTGGCGGTAATACCGCACCTTCAAAGAATGGCTTGTTCAAAAGCATTTATGCGGTATATCTTGTTAATTAATGTTAATGACATTGTGGGACTAACATTTTCCATGAGTTGGATAAATAGGTTATGTTCCAGGTGATGAAGACTTTGGATGACATCATGAGTTGATTGTCATCAAGTCAAGGTTCAAGAAGATGATGCATCATGTGTTGATGCATATCAAGATCTCGAAGAAGAGATGATCATGAGTTGATCATCAAGTCAAGAGAAGACTCATTATGTGTTGAGTGAGGATGCATCATGGGTTGATGCATATCAAGACGATGACCCGGACTTGAAGTGAAGATGTGCGTCATCAAGCTTCAAGAAGATGGTCAAGGCAAAGGTATGACTAGCTAGGGCTAAGGATGTGTTCCTAGTCTTTTATCGGTCTTGGTGTTTGGTTGGAAGACCGGATTGCTAGTATAGGTTGCCGTACTATTAAGAGGGGTCTTGTCTAGTAGCTTGAAGTTAGTCATGTGTTGATAGCTCATTGTGTTTGCTCTAACTCAACTTAACATGTTGCCTATATTTGCGAATGTGTTTTGCAAATAGTTGAGGCTCATGGATAATCCTTGTAGCATGTGACTATACTTTGCAAATGTGTTTTGCAAACGGTTGAAGTCCATGTACCTACTCCTTGTAGCATGATCTAAGTTTGCAAATATGTTTTGCAAATTGTTGGGATTCATGTATTTTCCCTTGGCATGGTCTAAGATTGCTTGTTGCTAACTCTTTGGACTTAGACCATAGTAGTGGCTTTTTGAAGTTGTGCTTTTTGATTTGATAAAATGTGTTTGAGATCAAATCAAATAGGTGGGTTGAGTAGCCCACTGAATAAGCTTTCAATAGAGTCCAAGATCACTCTATTCCGACATCGGAGTCAGTAGTTATGACCTTTTTACCGAGTGTGGTCTGTGCTGAAAATTGGGCTGCGGTAGTTCCGCAGTGCCGTAGTACCGCCCGTATAACTGCGGTAGTACCGCACCAAGGCTGTAACGGCTAGTTTTTGCTGATTTCAGCTCCCAACGGCTAGTTTTTGTTGTGGGGGCTATAAATACCCCCTTGGCCGGTTGAGAGACAACCTTTGGCATCCCATTGAGTTCCTTTGAGCTAAGAGCAAGCCCTCTACTCCTATTTGTGTATGTGTTGCACTTAGTGAGGTTTGAGAGGCAAATCCTATTGCATGTGTTGCATTAGGTGGTGGATTTAGTATCCACGAGAGCTTTGACACTTGATTGGTTCAAGTGAAAGTTGGAGACTTGTTACTCTTGGTGTTTGTCGACACCTAGACGGCGTGGAGGCATCGTGCGTCGGTGATCTTCTCAAGTGAAGCTTGTGAGAAGACCCGGGCGTTTGGGAGTGGTTTGGTGCTCGCCATCTCCGGAGTGGAGTAAGAGTAACCCTAGTGGAGCGAGGTGTTTGATACCTCGGAGGAAGGCTCAATTGGTGGAGCCGGCCCAATTGGTTTGGGTTTCCTCAACGTGGATTATGGGAGACCAAGCAAGTCTCCACCACCACCACGGTAAAACATCATTGTGTCTCGTGTGCTTCTTGTGATTAGCTTTCATATGCTTTACTTTGTGCAATTTACATTCATTGTATAATTGCCTATTCATTTGTATGATTGCTACCGTCTATGTGCTTGATTGATCATATCATTAGTTGATAGCCTACAAGTCTTTGCTAAATTGCTCTATTTATTATTGACTTGTATTTTTGGTGCACCTAGTTGTTTAGGCGTTAAATTGTGCTAAACCGAATTGATACTTAGCTTCCGCATTTGAAATCTGTTTTAGCGCATAGAAGTTTTAAATTGACTATTCACCCCCCTCTAGTCGGCCTCCTCGATCTTACACTGACAGAGACAGTTGACTCTATGGAACAGCGTCTTCCACCTCTTCCACGTCCTTCGTCTCCAATACGGTTCACGCGTCGTCGCCCTCGTACTATTTCCCCAGTCTCTCCAGCTCCAGCGGCTTCAGCTCCTGCCTCTCAGGATCCCGCGTCTTTTCCCCGATCTCTCCAAACCCAGTGCCTTGGCTCCCGCCCCTCAGATCCAATGCTTGATGTTTGTTTTTGGTACTTTGATGCCAAAGGGGGAGAAGTAGAAAGTAGCTTTAAGAATTATGGGTGTCAGACTTTATAGTCTTTTGATGTTTTATTATTTGCCTGTAATAACTTCATCCTAATATTACCTTGTTCAGAACTTGTTGGTTGTCTTAATTATCAAATGTGATATTATCTCTACTGAAATTTCTTATATGACAATTCCTTATCATTGCAAGTTGTTTCCTCAGTTCCAACAAGTTAAAAGAAACTCTGCCAAAATTTTGTTATAATTCTCTTCATGTACTCTCAAAATGTTCTATCTATTTCATGCACATGTTTAGGGGGAGCTTTCTTTGTGTTAAGTCATCAAAAGAATATACACTTGTTTCATAATCTTGGATATATTCAAAACTCCTCTTCTCACACATTAACTAGGTTGTCATCAATTACCAAAAAGGGGGAGATTGAAAAGCATCTAGGCCCCTAAAAATATGTTTTGGTAATTTATGATAATATATGAAAATGGGACTTATTGGTTTGTTGAGTTTTACAAGGACTAGTCCCATTGGAAAATATGATCTTGAAGATGCATGCTAAAAGTTCTATGAAGATCAAGTACAGCTCAAGGATAAGGTACAAGTGGTTTCGAAATTATTTTCTTTTATCGGTCTTAGGAGAAATAGATGGAAGACCGGACTATAGGTTAAATGTCGTACTATTAAGAGGGATCATGTCCTGTAGCTTGAAGGCATGTCTTGTGCTTTATGGATCAATTTAGGATCATGCATGCATAAGGATTCTCTCTCAAAATCAAATTGTGCATTTATCACGACAATCGGTAGTACCGGGCGTTATGCAATGCGGTACTACCGCACTCGGTTGTTCCGGTCATTAGTTGGCGGTATGTTTTTTACAGAGAGTCTCTTTTCTGGTTTCGGTGCCAAAACCTAAGTGCGGTAGTACCGCCAGTGTTCATGCGGTATGACCGATATACGGTAGTACCGCAGGTGTTAAGCGGACCTACCGCATGCCGGTTATTCCAAATGAGAAGCGGTATGTTTTTTCCAGAGTGCACCTTTTTTCTCTCCTTGGAAACGGTAGTACCGCACTCACCTTGCAGTATGACCGCTCTGCGGTAGTACCGCTCGTCAGTTGGCGGTAGTACCGCTCTGGCAGATAAAACGACTATGTCAGGTCATTTAATGCGTCTGTTATAGCCGTTGCTGTAGTGGTTGGAGAAGTGCGGTAGTACCGCCCCTTGCATGGCGGTAGTACCGCATATGGCTGAAAAGTAGGTTTTTCTTCTCCAACGGCTCTAATTGTTGTTGGGGGGTATAAATACTTCCCCACCTGCTCAAGGACAGGGTGCTAGACCACATTTAACATCTTTAGAGCCTTGTGCATTCATTCAACTCCTCAAACTCATTTTGTTCACTCTTTGAGAGGTTGTTGAGCTCATTCAAAGTGCATTCATCATTCTAGTTGATCCTATTGCACTTGAGTGTCGTCAAGCGAAGGTCTTGGTTTGTTACTCTTGGAGTTTTGCCGAACTCCTAGACGGCTTGGCGGTGATTGCACGTGATCTCTTCAAGAAGATTGTGAAGAGGCCCGGTGCCCATATTGTGAGTGGTTTGGTGTTCACCATCTCCTGAGTGGAGGAAGAACAACCAATAGTGATCGAGAAAGGCTTAATTGGTGGAGCCGCTTGATTGGTTCAAGCTCCTCAACGTGGACTAGTGAAGACCGGCAAGTCTTGATACCACGGAAAACATCGTTGTCTCTTTGTGGTTATTCCTAGTCTTTACTCTTCCGCATTTATATTTCTAGCTTGATCTTTGTGCTTGTATTGCTTAGCTAGGAGTATAACTTGTTTAGATTAAATTGTTAATTAGCTTAACTCACACATTTGTGAAAAAGTTTAAAAACCTCCTATTCACCCCCCTCTAGTCGGTTATCCTTGATCCTACAACAGGCGGTCGGCCGAGGCTGGCGCGGCCGGGTGCAGAGGAGAAGGAGGTGGCCCGGCACAAAGGAGAAGGAGGCCGAGCGCGGCGCCGGCACGGAGGAGGAGGGGCGGCGCAGGAGGAGAAGGAGGCGGTCGACAGCAGCCAGCACGGAGAAGGTGGGGTTGGCCAGCGCAGGTGAACGGACGACCGAGACGTCGTAAGCGTCGTACGTACGTGAAGCATTTCCGTACATGAAATTGTCCAAATGCCACAAACGTGTGTCGAGAGCTAATCTTTGCCACAGCCGAATTTAATTTGTAACACGATTGATGGGATGTCTTGCAGGTTGCAGCAGGACATGACACCTTAACCAATTATATGTGAAGCTCGGTTCGTCCTCCATTCTTTGCGGAATTTTTTTTTTTTTTAAAAAAAAAAAAACTAAGAAGAAAGAACAAATGCTCTCCTGATGCGGCGGTCAAACTAAGAGCAAATAGAGAACAAGGCCATGTATGCTTTCAGAGCATCGGTAACATATCTGCAGTCTTTTGCCTCTTTCACCTTGCAGCTGGGCTGGAGTAAGTCAGAAGCAAACCATACGTACTACAGTCGATGCAACTCAAGTGTGTGTGTGCATCTCCTACGTTCATGTTGCTACTGAGTATCTATTTGGCTGCCTTTGGGTGTCTTGTCATACAGGAAAGCTCCTGCACTTTGCAAACACATGTCACTTAGTCTTCCCTACAATGGTGCACATTGTTCTGACGGTATCTTGGTTTTAACATCAATAGCATACCATTTGTACTCAGTTCCATCCAGCAACAAGACGACCTGCATGCTTTAATTGCATGTTATCTGTCCCATACACACACACACACACACACACATATATATATATATATATATATATATATATATATATATATATATATATATATATTTCCTACTCCCAAGAGTAGTTACTCCATATTCCGTATCTCACATATCTCACAACGTAGAGAGTATCTTGCGCAACCGAGAGTATGTATGTGTAGTATATGAGTATATAAAACCATATAGGTGGTATTTACACATTTTCAGAGGTGGTATGTACAATTTTTAGACATGCTCCTTTTTATATGCGAATATGAAGGTATTTATAAAATATACTAAAAACTATAGACTCTCTTGCAAATTTTTCGTGTGGTTCACATTGGAGTATCTTATAATTAGTATATGAGTATACCCAAAGTGATAATGGAGTATGTCAAGTTCTTTTAGGTGGCATATCAAAGGTGGGAGTAACTACTCACGGGAGTAGAAAGTATTTTTCATATATATATATATATATATATATATATATATATATATATATATATATATATATGTGTGTGTGTGTGTGTGTGTGTGTGTGTGTGTGTGTGTGTGTAGTATGTGCACGCTTGACGCCGATGCGAGAGAGCGGCGCCGTCCTCCGATCGCACTCGCACACCCGCGCTCGCCCCCGTCGCCATCTCCCCTCTCTTGGCTCAATCTCGTCCACGCAGGCTCCGGATCCGCGCCGCCTCCAGGTCGCCGGAAGATCCCGACCGCGCCACCTCTCCGCCCGGATCTACCGCCGTCCTCTGCTCGGTGCCGCCTCCTTTGCTTGCCGGTTGCCGCCGAGAAGGGGGCCGCCCGTGCGCTCGCCTCTCCACCAACCGTTGGAACCGGGCTTCTACCGCACCGAGCCGCCGCCTCCGACGCTGTGTGCCTACGCCAGATCCCGGCGCCGCCTCCCGGTGCCGGATGCCTCGTCCTCTCTTGGAGTGGTTGGAGACCTCCGGCCTCGGGCCCCCTCGCCGCGACGGCTCCGGCCTCGAGGTCCCCTCGGCCCACCACCGCAACACCTCGCCGCAACGGCTCCGGCCTCGGGGTCCCCTTGCCCCCCTTCGCCTCCGGCTCGAAGCCTCACTTCGGCGTTGCATCCTGATCGCGTTCGCGGAGGGGGAAGGAGCACTCGATGGTGGCGTTGGAGGGTGCCACCAGGGACCAGGAGGTGCGGTGGCGTTGGTTCGGCTGGGTTGGGGAAGGCGATGGGTTGGGGAATAGAAAGGAGATGTGAAATGAAGGGGCAGTAGAGGGTTTAGTGAAAAAAGGATAAGTGGATTGGAGGTGGGATTAGTATCCAAATCTAAGTTGTTCATTCTAGATCCAACGCTTCTAGTTGGTATTAGCACTTTAGCACTTAATTACCCATTAGCACTAGATATGTCCCTATATATATATGCCTTGATCAATTAATGAGATTTTTCAGTTTTATCATATCAATGGAGATGTACACGACGATGGGTACAGTACAGTGGGCCAAATTTCGGTCACAGTGGGTTTTGGTAACCGGTATCAAAATTTCAAAAATTTACTAGGTCCAGAAGAGCCGGTTTGACCGAAAAACGGAAATTGTTGGCGAATTTCAATTGAAATTTTCAAATCAAATTTTAAATTGAAAAAATCAGCCGAAAATCGGTTGAAAGTACTTGAAAATATCGTCCAACATTCAAATTTGTCGGAGCCAGTTTGAAAAAACGATTTTCACCGACACAGTGTACCCGAGGACCCACATGTCGTGCACGGAACAGTGTTATCAAGTACATGACCAAAGTACATTTCTACACTTCGCTTGCTTATATATGGCCTTCATTTAGCTCAGCTCAGCTCAACATAGACTAGCTCTCCCTTCCCTCCCCCCCAAGCTACTACACCAAAGCACAAATCAATGGAGAGCAGAAGCGCAAGAGATCATGGCCACCTCAACAGGCAGCCACCATGGAGCTGCTACAGCTTCAGCCTGACCAGCTTCTCGTGGCCGCCGCAAAGGTCGTCGTCGTCCTACACCTGCGGCTATTGCAAAAGGGAGTTCAGGTCAGCACAGGCTCTGGGAGGCCACATGAATGTCCACAGGAGGGAGAGGGCCAGGCTGAGGCAGTGCTCACATAACCCTAATCATAGAGCTCCTCTGCCTCACCTCAACTTCTCGCCGCCGCATTGTGACGGCGATGGCGGCGCCACCCCGACGGCCGGGCCGGTCGTCTACAATTTCTTCTCGAATACGACGTCCGCCGCCACGACGAAGGCCTTGGAGGTGAGCTTGGAATTGGGGGTTGGAATGTGCAACGCTGCTGCTGGTGCCATAGAGGAAGACTTGGATCTTGAGCTTAGGCTTGGCTGCTCTTGAGAGTGTGACGCCAACGTGTGTAATCATGCAAGTTGCTATATGGGGAATCAACGGTGGTGTGTGTTGCACTGTTGCTATAGGCTAGAATATTTTCTAGGAATTAGCTATGTTGCTACAATTGCTAGCCGTGGTCTGCCTTTGATAGTATGTCTCATGTTAATTTGGAAAAGGATTTGTTCAAGCAGAAGAACACTTCTGACTTGTAGCTTGGTTAGCACTAACTGTCGTGGGATCTAGTAGCATGTAATGTGCAATTAATAGTTCCCATTGGTGCTCTCTCTTTTGAGATCGGTGTTTGTTTGTCAGAAAAATTTGAAGTTTATGTTGTTTCCAGTTTAAATAGCTAAGGCCTTTTTTTTCATCTATGTAACTCCTACATTTCCAACTTAATTAAAATATGAGCATCAAAGCCATGCATGTTTACAGTTGAGCTTACAACACCCAATTATAAAATAAATTCATGCCAAACTAAAACTGGCAGTGGTCTTTGTGGGCTACATATAGCGGCCCATTCTGAAGTAGGTACTGGGCAGAAGAAGCATGTATCTGGGCCATCCGCTTTCACGCTAGTTTTTCGCGCAGTAGATACACCGCAGGCAGGCCTCGTTGCTACAAAGACCATGGATCCCATGCATCCGCGCGTACGTACACGGTACGAGCATGTACGGACGCTTCCGAGTGTGGCACAAAGATCATGCACTGATCGCAGGGGTATGGTTTTGTGTAAGCTAGTGATTAGTGCGCTCAACTTTGGAAGAGGCTCTCCCATGTTCGCATGGAACTCCATGTGCATCATCCAACCGTTGGATGTACTTCGAGATTCGTGATGCACTTAAGAAGGGGAGTGGGATTACACACCGGTTTAGCTTTCTCCTTCTCTATCTCTCTCCCACCTCCGGCGAGCCGCCAACATTGCTGAAAACCACACCGTCGAGCCTCGCTAGAAAACCCACAACCACGACGTTGGAACCCCGTCGTCGCACTGCCGGAAACCTCGCACGTGTCATCGAAAACCCCGCGCAGCGCAACCAGAATACATGCAGATTGGAGTGTCCCGTGCCTCACCGCCGATGGATCTGATCGCCACTCATCGCCAGGGAACCATTGTCGGTAAGAGAGGCTCACTCAGAGAGAGAAGGTGACGAGAACGAGACTCTAAACTGGTTTGATGCGGGTCCTACGGGTGAGATCCCCCATAAGCCGATCACGGTGGCGGACCCAACATGGGGCTAAGGGGCAGAGCGCCCCCTACTCCTGGTCGGACCATGGTTCCCCCTAACACCTCCATCCATCGGCTACCATGCCTTCAAGCTTAGATGTTTTTGAGTACAAGAAGAGCAAAAAATAATAATTTGGGCCACAATTCCCTTATATGGGTTACACAAATTAAGCCAGTGTTGGTTGTTGTTATTCTGGGTCAACTGGCTAAGCCCACTAAACACATCTATCTCACTCTAACTCTGCTCTCTCTTCCCACCAAGCACCGAGTTCCACTTCAATGCCTAACCAATTCCACCATCCCCATTATGGCGAACCCTAGCGACTAGCACTGCGGCCAGCGTACGGGTGTGGGCTTGGGCGTGCTGGGCGGCTTGCGCAGGTATGAGGTGCGACGACAGTCGGGTAGCACTACGTGGCAAAAGCCCGTGTGCAGCGTGGCAACCGACAGAGCAGGTAGGCAACGCTGACAATCGGGCAGACATGCAGTTCACAATCGGATAGACGGACGACAACACAGGTAACCGATAGGGTCACCTCTAAATTTAAGTCGTGAGTTCGCCACTAGCCACTTACTTCCGTGACACCCGCACGCCTCTCAAAGCATGATGGACGGCTCAGACGCATACGCGGTTTCACTTTTCCACTCAAATCTTTTCTTTTTCTCTCGTCTCCGGCCCGTTGGTTTCAATAAAAAACACGGTTGAAGTCGATCAGCTACAGAATACCACTAACACATTCCACCTATAAATACCGTTGTTGTGCTGGTTAAGCGACGTGTAGCAGGAGAGCCGGGTCAAATCTCCATTCCTGTAGCATGACTACAAAATATGTCAGCAGCGAACATTTTCTGACGTACGCAGCCTGGATGTAGCACAAGTTCGGTGTAACTCGACGGGGTTTTTTCCCCTCTAAATGGCACTATTGGGATATGATTAATAAAAACGACGCTCTCGTCGTCGTAATATAAAAAATAGCACAATGAACACACCGACCGTCGATATATGTCCACGTTCGTGCTCCCTACGCACGGAGTTCATCTGGACACCTGGCACCCAGCAGCCCCCCTCTGCGCCACCCTAGCCCAGACACCGCCACCTGGCACTTGGCCACACCACCGTAGCCCGAACATCCCCTGTCCGAACACCCCTAGCTCGAACTTCTCTCACCCGTCCACTTGGCACGTGGACCCGCCTCTTCCGCCCCTCTCGCCCGGACGTGGCATGTGGCCGCCTCCACTCCCCCCGAGCCCGGCAGCCCCTCTGTCGTGCCATGGTGGCACACTGCTGCCCTAGCAACCAACCATGTACCCTGTCGTGCCCTAGTGGCACGGTATTTGAACCTACCCTTAGGCCGGGTCGCCCAACCACTAGGGCACGGGCGTGTTTTCTTGAAAGCATCTCGTATCTCTTAGATCTTTTCCCCGTCCCATCCATCAACTCCATCACCTCGATGTCTCTGTCCTCATGCATGCGTAATCACAACGCACAGCACACGGGATTCTCTCCTGTTGCCTCGCGGTTGTGCAAACGCCTTTGTGCGGCTATAAAAACCGACGTCATGTGCTCGCTTTCGCTCTTATTAAGGAATTCATTCTCGTTTTCGCGCTCGTCGCTGAGAACATAGAGAATTGAACTCAAATTTTTTTAAGATTACGCGATGAATTAAGTAGTCTTTAGAGCAGTGCTTAGGACCATATAAGTACAGTGTGGTCGACATCAAGGCAAGATAATATTTTTGTTCTATACTTGTGAGGACCCTAGTTTATTTGGCTTGTAATGCTTAACCAACCACCTGGCCCTAGCATCACAAATCAAATAAACCAAGCTTCGAGATATGTATACTTCCCAGAACTGCAGTATACACACCTCTTCACAAAATTATGCATCAACTCCATTCTAAACATAGAGTCCAAACATCACGATACCAAACAGTAAACAACAAGGTAGAGTTATTATAGCAGAGGGCCGACCGGCCAAATGACAAACAGATAACAAAATAAACAGCGAAAGCAAAAGTGCCATAAGATGGCTATGAACAAAAGCCAATCAGTGTGCCTTAGCCCACAAGGCAACCAACCGGACCGCCAAGCTAGTCGTCCCAGAACCCGCACATCTCACAGAAGTAAGGCCCTTGGGGCTCACCTGCCTCCTCTGCAACAAAAATATTAAGCAAAGCAAATGAGTACAAAAATGTACTCGCAAGACTGACGTGTGGACTAGCAGACCTATGCATAACTACATGCAGGCTTATTTGAGTGGAGGCTGTATGGCTCATTTTAGCACAAAGCAATCTTTATTTGTAATAATGTAATACATTTGAAAGCAAGTTGGCAATTCATTTTTATTGTTGAAATAACAGCGACAGAAATAACAGTAAGTAGATGACAATATCCTGGAAGTGACTAACCCATTAGTCACCACGACCATAGCATGAATTACCCATTCATGCTACCCATGTCAAGTTTTAATTTAAAGGTTGTAGTCTAGTTCTTGGGGGGCGTATCCGAGCGTGTCCATAACCTAGGACGAGGCTATTCGAATAGTTTTAACCCTGCAGGGGTGTACCAATGTACCCACACTTGCACCGCCTTTTGCCACAAAAGCACACTTAGAAGGTATGCCATGCACAGCTAAGTCCTACGAGATATTTCTAATATTGTGTATTAACTACGAGCCGCTCGTATGAATAGAAATCCATACGCTTACATGGTAAAGTCGAAAAGACAACTACCCACAAAGGGTAAAGCCTTTCGGACAACTACCATGCTCCCAATATGTAACATCCCAAAATCTCGCTTTCTCTAAAATTTAATTTCAAATTAATTAATTAAAATTTTCAAGATTTTATTTGGATCTTATTTGTATTTTATGTGTAATTCTGGATCGAAATCTCAAATTCCAAAACTCCATTTCCAATCTAAAATTCAAATCTCCAGAAAAATATTTGTTCCAATTTCTTGGTCCAATTTATTAATTTGTTGCACTTCTCTTTTTCTAAAAAAAAACAAAAAAAAAAAATAAAGTTCCCGTCGGTCACCCATCCGTGATTGCTCCCAAGTCATGCTCACTTAACTTCAATAGCCATACATGCATGCACCGCCATCGTGTGCTTTGGTTTCAACCGGTTATACTCCATCTTCCATTCTTTTATCTGTTTCTTTCTCTCTCTCCTATTCATCTTCTTCCTCACGGGAGTCTATCTCTCTGTTGCTTTATTTCTTTAACACAGCTCCATGACTGAGCCGCCTCTTGCCGCCCAGACCTCCCGTCGCCACCTCCGGCCGCCGACGCCACCCTCGCCGCGTCGCCCCTTCCCTTGCCACCCGCACCGCTTCTCCTCCCCTCCCATTGATTCTGTGCAAACAATAGAGCTTCAAATTGCCATTAATGGCTGCCGTTTCTTCTTTACCCGTTCCTCTCCATTCAAAGCCTTTATCTTGATTTGATTTGATAAGAAACGGTTGCATTAAGGTCTCCCACGTTGTCATGCCATCTTTGAGCAGCCCATCAGTGCACCGTGCATTTTCATCCGTTTCTTTTTTGAACCGACGCCGTAGCTCTTCGCCTTCCCGACGTTTCGACTCACGGTTGAAGCTATAAATCGGCATGCTATCCCATCATCGCCTTCTTTGCGCTCTCTCCAAGTTGTAGAAGCACCTTAGCACAACCACCATATCATTTTTGTTCTCTTCCAGTTTGATTTTTGCTTGGCGGTCACCACCGCCGGTCCCCACCTTCGCCACCTTCGAGCTCCACCACGGCTAGTCCTCTGCTACCTTGTATTGCCTTAGCCATGAGCTGATCTTGTTTGGTTGCTTGATGTTTCTTTCAGCTTCATCTAGCTAGTGCTCTCTGTTAGTTTGTGTATAGAAAGAAGTTGAACGTGCTGCTACTAGTTAGTCTTGTTAGATGCTTTGTACATCTCTCCTCCGTTCTCTCTCCTCGGTCAGTCATTTCCCGAACCGACTACGTCGCCGCGTGCCCCTCGGCTTCCTCTTCACATCCCTGGATTTCGCTCCCCAAATATCGCCATTTTATTTTGTTCACTCTTCATGAATAGTGCCATGCAATGTATGTACGTGCATGGTGTATGTACATACATGGCTTTAGTTTTTTTTGGAGAATTGATTTTCTAGAATTTCGTTCGTTCTCATACGAACTCTGAATCCATCGATTCTTTCTCCTAAATTCTTCTAAATTCATTCTCTACTTCCAGTAATTATTTTGTAATTTTTGGATTTTATTTATTTTCTGCTATTTATTTGGTCCGTTGCGCGTGTGTAGAATCCGACGTCGCCGACGCAAGCTTGGATCAACAGGAAGTGCTTACCTCCAACGTCACCGAAGGCGAGTCTCCTTTGACCACTTTGAACCTATGATTTTTAAATTGTGTTTTCAGTTTTCAAAGTATTATGCATTGCTAATTCGTATATAACGATAAGTTTAAAGTGTAGTTGTTAGTTAAACCCAAAATTTGCTAATGTCATCCTTGATAATTGTACCCTATACCTTTGTAACCATAGCATAGTAATTCTGCAATATTATTTACAACATTGTGGAATAGTAAATGCGGTAGAATTGCTTAGACATGCTTTTCGATCTTATTCAACCCCTGGGAGGGAAAAAGCTTTATTACCCTTTATGCTTTCTTTGAAAATGTATGACATTAGGTAATGTCGGTGTTTGGAAAATAAAATATAATGATGAAAATATGTTTTAGACTTGGGTGGATGGTAAGATCAGGCGGGTGCAGCTAGAGCACGAAATTTTGTATTGTGTTAGTCCCGCCCAAGTCATATTAAGGACCGATGCTTGTGATTATTCAAACTGAGCACTACCGTACAACCACATGTCCAAAATGGGAACGGACCTGGCCAACTAATTAGCAAAATTTTGAGTCGGTTTTGTCATGGTTGTGTGTGCTGATTCACATGGCGCAAGAGGGGCCAGAAGGCGAAACCTTAGCGCGTAACTGAGTCAAAAGGAAGCTTTGTAAAGCCTTGTGATGTTCTCTCCTTGATTCACACGTCAAAGGAAACGTGTGGTATATCAAAGATCATCTCTTGTGGGTCAAGTTGTACAACCTCTGCAGAGTGTTAAAAACTATTCGAATAGCCGTGCCCACGGTCAAGGGCGAGCAAGGTGCGTTTTCACATGGTAGATTTTGGTTTTGATTTTAAAAGAGTAATTTTGGGAACCGGGAGCAGTTGGGACTCTCGGGTAGTTTCGCAGCTAGAGCGGTTAGGCGCCTAGAGCCCTATTCGAAAACCTTGGCGGCTAGAGCCTTGATGCTAGTGGTTGGTAGCTAGAACCTCCACTAGTAATACAATTAATTTATTGAAACTGCGTTTGTCAAATGTGCTTTATGAAAATTGTTTTGAACTTAAAAATTTGCTTTGTGCAAAAGAACCATATAAGCCTCATTTGTCAAAGCTATGCATATGCATGTTTCCCAAGACTCATGAGTACTTTATGTACTCACATGCTACACTCATAAATAAATCTCGAAGCCTTCATCGACACGGAGGACTACGACTACTTCTCTGTGGCTTTGACGAAGGATACCCGAGTACTAGGTTGCGCTCCCGATCGAATGCGGTGGGCAATTTGATGGGCCATCACTCGGAGTTTATTTATTTATGTTTCTGCTGCTGTAAGACTCAAGGTCTTTCGACCTCTTTTGTAATAAGTGGCCATAAGGCCGGTACTCAGTTGTTTATTAATGTTATTCGTGATTCGAATTTGTTATCAACAATGTTTCCACTGTGTGCACTAGCTACTGATCATGGGACTGGTGCAGTATTACACAGAGGGTTCGGGTTCAGAAATCCGGTCCCGACACAACACCATCCCTCCTGCGACCCCCTGCGAATCGGAGCCAATACATGCCAAAGTACTAAGTCAAGAGAGGTCCCATACCCTCTAGTGTGGTTAGCACGCAAAATGTTCAGAACGGTGGCGCAAGTAACTCGGTCCTTAAATGACTCGGGCACCATTCCAGTCACACCCAAAAGCACACCAACATACCGTTGTGTCCAAGTCCAAATCATTTTATTTTCAGTTTTTAGTTTTCACAATTAAACATAGCATAAATACTGAAACACAAAGTTACAATGATTTGTGTGATCAAGGTTACCGACTAAGTCGATAACCGCCCATTTCTACCGATAACTAAGCATGTCTAAGCATCGTGTCTACTAAGTGACAAGAGATCATCCAACGATCTCCAATCACAGCAAATAACCTAGGCTCAGGTAGTAGAGGAATATCATTTACCTGCAGATTATGCAACTAAAGGGCCCACTAACCATATTTTAACACAAAATAGCAATGCATACATACGAGTTGCAAACAAAATATTAGTTTGAATATAAAGGGATTAACATGATCAAACTGCTTGCCTAGTTGCTGCTGCTCAATATGTTGCTGAGGCTCACTCTCGATAATACCAGAATCGTCGCAATCTATAGATCAAGCAAAAAGAACGAATAAGAACAAGTGACACCGACAAAAACCAAAATTCAATTTAATCTCATGAGCACAAATTTCACACAGCAGCTAGAGCATGATTTTACAAAATTTTAGAAACAGAGAACATTTTATTTGGAGATATGAAGAATTTTCTAAGTTAGAAATACATAAAAACACCATTTAATTATTTATCAAAATTTTATGAACAGAGACATATCTAAAACCTATTCTGATAAATAGTACATTAAAAATGAAAATTTACAAAATTGGATTCATTCGATTTGGATCAAAAATGAATTAGTTACGAATTTTCTAAGTTTAATTGAATTATCAGTGCAAAAGAAAATCAATTCGAAATTTTAAAAGCATCAAACCTTTTCTCACAAGCACTCACCGACCCACGGTCATCGACCGTGGGGCGAGCGGAAACACCGACTGTGTCAAACTTGACCCCCGCCGGCGCCAACGGTGACGTCGAAGACGTATTTTAGGAATACGTCTTTGGCTACCTAAAACGTAATCCTAACCTATACGCACCGAAAAACACGTTTCCTGAAAAACGTATTTTCAAAGTTTACACAAACACTTAATCGGTAAAATGGGCCTACATGTCATGGACTCAAAGGATAGATAACGAATAGATTAAGATTTCTAAATGCACTTAACTCCGGAGGGGTCCTCAAGTCAGTGATATAGCTAAACGGAGATTAACACTAAAGAGGGAGGTTAAACCTAACGCTGTCGGCGGCTCACCGACGTTCACGAGGACGGCGGCACGGCCGCACAGCGGATCTAGCGAACCAGCGGGTCTCTGGGCGAGTGGGTTATACCTTCAGGTTCACTGAGACCTCACGAACTCGATGACGGCGACACAGGCCCACGGGGATGCCGATGGCGAGCTGGCGGCGAACGGAGGCGGAGAAGAAGCTACTGCTCACGCGGAGAAGGCGCTACGGGCTTCGAGAAGACTCCAGAAGGTGCGCCAAGGGATCGCCTCGGCTCGAGGAGCAATACGCCCAAGATAACGTCGACGAAGGAGGTCCGAGGCGGCCGGAATCGCCGCGGCGGCGAATCACCATGCCCGGAGAAGAACCGGCCGCACGCCTCAAAGATGCACCAAAAGCGAAAACGAATCCACCGTAAGTCTCAGTGGAGAAATGCGATCACAAAGGATCAGGTGCTGAGGTTAGAGACTCACCAGAACGCCCTAGCGGCTACGGGGCCGAGGCTGCCGGAGGCGGAGACGACGAAGTCACTCCAGGCGATCCACTGGATACCAAGGACCCGGACTGGGCAAAATGGAAGCGGCGTCGAGAGTGGATCACGATGGTGAGGTCGTGGGCTCAAGGGCGGCTCCGACACGGCGACGCTGCCTTCGCTTCCCTCTCCGGCCGAAACAAGAAATCGAGCGGAGAAAGCACGAGAATGGGAGCGAGGAGAAATGTGTGAGCTCAGTGGGTAGATGGACTCCCGGCGATCCTCGGAGACGGACACGCGTCCACGGCGGCGGCGACGAGCTGCGTGCACGCGATGCGCGAACGCCACGAGCTCCTGAGGCGCGCGAGACGGCGAGGACGAACGACAAGAGGCCCACTCGTCCGACAATGACGGCGGCGCGAGCCGAACCAAGTGTGGCGCGATTAGTTGGTTTGACTCGATCAAGACGACGCCGACCGCTAGATCCTAAATGGACGGTCGAGATTCGATGACATATAAGGACAGTCCGAATAGATCAGGCGCACATGGGCCGTGCGATCTGCATTGGACGGTCGCGAGTGATTGGACTCGGGCGGTGCGGCTAATTGGTGCGGTCAAGCCGAGCGGCGCGGTCGGACTCGAGTCGGGGTTCGAGTCCGAGCCCGATGAATAGTGATTTCAGATTTTGATTTTTAAAAGGCTGAGAGGATTGGGGAATTTTTAGAGGTAGCTCCGAAGCTCCAAAGATTCCGAAATTTTTATGGTAACACCTTTGGACAGAGAAAGACCTTGCATAATTTTTCCAGAAATTTTTATGCACTGCATTGTTCCCAAGAAAATTCACAAGCTGCTGCCCTAGGGATTTGACCAGAATTCAAATTGGTTTGACTTGCTCTTTTGAAATAGCAAACAAAATCTAAAAATTGTGAGATTTTGCAGAGAGGTTACTAGGCTGGTCAAGAAAATAGGAAAAATACTTTCAGAGGATGATCACAAGTTTTTGCCTATGTTTTCTCCTTGGAGTCAAGATTTAAGTTATATGTTCTAATTGATTTCAAAAATTTCAAAAGCAACAAATCTAGCAAAAGCTCCAGAAATTCAAACATGCTCAAAAAGTTTTAAATTCTACTCATTTTCACATATTTGAAGTACAAACTTGAGTTCTGGATGTTACAATACTTTAGTTGTAATTATTTCAGTCGTAGTTAATTAGTGGTAATTTAGTAGTAGTAGTTAGTTAGTGGTAATTTACCTGTAGTTTATAAGTGGTAATTAAATTAGTGGTAATGAAGTGATTGTAATTAAATACTCGTAGTTTATTAGTCGTAAATAATTACTCATAAGTAATCTGTGGAAATTAAGTATTAATTGATTTATTAGTCATAATTAATAAATTGTAATTAATTTAATCATAATTTATTAGTGGTAATTACATTAGTGCAAATTAAGTGATCGTAATGACGTAGCTGTAATTAATTTGTTGGTAAGTAATGACTTATAGTTAATTAGTGGTAATTAATTAATCATAATTAATTACAATTGATTAATGACGCATGTCATGTTGTGGGTGAGGGGGAGCCAGAACCCAGGCCATCCACGCGCCAGGTGGATGGGCGAGTTGCGTCTGGGCCAAGGAGCTGCGGACAAGCGCCAGCCGGCGCGTTTGGGCGCGGGAGTTGCGGACAAGAGCGCATGCGGGCACTGAGCGCATAGACAAGGCATATCCGTACGCCAGAAGAGCGACGACGGCCACGTGGTGGGAGGAGGAAGGTCCGAACGGCAGATGAACGGTTGAGATTGAATCCGGAGCCAGATACACGGTTGTAGATATGTGTGGGCCGCCGGTACGTCTGTGGTGCCATTTTTAACAATAAAGCACGAGAACAACTGGTTTTGTAAAAAAAAAAAGGCCTAACAGTACCATTTAAGCAAAACTCAATGACTTGCTCAAGAACTCCTTC
Organism: Ampelocalamus luodianensis; assembly: GCA_036346255.1. NCBI lineage: Eukaryota > Viridiplantae > Streptophyta > Magnoliopsida > Poales > Poaceae > Ampelocalamus > Ampelocalamus luodianensis. The sequence goes on from CM070624.1 coordinate 51,180,465, forward strand.
CAGGGAAAAAAAAAAGGAAACAAATAGGGAAACTAAGACGAAAGAAGCAGCGCGCGCGAACGTACACCCGATCGATCGATTCCTTCCAGCAGGACGCGTGCGCCAAAAAAAAAACATTTCTTCCACGAGAAGAACGCTTCCCGTTGCCCGCTCGGCCTGGGGCCCGCGGGACGAGTGCGTGGGGCCCGCGGTGCGGCGGCAGCCAACGCGAGGCGTCCACGGGCACGGCTGCTCGACGGGTGGGGAGGGCCCGCCGCGCGGCTGCTCTTTCTGCCCCGCTTTTGCGGTGGGGTGCGACCCCGGGCCAGCTGCGTCTGCGCGCGCCTCTTCCTCCTCGGAGAGGGTGCCCGCCCGACACCGACTGCAGTCTCGCGATCATGCACGTAGGTTCACACTGGATCCGTATACTCGGCTGCACTACTGAAATTGCCGTTTGAACAGCGATTTTACAGTCCCATGCTGTAGCAAAAACTCTAGAAACAACGAAACATCAACTCTAGCAAAAAATATGCTGTAAAATTTTACTGTTTTCTGAGGTGTCTGACGCTTGATATAAGCTTCATTTTAGATGGGACAGTAAAGAGAAAGACCTAACATATGTCATTGTGCTCTTTTGTATTATGCTATTTATTACTAATGCAGAGGATCTCCCGGTTCACGTTAGTCCGTCCAATTCCCTGATTCTCTCTTACCTTTCGACACCAAGTTTCACTTTCTACCTACGGTGTACCGACATATACGTGTGATGCTTTCGCTTAATTTAGCTGGATTTATTTGTTGTTCAAAGGCTTTTTGATCGACACCCAATGGATCAATTCAAACGTACGTGAACATTCCGGGAAGTACGTATGTAACTAAGGTTGTGGGGCCAGGGTAGACAATTCTTGAGAAAGCACGTGGAAAAAAATAAGATTGCACGTGAGAAATGACGTTTTGTCAACAGATTAAGGCTTTGATAAAATCCTTGCTTGTTGGGAAGATGGCACGTGGCCAATGTACATCCAGTCCAATAACGTTGAAGTTTAAGAATCTATTCTGGTATTTATCTAATTTAGAAGTACACACGCTTATGTGTTCAATGCCCTCGCTACATTCCCAGCACGTGTAGAGGGACGCACCCACGGATGTGCCTAGACGGTGTGAGTGTGATATGCGCCCGCCACCTTATACTTAATAAAATATATCCTACTTGCTTAAAAAAAATTAAAGGAAGCACACTAATTTGATCCCTGTCCAGAGTATGTTTATCTGAAAAAAATAAAAAAGAGACTTTTTTATTAGGTTTAATTTGCCTAGAAAAAGAGAGAGACTGGATTAGGATTAGGATGGCCACACAGTTTTTTTATTTAGAGAAGGGCTGTTCTGGTTCAGTTCAGGGGATCCACGTGTCAGTAGGATAAGGCGTCCGGGGTCAAAAACGGGCACGGTTTGGGCGCCCATCATCCGGAGATTCCAAGCACGATACGTGGCGCCCAGCCGCAAGGGAACAGCGCCGGTGGGGACCACGTGGGGAGGCTTGTGTCCCTCAACTCGCCACGCCGGACACCCCGGTGGGGCCCACATGGCGTGGTAATCCGCGCCTGCAGTGCACTGTTCTCACACAGCTCTGAATCTCCTGTTCATACGGTCCTGGGTCTGCCAGGAGTAGTGATTTTGTTCTTTTTCCAATGCTTTTCTTGGAATTATTTTTTAGCAAAAAAAATCAAGGCAACATAACGCCTCATGTAGTAATCTCTTTTACATTCACTACCACACGTAGCAGCAACTAAGTTAAGACATACTAGGAAGATTCAAGCATGGCGTTCTACTACAATTTTTTTTAATGAAAACACAAAGCACTAGTTCCTCTTTGTGGGAGGCGCACAAAGAGAAACGGCACCCCGAGCGTTAACCCCGACCCCTCGTACACAATTGTTAGGTACCACCAACATCTTGGATGGGCTGTGAAGAACTTAAGTACTCAGTGACCTTCTCAGTTCAGCACAGCCACTAGTTAATCTAAAGCACATGTTACATTGTAGCTACCATCCTACTATCGTAGGGATTAATTGAGATCTTCCCTATCGTAGGAGTAAATGTGGAGGAACTATGGCGCATAACATTAAGAGCAGTCTTCACAGTGATTTTTGATACAGTAATCTGCCACCGGCTGCTACAATGATGTTCGATATGGTAATCTGTCGCAGCTAATATTTTCCACGGTTGTCACAGTATTCTGCAGAGTGCTGTCAGAGTCTCAGAGACGCTGTTCGTATAGTGAACATCCGCATCCACTGTCCTAGCACGCAACACTATCGGTGTCTGGTAGTGCACCAGGGTACGGCGACAACGACGAACATCGACCTTGCAGACGACGTGGCTATCTATCCTCTACTGGATTCCGGCTCTTTGCCGAGTACATCAGTCACTGAGCAAAGACTCCTTTGCACTCGGTAAAAGCTTTGCCGAGTGCGACACTCGGTAAAAAGCACTCGGAAAAAATTTTATCGGCAAAGCAGCCTTTGTCGAGTGCCTTTTGTCGGACACTCGACAAAGGCTTTGCCGAGTGCCGAGTCAGCACTCGGCAAAGAAAAGGCACGACCACGGCGCGGCCCGTTGATGCCGCTTTCCGAAGTGCCAACCCGGCCGGCACTCGGCAAAGATTTATTAAATTTTTTTTTTGAAAATTTCTTTGCCGAGAGTCGGATGTCTGGCACTCGGCAAAGTTTTTACAATTTTTTTTTGAAATTTGAGAAGGTTTCGAGCACGTTGTCACCGATGCTTACAAACCACGACATCTCCACATGTGATACTCCCAGATGGAGATGTCCTGGTTTGAAAGCATCGTACGTGACAATGTGCACGAAACCTTCTCAAATTTTTATCACAGCCTCCACATATGATATCATGACATCTCCACAAGTTTCATAATTTTCAGACTTTGTTTGCTTTTTATAGAATTTAAAAACACTTCGCCCGCAAGTTCACGGTCATGTTTCGTCAACAAGATGTTCGAAATTTCGGGTCCATTCCTGGATACGGCCTCACACTACACTCAATAACATGACTATCATTTTTTGAATCATTAAATTCCATTATTCGATGCACGTGCATTTCAAATTTGCATTTTCCGAAATAATTATAGTAAATGAAATAAATTAACTAAATATAACAAAAGCCACAAAATGTACCAAATCCTAACATAGAGTACACAGTGCATCAGAGGAGGGTGCACAAAAAATTTGGAGGCCAAAATAAAAAAAACGTTTGCCGAGTGCGGGGCACGACACTCGGCAAAGGTGTCTTTGCCGAAGGCCGGTCGCCGCACTCGGCACGATTTATTTTGCCGAGTGCCAAACGGCCGGCGCCAAGAAAATTTGACGTCGGCGGAGCCGTTACCTCGAGCCGCGTTTACCGAGTGTTATCCTTTGCCAAGTGCCTGGCACTCGGCAAAGCGCGCGCTTACCGAGTGTTATCATTTGCCGAGTGCATGGCACTCGGCAAATCTTAATTTGCCGAGTGCGCTTCTTTGCGAGCGCGCACTCGCAAAATAGCTCTTTGCGAATGCCCGATAGTTGGCACTCGGCAAAGAGTTTTGCACTCGGCAAAGAAGCTGAGTCCGATAGTGTTGGATGCTTTCTTTCTAAAATCTTATGTAGCCCGTCGTCGTTGTTATTAGTTCATGTTCCGTCTAATTAAATATGTGGTACTGTAGAGACATTTCCGGGACATAAGGATTTCATTGGAATTTATGCGCTTAGTAAATGTGCATGTGTGAGCTATGCCTCTATGTGTACACATGTTTTTAGATAATGTGTACACATGTGAATAAGCGCAAATAGAAATTATAGACTAAATTTGAAAAGGAGTTATATTTTCAAACTAAGCAGTCAACAAAGGGGACAGCTGCTTGAGCCAACACCAATTGCTTGGCATACGGAGCATACGAAATTTTTGCTTCGTTCAAGTTGGAAATCTGTCCGCAAAATTGAACGTTGTATGTGTTTGTTTTACAAAAATCGTAGTACAGAACTCTAGCCACGTACAACCTTAGCACGTAAGGTACATGGAGGTCTTCACCTGGCCACAAGTGATATATGCACTAGAGAAAGAGCGTTGTTGGACCCACCAGAAACTATGTTTCCTCTTATTCGCATCTTAATTCTTCCCGTCTCCTTCATCGTTCCCGTCCTTGATCTCCACCATCATGCATCCGTCCGTCTTCATGGCGCCCTGGCGAGCAACCTCCCCCACCCACCCAGCGAGCTGCTGGCGCCGTCATAACTCATAACTAATGGTCGATCGCCCTTTATGCAGCCGCCGCCCGCTTCCACCACCTATGGTGACGGTGTCCTTGCCACCTCACCACTCCACTATGACCTAATGTTGTCGTCGTCACCACCACCCTTAGTCTCGCGCATCGTCCACCGCCAAATCCCGTGGCCGGTAGCTCATCTTCTCCTTACCATCGCCGTCACTCAGTACCGGTATTACCTACCACCCATATCCTCTTCTCCCTAACCCTAAGTCAACCGCCGCCGCCGCCGCCGCCGCCGCCCATCGTTATTGGAGGAGACAACCCAAGTTCGTCGTTTTCTTGCCGGTTCTGTAGCTTTTATTTTATTTTTGGCATGTGTCCTCTTGTTAGTCGATGGATGTCCGTTCCCTAACAAATTCGTTTATCTATTGCTTTCTAGGGCAATTTTTTGATCCAACACCTAACACACTTATGCCTTTATTGCTAGAGATTTGTTTGATCTAATATGCATCTGTTTGCTATGCATATAAGAATACAAAATGGTATTGAGTTGCATGCACCTACCAATTCACCCAAAAGCTTAAATTGATGAGAAAATATAGACAACTTACTTATACTTCAACACTCCTCCTCACATGCACCAACTAATTCATCCAAAATCTTAAGCTGACTAGGAAAGATGGACAATTCTCTTATACTTCAACAAATAGTACCACTAGCGCTACTATCGCCAGCGGTTGCCTGCTCTCCACGTCATCGTCGCCCGCTTCCACCACTCGCGGCCTTGCCGCTCCGCCACCTCATCTCTGCCCCGCCTCTACCGCCCTACCAACCTAACTATCGTCATCGTTGCCCCATCACTTGCCCCGCCTGCTCCTCTTCTCTCCCACCGCCGCCACCACCCACTACTGGTATTACCCGCTACTCGGATTTATGGTCGCGATGATCATTGAACCCAAAACCCTAACCCCTAACTCGATCGCTGCTATCTCACATACCGTCACTGTCGTTCGGCCGAGACAACCTAATTTTCGGTTTTGCCGTTTTTCTTTCTTTTTACATGTTCCCTTCGGATGGTAAATCCGTGTATCCATTTCTATTCAGGCCAATCTTCCGATCATACTGTGGGAGTTGACACACTTACGGCTTTATTTCTAGATGTTTTGTTTGATCCAATATACTTGTGTTTGGGATGCATACCAGAACCAAAAAAAAAAAGAAGACGAAGTAAATTAACACGCAGCCGCCACGCCGCGCGCGGGAGGAGAGGAGAAGAGATGGCAAGCCAACCTGAACCACGCGCCCCCCGCAGTTCCCCGGACACGTGTCACCACCTCGCCACGTCGCGCCCCCGTGGGCCCCACTCACAACCCCCACCTCCTGCCATTCCATCCACGCGACCACAGCACCACCCAAACCCACTTCTTCCTTCCTCCTCGTCTCCTCCCTTACCCCTCCCTTCGGCTCTCTTCTTCCACCTCCCCTAGCTGCCTAGACACACACACACATACGCGAGTAGCTTTGCATGGGTACCGCTCTGTTGCTTCGAGATTCCTGCGCCTGCTGTTCCTCCTACAGCTCATGATCGCCCCCGGCGGAGGCGATGGTGATGACTAGCGCCGGCGTCAACATGCCCGGGCCCGGCGGCGACGGCGACCCCGCCGCATCGCAGGGATTCCGCCTGCGCAGGCGCCGACGCTTCGCCCCGCGCCGCCACGTCCCCGCGGCCACCTCGGCCGCCTCCGACGAGGGGTACGTCGCGAGTAGCAGCGGCAGCGGCGCCGGGGAGAAGATGAGCCGGCCGGTGCAGTCCCCGCCCGCGTGCTCGTCCGCGTCCTCGTCTTCGTCGTCGTGGTCCTCCTCGTCGGCCTCGGACGGATCTCCGGACGGGGAGGAGGACACCGCCGCCGTCGTGGCGGCTGCGCAGCTCGCGGCCGCTCCGCTGCCCGAGGAGGCGTCGACGGCGGCTGAGGTGTGGCCGGTGGCGTTCGGGTCCGTGTCGCTGGCGGGGCGGATGCGGGAGATGGAGGACGCCGTCTCGCTCCGCCCCGCCTTCTGCACCTGGGCCGACGGCTCGCCCATGCACCTCTTCGCCGTCTTCGACGGCCACGGCGGCCCGCACGTACGTCAGCGTCTTAATTACATTCCTATCTGCTAATATCGTCTTTATCCGTCAATTAATCCGAATATTTCATGCTAGAATATTACTTAAGAGGCTATGCAAACAAAAAACATCTGCTGGGTATTTCGTTTATTTGCAGATTTAGTTTTAGCTTCAGATTCATTCGTACTAAGAACAAAAAGAAAAACAACATTGATTGATTGGAAGAAAAAGCTGCAGCTCCATACCACATTTCACTGCTCTCCACCTGGCAAACCCCAGCACCTTCGAACTCGATCTCGACACGTTTCCCCCCGTCTAATTTTTGATCCCTCTAGAAAATGATATTATTATTATTATGACTACTATTTACTAGTACGACCTGTGTTGTCGTTGCCTCGCTGGAATTTAATGGTTTCGATCGCACGCATGATTCGTGCAGGTGTCAGCGCTGTGCAGGGAGCAAATGCACGTGATCCTGGCCGAGGAGCTCGCCGCCGTGCAGCCACAGGCGAGCGCCGACGAGGAGGAGCGCGCGTGGCGTGCGGCGCTGTCGCGGTGCTTCGCGCGCGTGGACTCGCTGGCGGCGGTGGCGTGCGCGTGCGGGCGGGCCGCCGACCCGCCGTGCCGGTGCCCGCTGTCGGGGCAGAGGGCGCCATCATCGGGTCGACGGCCGTGGTGGCGCTCCTCGTCCGCGACCGCGTCGTGGTAGCCAACTGCGGCGACTCCCGCGCCGTGCTCTGCCGCGCCGGCGCCGGCCTTCCGCTCTCCTCCGACCACAAGGTACGTACATACCGTATATCACTGTACCGCGTACCAAGTACGTTGCTCTTACGTGTCGTCATCTTTGTAGCGTCAGCAACTACGTACTAGGCCTATACTACTCTGAACCACGAAAATTTCCACATTATTATTGTCTTGAAAGGAAAACTTCACGATGGTATATATATAATCTTGAGGAGAAAAGGTGTGAGGAAATGGGACGATGGCGTTGCGTGAGTTTTATGGAACTGTGATGCTTGTGTCGAGTTCATAGCCTTGCTGGCTACTGGGAGCTCGACAGAGAGGGGAAGAAAATCCCAGAAGACCCATGAGTCGATCTTCAGATGTATAACGATCCTTTCAATCTTATGATGTATGGTCATACGTCATTGACGTGAAGTTTATGTAAGCGTCTAAAGTGAAGTTTAAAGATAAAGTGGCCTCGTAAAAATTTATTTTCGTCCGAGACAGCAGAGCAGGACGCTGTTATTGACGTGCAGGGGCAGTTTGGGTAAATAGGTGGGAACTTCCGGGGTGCTTCGGGTTGACCGTCGCTGTCCGGCGCGAGGCCACGTGGTGGCGGGGGCGCGAGATTCTGGGACGTTATCGTTTTCTTGTTTGAGGGGTAGGGGCGATCGCTTTTGCGGAGGCGGACGGACACGTGTTGGTTCCGCGCCGGGCACGTGGGGCGACGCCACTGGTCGGCGGGCGGGGGTGACGAAGCTGCTGTTCGGTGGGGCCCACGGGGGAGGGTGGAGGGGGTGGTGGGCAGGGGCGCCACACGTCTGCCCCTTCCGGAGGAGGGAGAAAGCAAAAGCACGGGGGGGGGGGGGGGTTGTCTCTCTCTCTTGCTTTCTTCTCGCTCATGGCCGCCTGTGGGGCCAGCACTGGTCAAAAACTATGAATTCTTTTGGTGCTACAGAGAGGAGAGAGGACGGCAGAAGGGGATTTGGGCAGGGACGGGGTAGGAGGGCCTGGAATTGGGTGGGTGGTGCGCCAAAATTCGTGCTGATTAGCAGCAGCGGCAGCTTGCAAGGGAACAGCAGGTGATTAACCTTGCTTACTTCCTAACCTAATCAGTGATCAGTGGATGCACAGATGAAGCGCCAGTGAACATTGCCTCAAATGTTGCTGCCGTACTGGCTAGTTTTGGACTTCTGCTTGGTGCTTGCTTGCTTGCTAATTATGGTGTGTTGTGTTGTGTTTGATCTTTCTCTCTTTCTGATGGGAGATATGTGATATTCAAACCGTGCAGCCGGACCGGCCGGACGAGAAGGCGAGGATCGAGGCGGCGGGCGGCCGGGTGGTGTACCTCAACGGGCCGCGCGTGCGTGGGATCCTCGCCATGTCGCGCGCGCTAGGTATGTCCACGTACATGTCCATGATTGTTTCTTCTTCAGCGTTGTTCATGTCATGCATTGAAAATGTGGTCAAACCTGATCTGGAAAATGTTTATGATTCAGTATGTCTCGGATTGTCTATCTTGCTAAGTAGTACACATCTTTCGTTTAGGACCATAAGATATGGGTTCTATCCTACTAAGTAGGACTTATCCTTCGTTTACGACCATAAGATATGGGTTCTAACCATTGTTCATTGTGTCAAGCTAGTGTTCAGATGATGCAAAATACTAAGAACAAGAAAATGACACTGTCCATTGTGTGCACGTGTTTGGCCGGCCTCTTGCCTTAGCATTCGATTCGAGTTTGATCGCACTGTTGATGGGACTACTAGACCTTGAATTCAAATACACACTCGTTGTGTCCTTGAAGTTTTTTGGGGGAAGTTTCTTCGAAAGAAGGTGATCTAGAGCTTATGGTCCAATTCCGAGATTGTTTATATGATCTTCTTGCTAGGATATCTGTCCGCCTGCAGGCTGTCCCTTCACAAGTTTGTGTTCAATCTGCTTTTCTCTGCTTGTGCTGGCTGACGCATTGTCGTAAACAGGAACGTACAAACTAAAGGGTGGTACAGAGTCATGGCACTTTAGTTTGCCGTGCCATTTGCCTTTTGGCTTTCAACAATGTACCAAAGCTCCTGTGTGAAGCAAGATGGCAAGACGTGTCCTTTTGTTCTTATACAATCATTTTGTTCCCAGCAATGTTGGGGGAATAGAAGTAAACAAAAGTTTTAAAAGCAAATACTATATCAAAAGGGTGATTTAGTTCGTCACTTTGCATCTTCTTAGGAAAGGAAACTTTGCATCGTACCATCTCTCTGGCAATTAAGAACTGCCGGGTGATGGAATCCAATTAGTAAACAAAAGTCTACTTAGGCTGTTCCTTTAAACTTTATGCTAAAAAAAGGCCTGTAAGTTTCGTGTCAGCAAGGTTATGAATATGACAATAGCATGGTGTTCTATGAAATTAAAGTTCTTCGACGCTTTTGTAACATGGGAGGATTTGCATGTCCAACCATACATACTTTTCTGTATAGACGCATACAATTAATTATGGATGAAAAAGATTGAAGGAATAGGACCTGATTCTAATGAGCTTCTAGTACATGCTACTTGGCAGTTGTTGAGTAGATAAACAGTCACATCACTGACCCCATGAGTTGTGCCATATTAATTGGCTTATCAATAAAATGACCATATGTACTCTCCACGTCTCACTTAGCATTCGGCATTGCCTGGATGGAGCTGTTTCGATTAGTTAAATTGTCAGATATGACAATGATGAAACATGGAGTGGAACATTAAAGCCAAACGTTCATCTCCGATTCGCCAATAGTGAAAGTGCTATCTCTTTTCATTAGTTCCTCGAACTGACCTTTATAAATAAGTGGGATAGGTTTGATCTCCTCCAGACGCGTATAGTAGCATTATGATCTCTAATATTTTTTCATTGATTAGGAATTAATAATTCTCACAACGATAGGGTCTGCTCGATATGCGATTCGCCGATTCCTAATCTTTTTCCAGTATCCTTGGTTAATGCAAAATTCTTTTAAAACAAAAAGGTTATTCAATTAATATCAACTCATTAAAGAAAATGGATGGCATGCTTAAGTTAGTGAATATGTTTCATTCATGTATAATGCGTACGCCGTTTGCATGTTTTATCCTATAGGAATTATACTATAGGAATTCGATAGGAATTGAGTTGTTGTTATGGTAAGCTAACATGGTTCGTTATTAAACCATGGATTTGATTCACCAAATCCATCATTATTGTATGCTAGGGATGTTGTCCTGTGTTGTATCCTGAGCTTACCGATAGTGATGTTGCAGTATTCTCCATCCGGGTAGTGCCTGGAGAACTACCAATCAAAATGGTGCACAGATTCTAGCAAAGAACTGTACCTTGCCTAGTTGAGTTAGATTAGAAATTTCCTGGTGGTGATATTGAATCCTTCCATATATGAAAGTTGGGCTGGCTCCAATGAAGAATCTAGTCAGACCCACTGATGTCTAAACCGCAAAGGTGTTTTGAGTATAGTACCCTACCATTTTCACAAATACCCAACATGTTCGACAGTGGTGTCACCTCTTAGTGTAATTCCCCTCCCCTGCATGTATAGTTCTTAGTTAGCTGTTACTTTTTCTCTCTTTTTTCTTCTCTGTTCTCCCTCTCAGTTTGTATTGCATTGACAACCATTTAATACAATGGTCATAAGGTAGAGTCTATCTACCTTTCACGTCAAAAAAAAACAAATACCCAACATGTTAGGTTACTTTCTTTTCTTTTAAGTTGGTATCTGATTTCATTACCTCTACTGTCTTGATGCTCCCTCCAAATTTGGTCAGTACCTTGATCTGTGTTGGCCTCATGATTTAATTCTCAGTGGTAAGTTAAACCTATGGTTGGCTAAATTTAGATGAAAAAGTAAGGTGTACTTGGTACTGATGAAATAAAGCTTTAGATTTCTCGACTTGAATGAAACATGAAAATTGCAAGTAGCGTGGTCACCATGTTAAATTGTGTTTTGACCTACGTCTAGAACGCTAGAGTTTTCTTACTAACAGGGAAACACGTACACAACCGCAGCATTCTTTCGAGCTTTTGAAGCATGCTTCTGTCTATTATCAAATGCTGCCTACTACTTTCATGGGATAGTACAGTGCAAATGAATCCTGTTATGACTCTAGATGCAATGGATCTGGCTTCTTTGGAGGGGTGGTGGGATTAGGAACTTTTGAGGGAAGCATATAATCCACCTTAAGGCTATGAAAAGAAGGCAATGTAATTCCTGACTTGGCAGATGTCCTGACTTGGGAGTATGGGACACAGCAAGCAAACCGGAAGTTCATTGTCTCTAAAATGAGTGTTAATTAGTACTTTAGTAGAGTGCTGGTTCGGTCCATAGGGAGGTGTAGGAGGTGCTAAACATCTCCGCTACATCTGACCATCCATCAAATAGGGGCGAAATTGTAATTTCGTTATATTATTATTTCTGGAGAAAAATGGATTAGCCACCCACGTTTATTGGGACGGTTAGCACAGACAAGAAAGTGGAAGCCCTCCGGTAATTGCTCTACCACTAGTCATGGTTAGACCGGCAAGGAGGCAATCCCTGTTGTTGTGTCTGCCTTCCCGTCTTGGCCGTCTGTCTGGTCGCCACTCCAGTCAAGAACTGCCGTTAATTCGAAGTGGTTGGATTTCGAGTATGAATCTTTGCGGTGTTCGATATTTGTTGACAGTACGTAGCGATATATGCAACCAGGGGCGGAGCTGGCCACAAGCCAAGGCTCGGGCCGATCTACCTGTTTTTGTTCCAAAATTGTATTTTTACTGATTTTTCAAAGATTTTTATATAAGCTTATAATCTTGGGTCACAAGCTATCGCTCCAGAGGCCAGCCCCGCCTTTATATGCAACTATGCTGTTAAACGTTGTCGTGATTGCCACTTCCAATAACTGAAAAAGTCATCAAACTGGAAGAGGAAAGGATCGGACAGTATTGGAGAATAATTGTGGGGCATAGAGATGGCTTAATGAAATTACCTTCCTACCCCTTATTGTGGAGCACCACCCTTCTGCACCGGCAATGCACAAGCAGGTGGTGTTAGACCATCATAGTCGTTGGATTCTTTCTATTGAACTGCTGGGAATAAAATGATGTACGGAACCGTGGCTCTAAGTAGTAATGATGTTTATAGTCCAAACAATACATGCCTAGATATTCTATATCAGCTGTACTGGACTGTACTAATGGGGTGATTGATGATAGTTAATAGCACCTCCAGAACGAGAAGGGGACAGGTGCAGCCTACTATCCGATTATAGTACGTCGAACTATTTATTAGTGTACCTCTCGAAATTGACATTACCTTATTTTGCCAGTAGGTGTACTTGAAAATGATGTGTAGTATTTATCGTACTCATGCCCTATTTTGTTTGTCGTGAAATTAACTAGAATTATTGGAAGTCTTGTTTGCAACCTAGAGTCTGTCCCCTCTTTAACAATTTACCTTTAGTAAGTACGCTAACATGTACCGCTGCATCATCATTGATCTAGAAGTGATGGTTCGTTGATGTACATGCGACATTGGTCTTCGCTTCTAAATTTTTTTATCTGCAGGAGATTAGGTTTTGATAAATGGTTGAGAGCTGTTCTTAGAAACATATTTCCGATGCTTTGATTCTGTACAAACATAATCACATAAATTCCCAAATTTGTAATATTCGAAAGTCTTTCATATCTACAGCTGACTCTACTTTTGAACAGGAGACAAGTTCCTAAAGCCTGAAGTGATATGTGAGCCAGAGATCACCATAACCGAAAGGACAGTGGAAGATGATTGCCTGATCCTCGCGAGCGACGGGATGTGGGACGTGATCTCGAATGAGACCGCCTGCGATGTCGCTCGACAATGCCTTGAAGATGGAAGTCCATCTAGAAACCTTGCTGCTGGGAGTGGCAAAGCCGCTTCCAGCAGCACCGGCGCGCCCGCATCGGTAGGCCAACAGTCAGAGCCTCGTTGCTACCGCGCCGCCGCGCTCCTTGCAAGGCTTGCCCTCGGCAGGGAGAGTTCTGATAACATTAGCGTCGTTGTGATTGATCTGAAAGGGAGGGGGTAGGCAGATCATGCAAGGAGTCTTGTTGTCAGATCAAAGCAGATTATCAGGTGGTTTCATTTCCTTGCCAGTTTAGCCTTGGTAACTCTGTTTATCATCACAACGAAAGCTCCAGTAGTGATTGGTAGTGCAAGGGAAGATCTGTTTCTGAAAGGTGGTGGTCTAAACTCTGAAATTTTCTTTGTTCTTTCTTTTTTATTTCAATTTTAGCTCTAGTTTTTGGTGCCGAAGAGTCCAAGAAAAGAATGGATGCAAGATTGCCATCCATAGAGAAAAAAGAAAATGCAAATGTGCAAAATATCATGGCGACATTTATGTACATTATTATTCCCATTTTCTCATTGAGGCTTGAGATTCGCACTCAAAACTGTTGTTCGTGGCAGTGTTCGTTGTCATTGCTTCACATCTCATAATACGAAACGCTGTGAACGTAATGGTTCTACATTTTGTTGGTCTCAAAGTAACTCTTACAAACTGCCTCTTTATGCCTATTTTGGCTGATCCCAGCTCTCAATTTCCAAAGAAAATTCCAGTATTTAACACTTGTGTGCTTGCAGCTCGATTCATGCATGCACGCTGTTTAATTGACAGCTTTTCCTCGCTTACGATGAATTTGAGCAAACAGAAAGCAATAATACTATCGAAAGGATCATTTCTTTGGGCATTCACCTTGCCATATTTGGGCATATAGATGATAGACGTGCTCATGTGCTGACTCATTTGCAGGTCGGCTGACACCAGAGACTTTCCTTCCTTTTTTTTTGGGGTTTGACGGACAGTAGAGAGACGATCTTACTTGTGTTGATGCCTTCATGGTGTGTAAGTTAAAAGCCATATATATGGATGAATGCATATCTTGGTGATGCAGGCACTTTTATATGCTTATTCTGTAGTACATTTGTAGTGCTATCAAGCTAATTTTACCAACAGAATATATGCTCAGTCGATAGTACAAGAGCTTGATTGCAGATTTTATGACAGTTGAGGCATTGTATATTATTATTAATATTATTTTATACTCACTCGTTCTATTATATAGTACATTTTTTTAGACATATTTATCCTGTGCAATTTGAGCGCATAATGAAACGGTGAAGCTGAAAATATCAGTTTTTGTGAAGAAACTTACCTACTAGACTCAGCACTTGGATCTCCTGGGATTTATCTCGCAGAGGCCCCAATAGAGAGCTTTTTTTATTATTTAATTAATTTTTTAAAAATATTTTAAAAATATACATCTCTAACGTTATTTCCAATTCTGGCATCTTTGATCACGCTACAACGCATGGTGTCACAAAAACACTCTGTCACGTCACGTATCACAGCGTGATCAAAGCTATCACGATAGCCCTCCGAGCCAACACACGTCTGTTTTTTTGGCTAAATCATGTCACGCTAAGAGGGACGGCATGACAACACTCGTTTGTCACGCCGAGGTCTATGGCGTGACAACGTGCTTTTGTCACGTCACGCGTTGTGACGTGGCCAAAGGGGTCGGAATTGGAAATAAAGTTAGAGAGATATTATCTTTAAAATATTTTTAAAAAATATATTAAATAATAAAAAAGTTCCCCAACAGAAGCTACTGGACGCGTTTCATATGCTGACATGACGATTTTTTACAACTAATACATCATTTTATTAAAATGACAAAAATGAATGCCCGTTTAAAAAAAAAAAGAATAATACCCGGTCACCAATTCATATGTCTCCAAATGAGGGGGAGCTTCTGTTGCCAAATGAATTGGCGACATAGTATTATACATGTAGCATTTTTTATTTTAAATAAAATGATGTATTATTTTAAAAAAATCCTAACATGACATTCATATCTAATTTCACCATCCCTAAAAAAAAATCTAATTTCACCATCGACATTACGCGCATTTCACAGGAACTTTGCTGCAATGATGACCCAAGTTGGGATTTTAGTGCTCATTCTCTCACAAATTTCAAAATAACAATATTTCAATGGTTGTTTTTGCCGTGTTCTAGAGTCAATTTTATCTAATTTCTTCAAGTTCCTATCATCTTGCCAGTTGCCACTATTTTTTTCATCATTGATTTATTGTTGCCGTCGGGAAAGATTTGAATTACACTATAAAAATCGTTGGCAATGCGTGAAAAAAGTAAATGATTATAATAACTATTACCCGTTCACAAAATAACCATGGGAAACAGTAAATGATCTTCTAGTCTTCAGCGAATCACACATTTCCATTCATCATTAATAAACACCTGGAGCAGCGGTGTGGTGGTGGGACTGAGGGTGTTTATTCTCACACATCTGGGTTCGATCCCTAGAGGATCGGTGTCGACGGTGTGGTCTGTCTTATTTAATCAGAGTATGCATATGCGTGTGCCTTCAGTCAGTGATAAAATATGTGTTCGTGTCTCGTGAGATCCTAAAGCCTCTGTAAAATTTATAGCGTCCCACGTTGCTGATTGGAAATGGGTAAAATATCCAGATTACTCTTAATGTGACATACCCCGCAGCTAGCTAGCACCCCACGGAATCTAAGTGGTTGTTTGGATCTAATACAATAGAAATCAGTTTTCATTAAACATGTTTTCCTAGGAATTTTAGGAAAACCAGTTTTAGGTTGTTATTCTGTTAACGTGCATCTATAGAATTCTTTATTTGGATGACACAAACTGAAAACTGAGTTTTACTAGCACAATGTTTGGCTGAGAGAACAAGAAAAATGTATTTACAATTGAGTTGTTGAGATTTGAGGAGTTCACAGGAAACTCGTTTTGTTAAAAACGACGTATACTCGTTTTTCCAAAACCGTGAAAATCTGGATTTACCGAAAACCAGCTTTTGTAATCCGCAAGTTTGTTACACCCTCCAAACAAAGCTTTATGTTGTACTTTGATGTGCTAGATTTTGGTATGGTTAAAGAAAGTATGCTTGTCTTTGATGTGCTAGAAATGAAATTATGTGGAGAGGAGAGATGGCGTGGAGAGGCAGTGGGGAGGAAATGAGTGGCTTTCGGCTGGGGGCAAGAGCCATGGCAGAGGTTTGCTTTGCTTGTTGGGAGGGAAAGAAAGTACTGCCGAAGGATGGATGAAATGACAGGGGGAGTGCTCTAATGGGAGAATAAATAAAATAGAAGTACAGTCGGTAGGGTGGTTTTGACAGGGAAAAGAACGTATAAGCAGGTATTTCGTCTGTGATCTGTCGAACCGAAAGATAAAACAACGATACTAAGGCAGGCAAGACGATATGATTTCTTGTGATGCATGCTAAAACATAAAATCAAAATAATTAAATTTAATGTAGTCTTTCAAACCATTCGATTAAATATTGATTATTATTACTTGATGTGAGAAAATTGCAAACATGATTTAATTAACTTCTCCATCAATATTTTGAATAATTATGCTGAGTTTAGATTTTTAATTATAAATTTTCATTCCCTTTTGTTTTATTTACCTATTAGATTTGTGTTTTAATTTCAAATTCAAAATTTGAACATGCAAATTAAATAGGGAAGCAAATAAGCTCCAAAAAAATACCAGAAAATCCAAACAAGCATATCAAAGAATATAGAGTCCAACTAAAACATTCCCACACTTGAAATCTATTTGCTGCAACAAAAGTTTTAAAAAGTCCAAAATTCCACAAATGCACATTAGATGCTTAACTAATCCAACTTAGAGATTTTGGGCTGTTACAAATCTACCCCCCTTAAACAGAATCTCGTCCCGAGATTCCGGTAGTTCAAAAATCGGAACAAAAGGCTGTGGCAACCTAGGTGGGTTTGGTCACGGGGTCACACTTCGGACTTCGTCGTAAAACGAACTTAAATCCGAAACAAGAGAGGTTTTTCAGAAGTTTTGGGTCCTAGAGTGGGAGGCTATGTCGAAGGATTTCTAAGATCCTTCTGTTAGATGTTTTCTAGGTGGTTCTTTCAACTCTAAACAAAATGCACCATCTGTTGTCTTGATTTCCTTCAGAGATAGTGCTGGAAGATCATGACGTAGTATCCTGACGTTGCTGACACATTTTCCTTTCTATTGCTTTTTTTAACCTTTCATTTCTTGATTCGAAAACACTTTTGACATATCGAGCTCCGCGTTGCCTTCCGGCAATACGAAAGACTACCACTACCTAAGAGGAAAAAGTCCTAAAAAGCAGAGAAGAGAGTTTAAAGCAAGGATTAAGGTGGTCTCACTAACCCTTACCTCTCTAGTTCTATTTGCCCGGGTTGGAGAGAATGCATTAGATGGAAGCATGAAAGGATGCATGTATGTAATCAACTTTTATGATAGAAATAGGTGGCACTGGTGAGAGTGCAAATGTGCAGCCAACATCTATTTCAACACAGATTGTGATTTAAAGGCTACTAGTGAGCAACTAGGGCTTGGAAAAAAAAATACTAAATCAGCTAGATAAATTCCAGAAAAACTCTGGGATGTTTTTGAGGTGATACTTAACACCAGAAAATTGGTCCCTAGCATTTTAAGCCTTCCTATTAGTACCAGATTCAAAATCACCGAATAAGATCGCAAAGTGTTTGATTTAATATCCGAGCAAAGCAAGTTCAATAAATTATGGACAAATTATATATATTAACTAAACACCATCAGGTTCTTATGTTAATAAATTCAAGATTTTAGGAAGTACCAACTGTTACAGGTGCACCAATCTTTCAAACTTGACCAAAAATATACAACAACATGAAAGGTAATTCATTCTCTATGCAAAGAGCACATGCCTACCCAAAGAACATTACTTATGCTATCATTTTCAGTTAAGCAAGGTGGAATACAAGCTACACCAAGTTTTAATCACAACAAGTTCATACTTCCCACCATCAAAGACAAGCATACTTTCTTTAACCATACCAAAATCTAGCACATCAAAGTACAACATCCATGACATCTAAAATTTTCAGATTTATGCAAAGAATCTAAATGAGCATGGCAAGTGGTTAAATTCCAAGTTGGTTAACAATTTTTAAGACAACGCAAATCAAGGGCAATTTCAACTTATACCTCTACCTATTAGCCATTTTCATGCTTCGATCACCAAGATGAACTACTACCCATGCTACCTGATTTATACAACTCGAGAAACACGACATGCATGATTTAATTTAGAAACTATATGCATCATCAAAGGATAAGGATCAAGATGCATAACACCTAGTTTGAGGTATCTTCTACCCCCTTAAATATTTCGGTGCATGAAAGATAAGTTGAGGAAAGAATGGGCATAAGGTGAGGGAATGGCAATGAGTATGCAATTTAATTCTAGCATGTACTAAGCATTCCAAAATCACCAAAATGAGATCAATTGAACCACCGATAGTTTTCCGATATAATTGCGATGCATGCCGCCTATAGGCAATGCGCAACTATTTGGAACAAAAAGAGCAAGTGATTACAAAATCTAGCGTCTACAAGTTAAGTAATATCATTAGGGCGTATATATTCTAAGAATAAACTCTAATTTAATCCTAATATCGCAGTAAGGCATCATCTATGGGAAAAAGGCATCACCTTAACCCCGAGTGCGAACACATAACAAGCAAGAAATGAACTCTGAATAATTGTATGAAAACATAAGACCAGTGCAAACCATAAGGCAAAAGATTTGCTTCTCGGCACGACTAACTCGTATTGAATGAACGAGCAATCGTTTAGGATGATAAAATTTTAGAACACAACTCAAGTTCTAACGCATCTAAAAGGCATGGCAAAAACCATATAAGGGTGCATTGGGCACTAGCCATCTAATATCACATCTTACCCTTTTAATCCCATGAGTTTTAGTTGATTTATCATCTCATTTTTTTAACCCTAACGACGAACTAAGTGCTCGCAGTCCAAAACTTGTGCTTGCTGTCCAGATTTTGTATCCGAGCTCCGAGATGAGTGCTTCAACTCCGAGTGCTTCAAATCTTCACTAAATAACAACCAACACTTCATATTTTTAACTCTCATTATTCCCCAAACCGAATTTAACCGATAACCAACTAACTTTGAAAGGAGAAGAGAGGGAAACAACTTTTTTGAAAACTCAACAAGAATAAGGCAAGATGAGCAAGCTAAGATAGGTAAGGAGTAAAATATGAGAACTTACTTAAGTTTTTACAAACCATTTGATATTTTGAAGCTAGGTTTTTCAAAACATCCTAAAGACGACCAAGCTTAGGGTTTCTACGGTCAGTATGGCTCTGATACCAACTTTGTGAGGATCCCGGTTTATTCGACTTATAATGCTTAGCCTTCCATTGACCCTAGCATCACAAATCAAATACACCAAGCCTCGAGATATGTATACTTCCCAGAAATGCAGTATACACACCTCGTTACAAAATCATGCATCAATTCCATACAACAGGTCTAACAAAAGGCTTACATAATAGAGATTTATTACAACAAGGGCCAACCGGCCAAATAACAACAAAATAACAATTTAAACAGCGGAAGCAAAAGTGCTATAAGATGGCG
Source organism: Ampelocalamus luodianensis (assembly GCA_036346255.1). NCBI lineage: Eukaryota > Viridiplantae > Streptophyta > Magnoliopsida > Poales > Poaceae > Ampelocalamus > Ampelocalamus luodianensis. The sequence continues at coordinate 51,200,052 of CM070624.1, forward strand.
ATAAACCAAAGAGCTAATTAGTGTGCCTTTACCCACAAGGCAACCAACCGGACCACCAAGCTAGTCGTCAAACCCGTAGCACATCTCACAAAAGGGAAGCCCTTGGGGCTCACCTTCCTCCTCTGCAACAAAAACATTAAGCAAAGCAACTGAGTACAAAAGTTATTTTTGTACTCGCAAGACTAACGTGTAAGGGTAACAGAACTATAATTAACTACATGCAAGCTTTATTTAAGTGGAGGGGGCTCTGGACTTACTTTTAGCAGAAAGCAAGTTTTCATTTGCAATAATGTAATAGATTCAAGGCAATTCGACAAACTATTTGCAATTGTTGAAATAACAGCGATACGATAATAATAACAACAATAAAGACAACCTGGAAGTGACTAACCCAATAGCCACCACAACAATAGCATGAACTACCCGTTCATGCCACCCAACATCAAGTTTTAATTAAAAGGTTGTAGTCTAACTTTTGAAAGACCTTGCCAAGCGTGTCCATAACTTAGGACGAGGCTATTCGAATAGTTTTGACCCTGCAGGGGTGTACCAATATACCCACACTTCAGACCGCCTTTAAGCCACAAAGCACACTTCCGAAGGTATGCCGGCACGGCTAAGTCCTACGAGATATTTCCAATCTTGTGCATTAACTACGAGCCGCTCGTATGGATAGAAATCTATACGCTTACATTGCAAGCCGAAAGACAACAAATCTCCTCACGGGTGAAGCCTTTCGGACACTACAATGCTCCCAACACCATCCCTCCTGCGACTCCCTGCGACCCGAAGCTAATACACGCCAAAGTACTAAATCAAGAGAGGTCCCATACCCTCTAGTGTGGTTAGTACGCTAAAATGCTTGGTTTAGTGTAACAAGATGTTCGGTCCTTGTTGACTCGGGCACCATTCCAGTCACACCCAAAAGCACACCAATCATACTATTGTGCCCAAGTCGAAATCATTTTGTTTTCATTTTTAGTTTTTACAAATAAACATAGCAAAAATGCTGAATCATAAAGTTATAATAATTTTGTGTGATCAAGGTTACCGACTAAGTCGATAACCCCCCAATTCTACCGGTATCTAAGCATGGCTAAGCATCATATCGTAAAGACAATAAAAGGCCCTAAATCATTCACCGGGCTCTAATTCACCAGTGAGAATAGTATTGCTAAGGTAGTGGCAGGGGTGAACAGTTTCAGGGCAACAATGCAATGGGATTAACTACCTCTAACCGGCAAAATTAATCATTGACTCAAAAGCATGCATACGTACGAGTAAAACAAAGTATTAGATTTTAAAAGTAATGAGATTGAGTGGATATGATCAAACTGCTTGCCTGGTTGCTGCTCAATTTGCTGCAAGGGGACACTCTCGTAATCAATAGAATCGTCGAAACCTATCGCAAGAATCGAAAAGACCAATAAGAACGAATAACACCGAGAATACTCAAATAATCAAAGTCATCCAAAAATCATGAAAATTACATAGAAGGTAGAGTATGTTTTTAAATGAATTTAGCAATAAAAGCAATCAATTTGGATAAAGTATGTAAAAGTCATGGCCTAAACAATTCTATTCGGCTTGAAAATTCAATTTTAATTGCTTTCGGATAGTGTTCATGACACAAATTTCTAAAAGGTTTTTGAACATGAAATTTTTATGGTAGATATATCATGGCATTCAAAGAACAGCAAAATTGGGTTCACTCCATTTGGAGTTAACATGAGTTTCTTATGAATTTTTGAAGTTAATTCAAGTTCTAGTGCAAAAACAATTCATTCCAGAAATTAACTCTAGTTTCGAATTTTTTTTTGGGACATTAACATGTGTCAAACCTATTCCAAGTTAAAGTACATTACACAAGAAAATCAACAAAATTGGTTTCATTCAATTTGGGGTTGATTTGAATTAGTTATGAACTTTTGAAATTGGGACAATGGCCTAAGGCCTAATTGACTAAATGCTACCCGAAAAACTTATAGCTACTAGAAGAGATCATGTTGTTAGCCTTCTAACAAAATTGATCTTTTTCAGAGTACTGCTCAGTTTCCTACCACCAAACAATTATCTGAACCTACAACCGCACAACTATTTGAACTAAAGTGCAACTACAAACAGACTTCAACTTTCAGATTATCTATTTTCATTGTGTGACCTAGTTGACAATCACAAAATTTGTTATCATTAGATGATTTTTGGCATGCGGGTTACATTGACAATCCAAAATTTCTTTCTAATCATCTTTTCTTCTATGACTAATACTTTAACAAACATAGATGATTGCTCTCTGTTGTCAGTTAGTTGCAGATTTTCAGCTAGTATTCTTCCCTGTTCATTTATCCAAGAGCCTGATAGCTAAACTTCTTACTGGATCAACTATGTAATTGTTTAAGCGTATCCTTGAGAGATCACAATACTCTTAGCTAATTGATTCAACAACTTTTCTTAATCACTTGTATTGGAAAGTCACTAGCCAAATTTCATTCAGACATAATCTTTTAGGTTAGCTAATTTAATTGAGTTCATCTCAACACCTATCTGTTCAACTATTTAGCAAGAGAACAACTTCTGAAAAGGAAAGCTGGAGCCTAATCATTCAACAAAATTTCAATTTTTACTTTTGTCACTTCATTAGTGTTACAATTAGTAGTTACATCATTTGTTAACAGTCATTCAGATGGTTTTACAAGAGGGGCCCACTGTTATTCTCACAAAAGAGAGAGAACAGAGAGGGGGAGAGGGAGGCGCACCCATGGGAAGCAGAGGAGCCAGGGGGCGCACGGGCGGCGGATCTGCCGGCGGCGAGAGAAGGCCGAAGGGGCGGCGAAGGCCGGTGAAAGGGGACGCCGGGGAGTGGAGGAGGCCCTAGGAAGCAGCGCTGGGGCCGGGGCGGCATTGAGTAGGAGGCGGCGGCATCGGGAGCGGACGGACGCGAGGGCCGGACGGGGGCGACGGCGGCCGGAGGGGATGGAGATGAAGGGGAGGTGAGCATGAGCATGAGGGAGGGGAGAGGATGCTCACCGTGCTGTTCGAGGAGGCGGGGGAGCACTGGAGCGGGCCGGCGACGGAAGCCAGGGGCGACGCGGGGAGGCTCGCGGTGGTGGCGGCCTAAGGCGGCGGGGAGGCGTGGCCGCCGGTTGGGGAAGCATCGGGGCGTCGGGGCGGTGCTCCAGCTCCGAGGAATCGGAAGCGGGAGCTCCGGAGGCGGCTCGAGGCGGTGCGTCCATGGTGAGCAGCCGGACGACACAGAAGGAGAGGCACGCAGCGCGACGGGGTGTCTTGCTCGCCGAGGAGATGAAGCCGGCACAGATTCGGTGGCGTCATGGACACGGAGGCGCGAGCAACTCGGAGCCGGTACCGTAGGCCGCGGAAGCGATGGCGGCAACGGCGGCGGGGCAGCGAGTGAGGAGCGGCGAATCCGGGCGACGGGCTCCAGTGGCCGCCGCCACACGCCACCTCGCTGAGCCGCCATTGCCCGCATGCGTCGCGGCCACGACGCCGCTAGACACTCCGGTCGCCATGTCGCTCATTGGTCCTCCTCAGACTGCCGACACAAAGACAAAGACAACAGGTGCTTCTTCCTTCTCTCTTGCAAACCCTCAAACAAACTCGCAGGTGAAAAAAAAATACTAGTATGGATGGGAAGCTTAAGCGAGGAAGAACGCGATGGCGTGACATGCATAGACTAGTTTTCAGTTTTGGATTGTGATTGTGAAGAGAGAAGGTGAGGGAGATGAACATGTACTAAACTTCTAGCTTGGGAAGAAAAGGGATGACTAGAAATGAAATTCTGTGGAGAGGAGAGATGGCGTGGAGAGGCAGTGGGGAGGAAATGAGTGGCTTTCGGCTGGGGGCAAGAGCCATGGCAGAGGTTTGCTTTGCTTGTTGGGAGGAAAGAAAGCATCGCCAAGGATGGATGAAATGACAGGGGGAGTGCTCTAATGGGAGAATAAATAAAATAGAAGTACAGTCGGTAGGGTGGTTTTGACAGGGAAAAGAACGTATAAGCAGGTATTTCGTCTACGATCTGTCGAACCGAAAGATAAAACAACGATACTAAGGCAGGCAAGACGATATGATTTCTTGTGATGCATGCTAAAACATAAAATCAAAATAATTAAATTTAATGTAGTCTTTCAAACCATTCGATTAAATATTGATTATTATTACTTGATGTGAGAAAATTACAAACATGATTTAATTAACTTCTCCATCAATATTTTGAATAATTATGCTGAGTTTAGATTTTTAATTATAAATTTTCATTCCCTTTTGTTTTATTTACCTATTAGATTTGTGTTTTAATTTCAAATTCAAAATTTAAACATGCAAATTAAATAGGGAAGCAAATAAGCTCCAAAAAAATACTAGAAAATCCAAACAAACATATCAAAGAATATAGAGTCCAACTAAAACATTCCCACACTTGAAATCTATTTGCTGCAACAAAAGTTTTAAAAAGTCCAAAATTCCACAAATGCACATTAGATGCTTAACTAATCCAACTTAGAGATTTTGGGCTGTTACAATACCATAGTGGTAACCCATCCTATGTGATCAGAGATCCCGTGAAGTATGATTGGCGAAACAAACTATTGGTTAATTGGAAGGAGAGTACCTTTATAGACCCACTCCATTGGAGATGCAATTCTCTCCTAAATCTGTATGGCAGGTTAATTTTTATTTTAATGTATTATGTGACTTGTTTAAGCAAAGATATTGTCCTACAGAGTAGTCTTGAAAGAACACACCTATATGAGCCCGACTGCTAGTCACAATCTATGAGATAAGGTAATCTCTAGGAAGCTCATAAATAGACCAAGAGCATGACTTATATGCTCTAACCCGCGGGGATACCTAGCAACCTAGTATCAGTTAAGGACTTAAACGAAACTTATTCATACAAAACTGTCAATCCAAGGTTTAGTCCATTGTGCAGTTATAGATAAGTGTAGCTTCTGTTCTAGGTTGATGTTCAACCTTAACCAGTCTCCGTCGAAATACTAGTATATCAAAACAATACTGTGGATCAAGGCATTTGACATGTGCCCTTGGGATTTGGTGGGGGATTATTGGAATTAATACAGGTTAGATCCAATTTTAATTCTAATTAATTCCTAGAAAATTCTAAAGACTCATATGCACGTGCTAAAACTGTTTAGTCCCACAAGGAGAGTTAAAGGGGAGTTACACCATCTTAAAATGTGGAACATGGTAGCCCTCCTTGTGCAATTAGAGAGAGTCAATACACGCGCGCTCGCTCGCTTGCCTCGCCTAGCCGAGTCGTGTGGTGCATGCGCGTGTGTGCGCAGGTGTGTCAGGTGTGGGCGCGTTTTTCTTTATCTATTCGAAAATTGAAACACACCGACTCGTAGTAAATGGCATTAACAAACGGCTGGTAGTAACGATTCAGTTACTAGTGAGTAATGGCTGCGTTTAATACTGGTTGATGGCGAATCAATGGCGACTGTTTCCTTGACGAATTAAAAGCCTCTGACCTCTTTGTTTTTTGGTTATTTATTTTCTGAAGAATAGAGAATTGACTCCCTTTTTTTCCTCTCCGCTTTACGAAAGACAAAAACATAATTCTACTATTTTGTTGTTGTCTCTGGCGATCTCCATCCCGGCGAGGTGTGTGTACGGTCGCACCGGGAGAGCAGGCCTCCAGAACCCCCGTCCTTGAAGGCTTGCACGAGCAAGGACGAATAAGGTTTTTGAGGAGCATTCGCGTGACTGCTCACTGCTTACTCTTCATCCGATTCTCTACTACGTCTACATCAACTATACGACTACTACTACTACGTCCACTACGTCATGACGAACGACGACCTCACCAAGACTCCTGCTGCTACTCCTTCTACTGGATCTGGGTACGGTTATCTCGCACTTGTTGCTTGGTTAGTTTTATTATTTGTTGTTGCTTTGAACACTGAGATAGGTATATTAGTTTTTGTGTTTCTAGAAATTCGTATGTCTATAGTGTTCTTGTTTATCTACTTTGTGAAAATGGTTAAAATAATTTTTATAATTTATTAGTATATTTCTGAATTAAAATAACTCAAAAAATACTCATATACTCAACCATCATGTTACGCTACTCTAACGTCACGGCGGCTAATCTTCTCTACTTTACGCGTCTGAACCTGTTGCATGGATCCATCAGCCGGAGGTGAGGCAGGTGAGACTTTTGGACCCCTAGTGCTCTAGTAGCCCCACGCATGTGTGTGCGGATGTAATTCCCTTGGGGTCCTTCATTTTTTTTATTTTTTAAAGTCAACGACATATTTCTTTCGGCACTAAATTATCTTATAATATATTCGAAAATAGTTGCCCAAGTACAACATTAAGAAAGTATTTTTCATTAAAAAAATCACTAATGTCAATTTCATATATCTAAACCAAATGTTTTTCTTTCTTTCTTATTCTGCATGTGTTGTCATGTAAAACATTGGACATTGCGGTGCTTCCTGTCCACACGACTTCTTTTCTACCAGTCAGAACTGTGGGCCGCGTTGGGCCGACCCTGACGCTCAGCTCACCTTGAAGCTGCCATTTAGACTTTATGGCCAATCTTGACCTGTCGGCCTGTGGTCAAGGTGGGCTATCTCAATTAGTAGAAAAGAAAAAAGTGGGCTAGGACACCCCCACACAGTGCATTTTACACGGTGAAACACATGAGCCGTTGAGCAATAGCACCGATGAGACCGATCTGATGAGGATGGGGAGTGGCATCAAGCTGTGCGTTCTTCTTCCAAAAGAACAATTCTTTTTGCATTCATCGATTCAAAAGACTTGATCCTGATATGTTGTTCTTCTGGTGTGTAGAATATAAAAGTTGGGTACTTCATCTTTGTGTTATTAATCTTAAGTACGTTATGTCGATGATGATCGGAACACAGAATTCCCTATCGAATTTACATGTAAAAGTAACGTGAGAACACTGTTAAATGAAAACCATATATTGCTGTGGATACACTAAGTGTTTGTATGAGAATATAAAGGATGCAACAGAATGAATGTAACTGAATAAGTAAAATGCTATAAAAACTTATCTATGTTACGGAGAACGTGGACTACTGTCTTTATAGAATTTAAAGGGGTGACAGTTAATACCGCTAAAGATACCTTTAATCTTCACACACGTTCCTCAGGAGAGTCTTAAACCGTCGCGTCCGTTGGTCAACTGTCATAAGTCGTCAAATGCGTCAAAAGCCGCCTTCCCGTCAATCACATGGGTAATTGTTGGTGTCTCCTGACCAGTTTGTTGATCGGGGATTATCCAAAATCGTATAGCTGGTCAGACAATATCCATAGCTGGTCGTTCATAACATAAATTGGTTGTCGACGAGTTTGACCGTAATAAAGGGAATTAAACCTCCTTTATAAATTGGTTGCATGTTTATAAGCGTAATATGATGAGCCTACATTGAGTAAGTATTCTTTGATAGGAACTCCGACTTTCACCCAAAAAAATTTGACCTAGTCGAGAATCCTCGTCACATTAGCGTAGAATATAATAATTGCATTAGCGTGGCCATTAATCCTTCTGATGCTCCTATGCAATCCAAGTGAATGAATCCAGGTCTGCCCAGGCAAGAAAAGGAGAGCCTATCGTTGCTCTGCATATTGGTTTCATCTTCGATGTGAGTTTCAGGTCCAATCTAACGACACAACCTGCTTGCTTCTAGTTAGTGATGGGATCTAGATCCATATTTGGGCTGCACATAATGGATCTTCATTGTGACCTCTGACAATGAAAGGAGAAAGAAAAAAAGTGTACGACCATTTCAAAGGTCAAAATGTGTTGTTGGTTGGGCACGATGCACCTGCATGGCTTCGCACATGCGTTGAGTTTGACTCGCATATTGCTGAGGGGCAAATACTGTCGTGCAGACATGTTTTTGTTTGGTGCAAGCTAAAATTTGGTTGTATCTAGTGCACACAGGTACAAGATTTCCTTGTTTAGTTCATGAAGTTGTTCGCAATTTCTTATTACATGCCGTAGCGGCTATTGCATCGTAGTACAAAAAAACGAATAAGTCCATTTGACCCTCATGAACTATTGTGTTTGTCTAAAATTTAACTATTAAATATAAAACCGGGTAACCGACACCTCTCAACTATCAATATCACTCACTTGTCACACTTAGACTGGTTTCATCAGTGGTTTTCACCACGTTGACGATCATGTCACTAGGTTTCAGTTGATGTGGCAACCCAATCAATAGGATAAGCAAATAAATTAAAAAAACAAGATGGGACCCACTCATCAGCCTGATATCTCCAATTCATCTTCTTCCCTGTCTTCTCTCCTTCTCTCCTATCGTCCTGTGGCATCGTGGTGCAAGCGAGGTGAAGTGGGGTGAAGTGGAAGGGGAGGTAGATAGAGAGGGCAAAGGCGTCAAGGCGATTGCGGGTGCAGACGAGTGTGTCACGATCACCCCGACGCCAGTGATGTAGACCTCTAGTAGGCCCAGAGCCGGGTCGACGATCAGTGATGGCCCAGACGACTGGCGGCCACTGTATGTCGAGGTCGAGGATGTGGACGCAGCGTGCACCCTCAACGGCCTCGAGGATGGCATGTTGTGCCATGCTGTCAGATCCGAGGAGCGGTGCCCTAGCTGAAGGGATACGGGTAGGCCACGTTAGCTGGTAATTCAAAAATCTATCAAGTAAACTAGTGTCGGACCCGGATTTCGTAAATCCAGAATCCTCTATGAAAATACTGCGCTATTCCCTGGATTAGTACATAGCGCTCACAGGATACATTGCTGAATCATTTCATACATCGCGTAGACCGAACTATTAATTAATACATGCATCAGAGTTCAAATAGACCACGTCGGGTCGAGTTTACAATAGGACCGACCAGGCCAAATGAGTTCATTACAAAACATCGAGTACGATAGCGGAAGCAAAAGGGTAGAGCAAGTCTCTCCACAGGCAAGCGACTGTGGTATCCTGTGTACGACCGATATTAATCAATGTGTGGGTAATATAGGTTGTACGCAAGTACCGACGGAGCCAACTAGACTGAAGCGAGACCCAGACTAAAGAACTATGCTACTCTTCCTCATTTCCTTGCTCTTCGGCGTCCGGATCCTCGTAGTAGGTGTAGTCGCCATAATCCACGGGTTATGAGGGTTAGGGGAAAGAGCAAGGATGAGCACAACTTTCATGCTCGTGAGCCAACACACAGTATGCAATAATATACATGCAAGGCTTAACAAGGATGGCTCGGGTTCTTTTATTTGCTCAAAGTAACCTTTTTAAATACCAATATTAGAAAGTCCTATCACTTAGCATTTTAACCAAATTGTATTTTTGTTAAGGACATTACTTGTGCAATATTTATAACAGTAGAGGCTACCTCCACCTCATGCTTATTTTCGATGGTGATTACATCCACCTATTAACATCACTGGGTACGACTACCTAGAAAAAAACCAAAACCAGGGTCACAGCGACCCATCACATTTCATCCCACCCACAAAGGTTTTATAAATAGAACTAACTCATGTAAGTTCCCATGTCCACCCTTGACCGTGGACACGACTATTCGAACAGTTTATTACACTCTGCAAAGGTTGTACACTTTACCCACAAGAGACAATCATCTTGACATGTACACATATTTCCGTAGACATGTGAGTCAAGGGGAGATCATCACAAGGCCTTTACAATGCATCCCCCAGCATTTGTTACACCCGCTAAGGTTTCACCTGAGAAGGGTTACGCTCACATAGACCACAACCCTTTCTCGACTTCTCTGCGCCACACGGCTTACGCTCACATAGACCCGTAAGTCGTACACCCCAACCCATAACCACAAAGGCTTATGGCGTAGCGGGTCATCTGCCTGGTGCAACTCATACTAACAGATACGAATTATTTGGCCTGGTCGACACCATTATAGACATGTGGTTGTACTGTTTTACATTGGGAGGTCATCACAGGATTAAGTCCTTAGGGGCCATCTGGGTGGTTCATACCATATACCATCCACAAACCAACATTCCTTAGGCTGCATTAGCACCCACCAACATACCATCCATCATACCATCCGCACAGATGCGATAAGCAATGTTTAAGGTTTTTGAGAGGTAGGAAAAATACCTCAACACAACCATCTCAGTCATTTACATCCAATGACTGTCCAAAAACCATGTTCATTTTTAAAAGATGATGAATGGGGTAGATAATACCCCGATACTTAAAGCAAGGCTAGCATGGCGCTTAAGTATAGGTGACAAGGATTTAAGGCAATTCAATTATCAAGAGGTGGTGTAATAATATTTAAACATCAAATTGGCATTTAACTACCTTAGGGTTTTTAACATACATTTGCATAAGGAAATTAAAGCATGCAATTTGATATTTTAAAAGAACATAATTTGCATAAAATATAGGTTCAATATGATCAAAGTGTTGACTCGCCTGGGTCTAGTGCTAGGTGATCTGGATACTCCTGAGCTTGATCGAAGTGGAGGTCTCCTGCTTCTCCGAACTCTACGCGAACGATCGTACCGGAAAAGAGACAAGCAAGCAAACAAAACAAATAAGTGACAATAATCATAAAATGAACTCCAAAATGAACCAAACTAGCACCAACAACAAGAAATTGATTTTAGAAATTTTTAGAAATAAACTTCATAATTTTTGGAGTTGAAATGAGGGAGAAAGGGATTTTAAAGTCTTTTTTTTAATTAAAATAGAAAAAGAAAAAGAAAAGAAATAAAAAAGGTCGACGCGCCCACGACTTTTAGCTGCTTACCTGGCGCGAATGGGCCAATGCACGCTGCGCCGTAGGGGCCCACTACCAAGGAAAGAAAGGGGGTCTCACCCGACCTCACTAGGCGCGAGAGGAGATGAGAGGGGGGGCGGCGCGACGGTGAAGAAGAAGGGGCTCTGGTGCGCGACAATGAGTGGAAGGCAAGGCAAGGTGGCGGTGCATGGGGAGAAGAAGGGCTCCTGTGGCACGCGGCAAAGAAGCTCCGAAGGTGAGCCCCTTGGACTTCTTTGCTCGGTTTTCTTGCTCGGGAGGAAAGGGATGAGTGAGGTGGGGTTCACCTGGCTGGGAGGCTCGGTGCCGGCTTCTTGGTGACAGGAGCAGGGCAAGGGAGCTCTGCTTTTATAGCCGGGTGGGGCTTTCAGTCGGGAGGAGGGGTGGCCGTTGACATTGGGGGCAACGCAAGAGCCGAGGTGGAAAAGAGGGGATGGGACGGGACGAGGAGGGGCACGGTTGTCGGGGCGGCCTGACGCAGCAATGGGGCTTGGCGGAAGCCGAATGACCGGGTGCAAAGCGCGCACTGGCTAAACAAGGGAACGGGGGAAAACGACACGTCGGGCGCGCACGAAGGCCGAGGCAGCGCAGTGGCAGCAGACCCGGGGAGAGGGAGAGAACCAGGGAGGGAGGCGACGGGGAGAGGGCATGGTTGCCGGGGTGCTGACACGGCCAGCGGGGGCGGAGGAGCGGGGTATGGCGAGGGCGAGGGTACCAGGGCTAGGGAGGTAGGGGAGGAGAAAGGCTAGGGTGGATTTGGGGGTTTGAAATCTGAGTTTTTGAAGTTTTGAGAGATTTTGGCAGTTGAAACTTTGAACAATTTGAACTTCGGAAATCTCCTTGCCAAATGAAATTTGGATGTTACAACTAGGAAGCCATGCAAGCAAGAGATTATAAATCGTTACCACTAGACGCGCAGTGCAGCGGAAGAAGAGTTAGAGGAGTCTGATCCAACATCGAGTGCGTCGATGTAGTGGTCGTAATTGATCTTTCAACGTCCTCGGCAGCGATCGTCTCTTCCAACAACCTATGACGTTCGTTGCGTAGGTTGTGGATCGTCCTCGATTAACACAGCAGTAACCACATCAACGTCTCTACGGTATCCATATGGCGTACAGCATTCCATCCTTGAACGTGTTGCTAATCTTCGTGAGTACCGTGAAAAATTGGGCCAACAAACAACATCTATCTACTTTGCTACTTGGATCGTTATCAAAACCTGTGCTAGTACTTGTGTACATGCAGTTGAATCGTCAAGCATAAAGAACACACGGCATGCACACTAGTTCTATCAATCACTTGTAGGATATGCATAGGTACGATGTGACTTAGCTCAACTATTTTTGCATCACACGATCTGTCGAGCGAACATGCTCGAATGGCATTTTGTTAGTCGGTGACCATCTTTAATTAGTTTTTCAAAAACCTACGAATGAAATACTGAAGGGATGTTTAGTTGGTGTCATGTTCTAATAGGTTTTCTACATACATCGTATATGCATGTGAAGGAGATTAGGACGACAAGATATTAAGTTGCAGCTAGCCTAGAGATTTATTTAATGGTAGATACCAGATAGAGAATTCGTACTTGTATGTTCGGGTTCTATGTATATCCATCTGTGTCTCTATGGTCAGTGGGCCAGTATAATAGGGGATAGAGATGGAAATGTAAAAGGACAACATACAAGCCTCTCTAGAAAGATTTGTTTTGATCACGTACGTAGCTAAGCTAAATCATGAGCCACAAATGAAAAGTCGAACACGTAGAGCACGACCATCAGGTAATTCTTACAATTGGAACATGTGTTTACTGAAATGGTTTTCCCTATCTAAATAGGATGATATGTATAAGTTGGTTAAAAAAAAAGTCATTCACATGTTTAGTTATTTGAATGGATCATCTTATCCTAGATAGTGGGATACAAATTTGTGGAATATTATCTCTAGATGTTGAATCACTCATTCGCTCAAAACGATGGAACCACATGGTACAAGATCATCTCATCTCATCTCATTCAACTCTATCCCACCAATCAAACACACTTTAAAAGATCATGAAAGTAACTCTCGGAAAGAATTAAACAAATAAAATTGGTGATTTCGAAATAAATGTTTTATAAAATAAAACTTGGTGTTACGAGGGTAATCGTATTGTACCTGTCACAGCTCAGGTACGGGACTGTCTGAGTTCTCCAATGGGGACACCTCTTGTTCCGAACAGGGTACTCGGTGATGGATCCGTAGGAGCGACCGGTACTCGTAAGTCAGGGGTGGCTATCCTCAGAGGGCGCAAGAACTCTGCTCTTCTGGAACATAGATTCTAGTAGAGTATCGATGTCGGAGTACCCCTCTTTAAAGAGTGTGTGTGAATTTTCACCCCTGTGGCTCCCGGGCTTGGGAAGCTTACTTTCATATGTGGCACTAAGATGTTTAAATTGAAGTTAATCACGTTTACATTCACAATTATTTCTGAAAGAGTTATGTTTTAAATATAATATATTAACATGTATGCATGTTTGCTGAGTATGACTTGCCGTACTCATGCTTGCAACTACATATGTTTCATGCAGTTATTGATAATAGTCAGCATGCTGTCGAAGATGCCATCAGTGATTGAATCGACAAGTAGGTCAAACCAGTTGGGTGAGAAGCGACTAGAGGATTTATATCTCCAATATTGTAATTGTAGATCTTAGATTTTGTAATAGGAATATATCGAATGAACTGAGCCTTTGTGGACCACTGCTGGTTTACGGCTGCTTATAGCCGTGCACGTTTATAGCCCTTGGATCATAAGGGTGCGGCGGCTGTTATGCCTAGGCCCTGTTTGGGGGCATGACAAGGTGAGTGGCAGTGGGATGGTGCTCGGTGGAGTGACGAGGAAGGGGAAAAAAGAGGGGAGGAAGAAGATGGAGGAGGAAGAAAGTGATGATACGTGGGTCTATCTACTTTATTATTATTATTTTTCTGATTAATGAAGATGATGTATTGCTGGCTAGGAGGTTATTCAACGCTCACACGTGAGTACAATATTCATGTAGATGCCACGTCAGTGAAACCAAGGCAATTTTGGTCCAGAGGGTAAAATGACCGGTATTGATAGGTGAAGGGTGTCGATTATTTGGTTTCGTATTCAGAGAGTTGAATTTTAGGCAAAAGTGGACTTATTGTATGAAGAATAGATAATCAGCTATATTTTCTAATAAACTAGATCGAACAAACTGCTAGTTCCTACACGTGAAAAGTCTTGAGGAAACTCATTTCACCCTAGAATGATAGAATCTGATTCATTTATGCCCCATTTGGAGCATGAATTTTTTTTCTTCTTAAATCCAGCTGAGAGTTGAACTGGTCGAATGCCTGTATTGAATACAGAACCTAAGTTTGCTTCATTCCGTACTAGAATAGTGATTTTACTAGATGCACCGACACCAAGGGCAAACTGTTTTGCAGGTTGACTTGATGTGTAGTTTCTGCTCCCTCCATTCTTTTTTATGGCAGTGCAATAAAGACGACGTTTTTATCGTCGTGCGCACGTATGACGTGCGTCGGTCGGGCGGGCGGAGGAGGGAGGCGGCGCGCGGGGCCGGTCGGAGGAGGAGACGGCGGGTTGACGCGCTGGGTGAATCGCAGCGCCGCACGCAGGCTTCACTCGACGGACTGGGGGCAGCGCGCTACAGGGCCGCGATCGATCAGCGCGGGCAAGAGGAGACGTGGGCGGCCGATCGGGGGGCACGCGTACGACGAGAAATTGTTGTATGTGAAGCATTTTCCTCTCTTTTTAAGTGTTGTAATTTTATATTATTATATACTAATAATATTATAAAATTATGAAAGTATTTTAACGACAAATCTAATGATATCGCATTATGTAGTCAATATAAATATTTTTAAATAGGGGGAATTGATTATTTACACTCCTCTTTGACGTGTTTTGGGATTTTATTTTACACCCCCCTCCTTAATCTATTGGTTGATTAAATACTCTGTTTCATTATTTTATTCATATCGGGCAGTTTTCCTGTTATAAACATGTGAAAATGTCATTTTTGCCCCTCAGTCTGTTGCCCCTTGCCCGTGCGCTATCTCCTCCCTTCTGCTTGCTCTCCCTCCTCTCCTCTCTTCTCCTTCTGCCGCCACCTCCTGCTCCTGCTTTCCCTCTCCTTTCACCTCCTCCTCTTCCTCCCCCTCTCCTTCAAGCGCTGCCTCCTCCTGCTGCTCTCCTTCCTCTCCTCCTTCCACCGCCGCCTCCTCCTCTTGCTCTCCCTCTCCTTCCGCCGCCGCCACCTCCTCTTGCTCTCCCTCCTCTCCCTCTCCTTCCACCGCCTCCTCCTCGTGCTCTCCCTCCTCTCACTTTCCCACACGCTGTGACAGTTAAGGTCTAGACAACGAGGCCGGCGTCCCGTCCCTCTTCAACGCCGCTGAGTCCGCCTCCGACGGTGCACCGTCTCCTCTCATGGCTCGGCGGTGACTCTGCCCCTCATGCATCCTCCTCACCCTCCTCCTGGTCCTGTTCCCCTACCTCCTAGCCCATGTCTGCCACATGCTCTCCGTCGCCGCACGCCACCTCCACGCCCGCAAGGCCACGCTCGACAGCGAGGTGGCTGAGTACCAGTCCACCTATGCCATGAAGCTCGCGTGAGAGAAGACCAAGGATGGGGTTGTCGATACGGTGGCTGAGGAGATGTGCAAGATGGCGCGCGCTACGGGTCGCGTGGCGGGCCGACAAGCTGCGGTGGCGCACCATCGAGGCCGCTGCCAAGGAGTTCCTAAAGGTCGTCGAGGACAGAGGTGGCAGGTGGCGCGGCACGGCGTGAGGTGGCACGCTTGTGCCGGCTCCATCTCGATGCCAGTCGAGGCATTCGAGCACATGCACGCCAATGTGAGAGTAGCCACAGATGATGCTTGGTGAGCTCGGGATGATCCCTCTTTCGTCTCTTGGTTTTGAGTTCTTTCTAACGCTTCAACATTTGTTTGGAGGATTGTGAATGAGGATTGGTGACATTTGTTTGTAGGAACATGATTAGTATATGAGATAGTTGTTGTTGGAGATTGTTTTGAGGAGAATAATCGGTTGTTGTTGAATCCCTTTGCATCTATTGTTGAAATTCTTGATATTGAAAGTCGTCACGATGCATGGTGAGTCGGTGGTGGTCAGTTGGGAGCAAGCGAGCAGGGGGGGGAGAGAAGGGTGGAGGAGGGCAACATTGTCATTTTGTGTGGCCAAAACGAAAAAGGAGGGGGGAGAGAAGGGTGGAGAGAGGGCAACATTGTCATTTCACGTGGCCAAAACGAAAAAAACAGAGGATAATAAAAAAATATTACAAACGGGGTATTTTATTAAGGATCGATCTATGTGGAGAATAAAATACCAATTACATCGAGAAAGACGGTAAAATTCCAAAATACATCTAAAAGGAGAATAAATAATCAATTCCCCTTTTAAATATATTAGTAGTCAAAAAGTTTGATATCACATATTCTAGAGGGAACGGAGGGGGTGCTATTATACCCTTCCACCTTCGGATGAAATGAGAAATCCATGCTAAGAGATGTCGTAGGCTTGTTTGGATGCTATGGATTTTGTAAAGGGATTGTCTGTTCCTTAGTTCTATTTAAGTCACTTTTCTCAACCAAACCGTCCAATGCTCGTGCTATGCCCACTTGTCTGAAAAACTTTAGTGAGCCCCTACAAAATGCAGAGACTGAAAAATTTCTAACTGAGACAGCGATAAAGTAAACCCTATAATAAAAACAAATAGAACTAAAAAAATATAATAAAACTGTACAAAACATAGCATTGCAATTTTAGGATTAGAACTATACAATTTTAAATGACCGAGAGAATAAAATTTCAGGTGATTAACAGTCAAAAAACGTTTTCTAAAATCAATTAGTGCGTGTAAGTATGTTTAACCAATGAATATTTGGCAAATGATTCCTATATCGAAGACTTCAAATCCATCCGAGTGTGGTTTGATATGCAATTAAATTCATCTTCGCACTACTACAACTGCAAGGCAGTAAGGCACGCATACCAGTAGCATCTGAGGTGTGAAAACATTAGATGCCTTTCACAGGTCTCGATAAGCATTAGCCGCCTATTTTGTCTACGAATCGTGCTAAGCTATCATCATTCGACATGAGGAAACCAATCACTAGTACTGAAATTGAAGTAGCACCCATACATGTCTCCTCTTAATTTAACCAGTCATTGGAAAACACAAACACCCATGTAGACAGTTTTGAGAGCATGTATAATGGGTTTATGTCAGTCGTCTATAGTCACTGTTACGTAAGATTTTTGCTAACGTGGATGGAAGAGAATGAAGAGAGAGAAAGATGATGTCTACAATCATGTAGTCGATTGTATCACCAGAAACAATAAAAGCATTAAAAGATTGTGTGTTCTATAAAGACAACTAAAAGACAAGAGTTATCTGCATCATCAGTATAAGTCGCCTTTAGTGTCGTTTATATGTAATATAAAAGTTACTATAGACAAAGAATCGTTTGTACTATCAGACATACCTCGATCGATTCACACTATATATCTTGTGGATCAGGAATTCAGGATCATCTGTATCGAAAGATTCAATACAGAGAATCTACAGTGCATGATGTTAAGAGCGATCTCCATCGTTTGATCAAAAATTAAATATCGAAAGCAATAGCTGTGGTGTTTTTTTACCACAGTAAAATTATTACCGTAGATATTTCACTGGTGCTACAGTAATAGTACAGAATATTGTTCCTACCTCGCGGAAAAACTGTTCGCACAACGGTCCCTTAGTAACGTAGATGATCCGAATCTGTTCCTGTGTGCTGGCAATCTTCCTTCGTCTGTGTACAATGATAATCTGTCGATGACCCAACAGTTACCTACCTTTGAGAGTGTACAGTTTTGTTTGGAACAGACGAGTTACATTGAAATCTTGCTTGAATTCGGGGGTCCATTTGGAACATATGAATTTCGCAAAAAATTTACATGAAACTGCATACCCAAAAAAATCCCAATGCATAATTTCCCCTACGAAGGGCCTAACCCTATCGGTGTGGAATTTGATCACTGTTCTGACTTTTGAGCGATCTCAGGAAACAAGAAACGTTAGAAAATACAAACAAATACTAATATTTTTTAAAGGACAAATATTTTTACTAGTATGGAAGAATGATTTAGTGGTGGTAGTAAGTACCCATCTACCTCCTCACCTCATGATTTGGTGGGATATTTTAGAATATATTTGTGTATATATATGAATATGTTACTATAATAATCTTTTGTGGACTTTTAGATCGTATGTATATTTAGTTTATGATAAAGCTCCTTGTGACTTGTTGATCGTATATGAATTTTGTGTATAATTTTTAGATGCAAAGATAATTTACTTTATGCATATTGATTTTCCATATATATATATATATATCGTTGAACAGAAGATGCTGTGCCCACTTGTGTCCACCTCATCTCCTGTTTTGTTTGCTTGCCTGCCATTCCCCGCCCGCCCGCCCGCCTACTGCACTGCACACTGCCCGAGGCACACCACACGCATGCAGCACCACCCTCCTCTGATCCCCTCCATGCTCCCGATCCACCCTGCACCACACACAAATTAATAGTCCTGTGCGACTGCTAGGCAGGATTTTATCCAATGATGTCGCATGGTCCACTGCACCCGGTCTACCATCTTGGTGGCGCTCCCTACCGACGGAGTGGAGCACTTACCCTTCCCTACTTGCACAGAGGTCAATGCAAGGGGCTATGGACCACGGTGCATGCATCATAGAGCGTTTGCCCCACATGGCGGATGAGGCATTTACGTGTGGTCCACTGTGGACTATGTTCTTTTTTTCTTGCGAGGACTAGGTTCATTTAACTACACGGAAATGTAGGGTAGAGTCTTCATTGCTCATGCCATGCCTCCTTTTGAGGGGAAAAAAATGAGACGAGAGGAAAAGATACGCACGAAGGGCACTCCCAATGGTTTTGAGAGACCGTAGGAAGGAGGGTATGTGAAGAGAGTAAGAAAATTAAAGAAAGCGGGAGAAGTTGGATCCTGCGTGAGATAAAAAGAATAAGACAGTTTTTATAATATGTTGTCTGTTTATACATCTCTATAAATAATTTATTTTATGTCTCTAGTAAAACTAAAACAATCAATTATTACATAAGAGACAACATAATTCTCCATCTAATTCTCTATGTTCTCTCGTTCTCATCCCGACAAATCTTAAACACAGCTAATGTCATACTAGTGTACTCTAGATATAGCGCAATAATGTATTGGGAGAGAGAATCGTATCTAAATATTGCTTTTTGTGGCGTCCGCCGCTTTGGATATTAAAAAAACACCTTGGACTTCGCGTCGCCTCGCCGGGACGGTCACGTCACCGCTACAAGCCGAGCCGGGCGCCGCCGCGCAGCACTCGAGCCGCCACTCCATGCCAGACTGTGCGCCGCCGCCGCACTCTACTTCACTCCACGCCGGTCCGTCACGCCGCCGATTAACACCAGCCCGCCGCGCCGCGCTTTAGGCTGGATCTGGGTGTGGGAGAGAGACGTGGGGAGGGAGAGAGAAGGGACAGGGTCTAGATGGGGGAGAGGTTGCATTTGGCATTTATTGAGTGGGCCAGCTGCTAGATACATTTGCACTAGGAGGTTGTATGTAAAGCTATATCTAGATGACATGGAAGGGTAGAATACAAAGTTGTGATTGAATGCCCTAATCTCATCTTTTTCTAATTAGCAGTACCAGATCTTGAGACATCAGGATGGTAGGATTGGAGCAAAAAAAAATATACTATGTGGATGAGAATAAAGGCAGCCACAGTGTTGACCAATAATTCATAGCTTCACATTATATTATCTCCAATAATTGAGACTGGTCAGTTGATCTCACTGTGGGTTACACGATTCATTACAGGTAAAAAAATAATTACTGATGAAATGCACCTCTAATTCTTTCTGTTCAGCTCTCAAGACTAGATTAATTAAGCACATACATCTAAGTTCTTGAGATCCACACCAAGGAGAAGCATGGATTTTGTGAGAGGCAGGCTACGAGTTGTACAGGGTCTTCAGCCTCTTTGCTGCATGAATGAAGCCCAGGATGACCTGCAACTCATCCAATTGCTGATGTTTTTTAGCATTTGGAGGGCAGAGGCAAAAGATTAGATATCTTCAATCATTTGAAATGAAGGAAAATATACATATTTCATACAAAGCGTGTAACTACTAGTTACTAATAATTCTCCAGCTACCTGAGACTGGAAATGCTGCTGGACCCCATGGAAGAGCTGTTCTTTCGATGGATTGGGGTTCAGGCTTACCTGCCAAATATTTTTCAGCATTAAGTGGAAATTAGAACATGATAATGAAAACAGGGTTTGCTAGTCAGAATCAATAGGATGGTCCAGGCAGGCTACTTACAAGATTGAAGTGCTTCCAATATCTCCAAAGTGTAGGTGTTCCAAGCTTTGTCAGATTTACTCTCTGCGAACAAAATGCAGAATATACTTGGATCAGTGCAATGCGATGACATGCATAATACACGGATTAGGATCTTAGCAGATGACCCAGCAAACTGAATTAATGGTGATTGAAATTAACTTCTTGTCAAGAATTAGGCATACATGATGATACATTGGCTAAACCAGCAACAATAAGGGTCTATTACAACAACAGATCCTACCTAACCATGGCCCATGCCACGTGATCCCAGGGTCACATTGGCTTTGATACTGATGGTCCAATCTGATCTCTCAAAAGTAAATTACTTGTGGTGTTTACTTATTGCCATAGTGACAGTGATTAGTGATTACCGTTCGCAGCTTTGAACTCGAGTTAAAATCGCCTTGGTTGCTGGACTTTGTACAGGAAGACCATGGCCTTGTATGCCGAACCCTTGGCTTTGTTGGTTTATGGTACTCTATGCTCGCTACTTGCAAAACAGAATAAAACAGTTAGTTGATAGCACTACTGGTAGTTTAAAGCAATTGGCTACATTGCAATCATCATGACATGCATGGTCTTACAATAGTCCATGTCTTTCTCTCCCATGTCGGAGCTGCTGCAGAACGAATTGTTGCCATCGATATCGCTCGTCATCTTCGTTACGGTTGGAGCTTCCAAGACACTCAAGGCATTCCTCTGCAACTTCACCTCTACACCATTCTTTAGAACCTGCTTTTGCAAGAATAGCTCAGGAATTGGAACAAGCTACCATCTTTGGAGTTGTTTTCCACTATGTTTGCACATATCTTCAAATTTTAAGCTGATAATACTAGAGTCAAACTTTGATTCGGTATAGAATGGTATTATTAACACAAATAAAATCTTAAACCTATATAAAATTGCTTGACTAGCTCCTTTCTGAAAAGAGAAGTCTATACGATTCTTTTCACTTGGTAAACAACCATTTCAATTTTCAAGATAGAGAACCAGCCACAAAGCAAAGTTTCAGTGGGATGCTTAAATAGTTGAAAGGAAGACTCACCAGCCAGTGCCAGCCTCCAAGACCAACAGCCTTCTTGACAACGCCTTGTAGGCCGACCAAGACAGACTTTGTTCGGTTGTTCCCAGTGACGATGACCTTGGTGTGCCGGGGAAGCACCGAGAGCTCCTCATCTCCACTCGTACCGAGGTGGAGACAGAACCTGAGAAGAACATAGCTCAGTCTCCATCATCATGCTGCTTATCTGGCCTGATCGCTCCCTGTCCCTGATGAAAGGTGTGGCACCAAATTCTATCAATACACAACCAGCTCAATACATTGAGAGGGTATGATTGACTCTCAACAGCAAACAATAAATAGCACCACGAACCCAGTGCCAGAGAAACTTTCAAAATTAGTGCAACGTTCAAGATTTATTGCAGAGTGCAAGAATCAAGCATCTGAAATCTGGAGGATTGGTGAACTTTGCTAAAACAGTGCATGTACCTAAATTCAAGCTATACCAACTTGGAAGTAGCAGAATTCTGAAACTAGCTCAACATTAAAGATTGATCATGCAAAAAGGGAATCCGCAATTCAATATCGATTCTTGAGTCCCAACACGTAATTTCCATTAGAAATTCAGATTTTTGCGCAGAGTGATTTCCAGGAGGCACGTGATGCAGCCTGCAAACGATCGAGATGATGTGATGCCTCCATGCAACTCGATCCAGATCGGACTAAATCAGTCACCTGATGGGATTGCAAACAGATTGGAGAGGATTGGTGACTCCCAACCACTAACCATGATGGTGATGAATCGGCAAAGACACTTATCAGGACCCACCACCAGCTAGCTAGCTACAAGAATTGCTAGTTACTTGCAGGAGTAGCAATTGCGAAAGTGATGTCTTAAGGAATATGCTACTAGCCTTGCATGCATCCAATAGCTATGTAACAAACGTCCGAGAAAATAGTAAGTCTTGATCAAACTGTCCAAATTTGTTTCCGATAATTGTACAATTAAGTATTTTACAACAACTATGGATCCTGAATCTAAAGTTTATCTGGAACAGCCTCAAGAATTTATAGCGAAGGTAACCTTTTTGTGACTTCAGATTTTCAGTAAATTTGCATTTAAAGCGAGTGATGAAGATTGCAGACTACAACAGTGAATAGTGGAGCTACAGTGCTATGTTGTAATGCGATTTCCCAACTTATATCTATGAGCTTTCTCAATTATAACTCAATTTTTGAAGAGGCTAAAAGTCATATCTTGAACTTTCGAATGCAATTTCCACTGCAAAGTTCTGTATCACATCGAGGATCTAACTTAGCCAACTAGAAATTGGAATTTACTGCAAAACACAAGATAAATTTCGCAGTGGATCGATTAAAGTTGAAATAACTACTTTCCAGATCGACTGGCTTCAACATCTTACTGAATACAGTATGAAATTGAAATTTTACAGAGTGTTGCAGACGAAAATTTGCATTAAAAAGCTAGAATTCAGTAAGAGAATGCAATCTTGAACTTAAGTGGACTAAAGATTAAAATATCACAGCTGGTACAGTGTATTTTGCCATAATAAAGGTCGAAGATAGTCAGATACAGGATCCTAGTACATGCAATTAAATATTTGCAAATTTCAATATAATTTTGAAACGGGGAAAGATGATGCAAAATTTGAAATGCAAAAGGCATAATTTCCTGAGGAAAATCCAAGTGCGAGTGATTAAATTAAGGTAGAAGAGAGATTTAATTCAGGATTCAATGCTTGCTGATTTGAAAATGCAACTTTGATGTGATAATCCGAACTTAATCATGCAATCCTTTAACTCGATCAAAACCAAACCATCCAAATTCAGCAACAGGAATCCAAATTCAGCTACAAAACCCTGCAATTGAGCAATAAAAAACTGCATACTTTAAGCTTCCTTGGAGCTCTCAAACCACAATTTATCCTTTGAAGACAGAAAGCAATCCAGCAAACCCAACAATTCCGCAATTTGCAATCAAACTCCTCGAAAAAGAAACGGAAAAAAATGCGGATCAAAAATCAAGAAGCAGCAAGTTCCTGTCTTACCTGCTCGGATCCAACCGCAATGGCCACCGAATCAATCCGAAAATCGATCCAGCCCGGCGCTGCTACGGATCAGGAACCCGGTTCTGGACTCCAATTGTGCCGAGAGCTAACGGATCGATCTGTGGGGAATGCAGAGAGAGGAAGATCCAAGCATGGAAAGAGAGAGGAGAGAGAGGGAAGTGTCCGAGGGAGAGCACTGAATGCTTTCCAGCTGCACAGAAAGAGGAAACGGAAGAGCCGGCTTTAACGCGCGCAATCGGCTAGTCCGCGCCTTCCCTCCTTTCTGACAGCTCAGATGGTGCCGGCTTAGCTCGGCTTGGCTCGATGAGATATGTCCGTGATCTGGGACGTGGTGCTCGGGCCGAAATAAATTGCTAGGCGTACCAAGGCGAGCCTATGTGCTGGATACTGAAAAGCGGGGCCGTTGTTGCAAACAGTGGCTGTGTCGTCCTGTTAGTGATTCCAACTGGCTCAGGTGTTCCTGGTTACTAATAAAATTTCTCATTCATGAGAAATATGTACCGAAAGGTACGTATTAATAATACATGGTAAATAATTTTATGCGAAGCAATGATTGTGCAAATTTAGTACTATTTCTGTCATCTAAAATTTTGTTTTTTTATTGAGGGCATCTAATACACCTGTGTGTGTTGGAAGCTCAACCAACAGGGACAAGCCGCTGCTCTTGCACTAAACACACTGAGTCCAAAATAGGGAAGCAGCTACTTATTCCCACCTCACATGACTAAACCTTGTGCCCAATTCCGTTCTCATCCCCTTTCTTGTGCAGAGGATAAATCTATAAGATCCACGTCTTTTCCTTTCCCTTCCTTGTAACCCTATAAGTGTGAAATCATCCACCCTACTACTATTGCTCTCTCCCCTGCTCCTCCCATATTCGATCTGGCCATCACCTCTTCCACCACCGATTTGGCTACCTCGCCTTGTACGATCACATCTAGTGCCATTTACATCATTTACCAACAAGTACCATTTAACTTTGCCATCTTGTCGCCCTGCCTATGAAACCTAACTGCCTTTGATGGGACTTGTGGACGGGGAAGACCAGAATGACGTCAATTGGTCGGCGATCTTCAACCTCCGTCGTCAATCCCAGGTGAAAGTCGGTTTTAGGGGTTGAAAATTAAGGAGAATTTTATGTGGAAAGTTTCAAATCAAGTTGCATTTATTTTTGTAATTGAGTTGAAATCGAGCCGAGAGCTTTTGAAATTACGTTGAGAGTTTATGAAATTAAGTTGACATTTTCAAACTTGGGACCAAAGTTGTCGGGGTCGAGTTGAAGCTTTTCTAAATTCAAGTGAAAGTTCCTGATTTATTAAGTTGAAAGTCCCTTTTTGTGAGTTGAAACTTGAAAATTATTTACACATAATTGAAAGTTTATTTAATTTAGGTCTTTGTGCTGCTTCTGCTCGTTACTTTGGTTTGTAATGGTAGCGTGTGTTAGATAGATATCCTGTCGCTCTGCCTTTATATTTTCTAAAACTCAGAGTGTCATATAAAATACTTTTGGTAAATAAGCTATAACCTGAATGGTATTTAAAATAGGACCCCATCTAAAATAGAAGAAAGGTTCCCACTTCCACAACTCATTAGGTCATAAAAAAACCAACTCATGCAGTCAGGCAGATGCAAAAATTAAATAAGGGCGCGCTGAGCAGATCGGAGGATAGATACGGGGGGATCTCGCGCGCTGTGCGACCGTGGACCCAGCTCACATGCCTATCTCGTGCCGTCCTCCTCCAAGCCGAGCCGATCCGGAGAACCGACCCGAGCCGACGTGACAAACTAGCCTGAACTAAACTAGTGCGCCTACGATACGAGCCAAGCCAAAAAAGATTAGCACTAAAGCTACCCGCTCCGTACCGGGTGGGCCCCAGCTGGCTCGACACGCGTCCGTTCCAGCTGTCGGTCCCCACCACCCACCGGTGCCTTATCTACTCCCATATCAGTGACGCGTGGGGCACACCTGCTCCGGTCGTGCCCAGTCAGTGGGTGGGCGGGGTGCTGGTCTGGTACGTCTGGTTTTCGCGCGGGAGGCGTTTTATTGTTTGGGGCTCAAGTCCGTGAGGCGCTGGGTCACAAGTCCGGAGCCACCCGAAACGGCCCTACTTTTCTCACGGAGATGACTTGCCTTACCTCACTGACAGGTGCGTCTGTCAAGTGGTCGGGCCCACATGACAGTGGGAGAGGTGAGGGATACGTGCGTATGGGTCGGGGATGCGTTCCGGGGGCGGGAGGGGGCCGCTGCGCTCCCGCGGCCGTCCCGTCTGGTTTTATTTTAGGGTTTCCCGGGTCCCCGTTCAAAACTGCAAGGGATCAACGCCGGATTTCCTCAGCTAACACGCCGTTTAGATGCGGTGGGTAATGATGAAACAATTCTTTCTTTTCATTTCTTTTGCCTTTTTGTTTTGCCTTTTGGGAGTAAGAAGGGCTGACCATATCACCATTTTTATCCTAATTTTGTAGGTAGGTTCAAAGGTTGCTAAATCAAATCGCGTAGTGCTGTGATCAATGGGGTGTAATGGCCTTATTTAGGACGCCGAGGATCCCATAGGAAAAAGGAGCTGTACAGAGAGGATGGGAAGCAAATTCTATGGGAGAAGGTCTCACCGAGATGTCTCTCCTCCCACCATTCGATCCTCTCTCCCTCTTCCTCTCTCTCTCCTGATAGACGACAGATGCATGGAGCCTCCCCTAAAGCCATCCCCCATAGAATTTATTTTCCAGAGGATGTAGACCTGTTCAAATGATGGTCCGGGCCGGGCTTCAGGTCATGCCTGAAAAGCTCGAACTCGAACGGGCATGCCCAAGCTCAACCTGAAAAGGCATCTTTTTCAATTAAGAAAATATTATTTTTAATTCTTTTTAGATTAAAAGTAATATTTAATTTATTTTGAGAATAAAAAATAATTTATTTTTATTACATTCAACGGGCTTTTCGAGTTGAAAATCAAATCCCGAGCCCGATCCAAACCAGGTTGGGCTCGAGCTGGGCCAACCATGAAGAGGTCTAGGAGCATGTGAGTACTATTTTGTTTAAAGTACTCAAATTTTCAACCATCAAATTTGGATCCAACGGATCACAACCATACTCCTCAACCAGTGGCGAAGCCAGGATAACAAAGGAGAGTGGGCACAAAGGGCCACCAATTGGTCGGTTTGGATCATTTAATAAATATGCTCTTCTCACTTGATCTATAATTTCATTAGCACTAGTTCTGTGCCTATGTGTCGCTATGGATAAAAAAAGTTATATTACTCTAGCATATCGAACCGATGTCGCTTGGCTTGGCCTGCGTCACACCCTTAGCTTCGCTCCTACCCACATCGTGCCTCCACCAATGATCTTGGCTTACACCATGCCCTCGGCTCCGCTGCTGCCGTGGCTTGCGTTGTGCCTCCGCCGCACACTCGGCCTGTAGCGTTGTCGTCGTGTTGTGAGGCTTGCGGTCAAATTGGACCATGTTGGATCAATGATATTGTTGACTGTACTTCCTAGATTTTAGCCACAAAATTGTGGCTTTCCTTTGTTACATGTTGGATCTGCATGATAAAATGGTGAATAACTTACACGCTAATAGCATTAACATGTTAACTAACCTATGCATGCATACGGTTAATCAGTGATTCGGTTATCTATTAGTGTGAATATTGCATTGGTGGATCTTCGTGGTCACGTCCTTCAAACTAAACCCACAAATCCAGTCAAGATGGCCACGCAAATTCCTGATTTTGCATCTTATTTGATCTGATGTTTTCATTGCCAATGGAAATATATAGAAACAAACTAATGTACCCGTGCGTTGCTACGCCACCACTATCGTTGCTCAGCCAGCGCCTCACCCGACCGAGGTTTCCCTCGCTCGGCCTGGGCTGTGCCCCTCGGCGTCGCCCCGCGCCGGGCTTGTGCGCACACGCTCAGTTCCGCCGCCTTTGTCCTCGTGTTGCACCGCGTAGGCCAAATCACACCCCGCTAGGACCAGGAGAGGTGGTTTCACTCGACATGGACTGCGGCCTTGTTCGCTGAATTTTACATGCTATGGATCGTAAGAAGATAGATGTTTTGCAACAATTTTGCAAACGCATTAACACTAAATGCAAAATAGTATCAAACCCACACAGTTTTTCAGTATTTTCCGTCAGAAAATAGTTAATTGGGTAAGCAATCAAGCAGGTTGATCAATTTCCCAATCTGTAACTTAATTAAGGAACAAGATAAATGCGGAGAAACTCTCTCATGAAAAAGCTGAAGACAATAAACCTGTCGTTGTACACCTTCGTGCATACAAGCTATCAGAGCTGCATGAAATGCGGAGCTCAAACCATTTAGCTCTGATGGCAAAGAAGTTTCTGATCACAACATATAGCTTCCAAATTAAATAGATTAGTGTGTAACTTACTGGGCGAAGAAATACAACGTAACACAAGCCCATGGCTGAACACAAAGAACCACACCAGTAACTTTAGATCTCAGACTGGATGGATAAGAAGCTTATGCTTGGGCTCCATCTCCTTCTAACGAGGGGCGGGTCATGGCACCAAATTGACTCTATACCAGCAGAGGGTGGGCTTGAGCCCATCTAAACCAACCCGGTGGATTCGCCCTTGTCCTCAACCCATATAAATAACTTCCGCCCTCACCCACCAAACCCTACCCAGTTGCCTCCCACCCTAGCCCCCACCTGCAATCGCCGCCATGCCATCTTTTTCCCTGATGCCGACGCTATCCACTGGTGAGCCACAGTCGCCGTCTCCACTGCCGCTCCTGCCTCCCTCCCTCCACCCGAACCACCCTCGATCCCACGCCACCCTTCCTCCTCATCTTCAGCGAGACCCCCGTGCCACCCTCTTTCCTCGTCTTTGGTGGCTACCACCGCCGGATCTGACACCACTTCCTAATCGCTCTTATCCTTCTCGACCCTGCCGACCTCCACCGCCCAACACCGCCTGGTCACCATCGTCGCCCACCGCCCAGTCTACCACCCCCTTACTCCCTTTAAATCTGGGGTTCCAGTGAACCGAAACCCTAAATCGGGTGAACCCCTAACCCTAACTCGCCAGAATGGTCACTGGAGAGCCGCTAACGTCACCGGAGATGAAGTTGGAGCGTGAGTCTCGAGGTAAATCAGAGGGATAAAAATTCGAGTACTCCCAAGGTGAGAAAACACTTGAGTACTCCTTATCAATTTTCTAGAAAAAAAGTTAGACTTCATAAAAGTTTTCATCTCATAGTTTATTACTTGTTGTTTTGTCTGATGAAATAATACACTTTATGATCTGGGAATTTCGCCCGCATCCGATCCCCAATTATTGTTCACCCTGGATGATCATGTTGGGTAAATTGTGACCTTGTATGATCATATCGGTTAAGCAACAGTCGCTTTTGGACCCACCTAGCTACAAGTTTCTAAAGATCAAGCATTTACTTTTCTAGTCAGAGATCATAGTCTTGGAGCTAAGTGGTCAAGAAAAACCAAATGCATGAAATTACTTGAACAAAAATAAAATAAAAAGGCAATAAAGGAATCTTATGAACACATATAAGGTCATGTACAATGGGCTTACATCAGCTGTCTATAGTCTCTACTACGTAGGATTTAAGTTGATGTGGATGAAAGAGAATAAAGAGAGAGAAATGTGTTGTCTACAATCTTGTAGCCGACTGTATCACCATAACCAAGAAAAGCATTAAAAGATTGTGTGATCTATAAAGACAAATAAAAAGACAGCAGCTGTCTGTATCATTGTATAAGCTGTCTTTAGTGTTGTCTACAGGTGACATAGAGAGTTGCTATAGACAGCAGATGTCTGTACCATTGTACATGCCCTAAATGAGTCACCAAAAACAAGCATATCATAAACAGGGCAAAACTCCGAGACAAAATTATACCAAGTGATACGGGGTGACCCGATCTTCTCGAGTAGAACCGTAGATAAATAGCGCTTGACGACGAACACCGCTCAGCTGTACACCACGCGCCAGTGCACGGACTTGCAGCTCTATGGATATTCGCCAACACGCACTGGGATGATCTCCGCGAGACCACGAGCGGAGATCGCCAAGCCCTCAATTCCCAGCGGAAAAGCAAACTTGACTTTAAAATGCAGAACAAACAATAGATCGCCTAATTCTCTCTCAGAAGTCCTCGCATGAACTCTGGTTTAGAAAGAACAAGCAATAGCTATGTTTCAATTCTTATGCATAAACTGGTCTGCTTTACAATGGGGATCTACCGCTCAATATATAGTCTTGGGCTAAGAACTATTCAGTATTAAATTTTCATGTGGTACTATTCATGCCATGTACTGTTCATGCATGGTACTGTTCATGGGCCTACACTGTTCATGCGTGAGCTTGGGCTTCCTTCATGATTCCTCCACATGGGCTTTGTGCTTGACCGTTTGGACCTTGATCTCTTGCTTGGTCGTATGGACCTTGGCCCTCTCCTCCTTGGCCGAATGGGCCATAGGACAGCGTCTTGACCTCCTAATTTGATAGCCTTCCTTGTATGACGGTCGCATATCCTTGATCTTTGTCCATCGTTGAATCTTCAAACTCGAGCACAAGCAAAACACTCGCTTTTAGGTAGTATAAAATTCTTATTAAAATTAATGACATATTCATTAAGGAGCAAGTTCACCGAGATTGTAGTTTCTTGGCACGTGCTCTTGTTATTGGTCCCGCTTAACTCGATGCGTATATCATGAGCATTAGGTGCGAGGAGAAGAAGGTGTCGAGGGATGCCCTCATCATCCTCCCCTCTTGAAAAGGCGCGCCCTCGACGCTAGATCAAGAAAGACCAAAGAACGGCGATAAATCAAGAACGTTGAATGTCGAGCTCACACCATAGTCATCTCCTAAGCTCGATTTTGTATGCATTATCATTAATTCGCCAAGCACTTTGAAAGGTCCATCTCCTCGTGGCAAGAACTTCAATTTGCGCGATCCGAAAACGATCCTTGCGATAGTGTAACCAAACTAAATCGCCTATGAAAAATCATTTTCTTTCTTTTCTTGTTCGCCTTGTCCGCATAGTACTTCGCCTTGCGCTCAATTTCTTCTTTCACTTTGAGGTGTAATTTCTTCGCATATTCACCGCTTGACGCCCATATTTGTTCGTTGTTGACTTGAAGTGGCAACAAATCAAGTGGCGTAATGGGCTTGAAACCATACACCACCTCAAACGGGCACATTTGTGTAGTAGAGTGGATGGCTCTGTAAGCGAACTCCACGCATGCAAACAGTCCTCCCACTCCTTGATATTTTTCTTGATCATTGTCCTCAAGCAACATCGAAAGTGTACGGTTCACCACCTCCGCTTGACCATCAGCTTGGGGATGACAAGTTGTCCAATAACAACCTTGTCCCTAGTTTCCCAAAGCGCCTTCCAAAAATAGCTCATGAATTTGACATCACGATCCGAGACAATGGTCCCGCACGCCATGCAACCGCACTATTTCTCCAAAAATAAGTCAAGAACATGCGACGATCGCCGCTCTTGTGGCACGGAATAAAATGTGCCATCTTCAAAAATCGATCCACAACGACAAAAATAGAATCTCTCCCCGCTTAGTTCTAGGCGGTCCTAAAACAAAGTCCATACTAATATCTTCCCATGGTGCATTAGGAACTGAAGAGGAGTATACAAACCATGTGGATGTAATTTCGATTTCGCCTTGTGACAAGTTATGCACCGTTGTACATACCGCCCACATCACGCCTCATCTTAGGCCAATAAAAGTGATCGCCAAAGATAGACAATGTCTTCTCGTCCAAAATGTCCCATCAAACCACCCGCATGAGATTCCCGCAATAATAGCAAACGCACGGACGATTCTCGGAACACATAGTTTGTTAGCGAAATAAAAACCCATCATGAATGTGAAATTTGTCCCACCTTTCCCATCTTTGCAATGCGCATAAGGTGAAGCTAAATCATGGTCATTAGCATATAAATCACGCAAACTCTCTAAACCAGAACTTGCACATCTAAACGATTTAAAAGCACACTTTTCCCGGAAAGAGCATCAAGAACCACGCTTTCCTTGCCCTTCTTATATTTGACAATGTAAGGAAACGACTAATAAATTCTACCCACTTAGCATGACGTCGGTTCAGCTTTAGATTGATCTGCAAATATTTTAAAGCCTCATGATCTCAATGGATAATAAACTCCTTAGGCCATAAATAATGCTGCCAAACCTCTAAAACACGCACTAACGCATAAAGCTCCTTATCATAGACCGGATAATTCAATTGAGCACCCTTCAATTTCTCGCTAAAATATGCAACCAGTCTACCTTCTTGCATCAAAACACCGCCAATACCAATTCCACTAGCATCACATTCAATCTCAAAATTCTTAGTGAAATTAGGTAAAACAAGCAACGGTGCTTCAGTCAATCGTTGTTTTAACAAATCAAAAGCCTCTTGTTGCACCGACCCCCATGTAAATTCAACGCCTTTTTTTGTTAATTCATTCAATGGGGCAGCGATAGCGCTAAAATCTTTCACAAAGCGCCTATAAAATCCAAATGAGGCTATGAAAACTCCGAATTTGGCTAACATTCATAGGTGTAGGCCAATTTTTAATTGCTTCAATTTTAGACTCATCGACCTCTACTCCCTGTGCCGAAACCACATAGCCCAAAAATATGACGCGATCTTTGCAAAAAGTGCACTTCGCTAAGTTTCCAAACAAGCTAGCATCGCAGAAACCCGTAGCACTTGTCTAATGTGGTCAATATGATCGATTCATTATGACTATAAATCGTGATATCATCAAAATACACGACCACAAATTTCCCAATGAAATGCCTCAAAACATGATTCATCAATCTCATGAATGTACTAGGTGCATTAGTTAACCCAAACGGCATGACTAACCACTCATACAAACCAAATTTCGTTTTAAAAGCAGTTTTCCACTCATCCCCTTCTTTCATCCTAATTTGATGATACCCACTACGCAAATCAATTTTAGAGAAAATAACAGCACCACTCAATTCGTCTAACATATCATCTAAGCGAGGGATAAGATGACGATATCGAATAGTGATATTATTAATCGCTCTACAATCCATGCACATGCGCCAAGTACCATCTTTCTTAGGAACTAAAATAACAGAACAAAGACATGGGCTTAAACTTTCAGCAGACGCACTCTTTGTCGAGAAGCTCTTGTACTTGTTTTTGAATTTCCTTTGTTTCTGGATTGGTGCGCACGGTGGTCGGTTTGGTAGCGTCGCTCCCGGAATCAAATCAATTTGATGCTCTATCCCGCGGATTGGTGGCAAACCAGCGGGCACCTCCTCCGGAAAGACGTCACTGAATTCCTGCAAAACATGAGAGATACCACTAGGAAGAGACGTCAAGTCGTTAGTAGAAAGCAATGCATCCTTGTACAGAAGTACAAAGTGCACCAAATTGGGATTCTCACAAAAAGCTCTCATCTCTGATTTGGTGGCTAACATTACTAAACCTTTCGCTCCCCCACTTTTATTTTTACCACTCAATTTTGGCTTGTGGCTCTCACTCACCGAAGGTGGAATCTCTCTACTTGGTGTACTCGCAATTTTCACCTCAACTTTCTTCTTATCAGCATTGACTATCTCTGTCGGTGTAAGTGGATACAAAATCACATCTTTTCCGCTCCACTTAAACTTGTAGCAGTTTGTATGCCCATCATGATAAACATGGCGATCAAATTGCCATGGGCGCCCCAACAACAAGTGACAAACTGACATGGGCACCACATCGCAAACAATGGTATCCTCATACTTGCCTATCTTAAAGGGCACCTTCACCATATGAATGACCTTCACCTCGCTCACATTGCTCAACCACTGCACATGATAAGGATGAGGATGCGGTAAATATTTTAAGCCTAATTTTGTACACATCTCCTTACTGGCCAGATTATGACAACTTCCTCCATCAATTATGACTTTGCATGCTTTACCGCCAATCGCCGCCATGATCGAAACAAATTGCACCGTTGTGCGGTAGACTGACTCTGTGACACGCTAAGTACACGAGGTGTGCACACTAGCATATGCTCTCCATCTGGCGACCCCGGCCTACAGTCTAATCTCTCATCCTCGATGGGATCGTTTGCAAAATCAGCAAATGGAGTAGTATCATCCTCACCACTAGCTGAAATATACCCATCATCAGTAAGTATCATAACTTTATTATTTGGATAATCTTTATGAAAATGACCAACTCCCTTGCACTTGTAGCATGTTATATCACGTGAACGGCATGTAGAACCCATCGAGGATGCCGCGCTAGCAGCGGGTGCCGGTGGTCGGCGTGTCGTGTGGTGGTGCACTATCTGCCTTCCTCTCAGGCGAATCATGCGCGCCGCACTGCCCATCGATGGAGCGGCCTTGCCTCGGCTGTCCTGCGGCCGCATGAAGGTGCTGAACTTGCTAATAACGCTGCGCGCAAAGATACTTAGCATCTTCACTTACTGCTTTCACCTCATGTGCCGGTGCATCAACTCGACCATGTTGTTGTATTGATGATGATTAACGATCCGTCGAATAGCATAATTCATCCCAAAGAAGAAAGCGAGCCATCGCTTGTTCCTCATTCTCACGCACATCGCATGGATGATAATCGCTTCCATCTCTTTATAATACTCATCAACCGATTTCAAACCCTCGCCGCAACCCAATCGCCTTCTCATGCAACGAGCGCTTGTAATGTGTAGGTACAAAGCGCCACAAGATCTGCCGCTTCACCATCCCATGTAACAACACGTGGCTCGTGTCACTCCATACGCTGTTGCACACAAGCGCCCCACCATGTAGCAAAGATATCCGTCCAAGCAAAGAACGGCAAGATCCAACTTGCGCCGATCGTAATAGCGGTTCATGCGAATGCCTTATCAACTTTCAGCTCCCATGCAAGATAAATCTCTACCTCGTAGAGTGCCCTAAAAGGACGGCATCGTGAACTTGGGCTTTGCAACCAGATCATCGGCGCCCTCCTCGCGCCACGATTGCGTGCATATCGATTATATTGACGACGCGCAAATAGTCGCCGAACACGGACTCATTGCCGCCATCGCCAACGTGGCGTTGCCACGCCTCCTTGGGCGCCATAGTAGGCACTCCAAAGGCGCCATCATACGCGCCTCCATAGGAGCCATCGTGGATGGCGCCGTTGGCGCCCGTGTGCACGCCTCCTCTGCGCCAATGCCACGGCCGCGCCCATGTGCGGGGGTACGCACGCAACCTCGGCAGCAACACGACGTTGTTGTGCCGCCGCACACGCCACGCGTTCGCAAATTGCCATTGGCGTGGTTCATCCTCGCGCTCCTAGCAAAGCGCACCTCGCGATCCATCTCGCCGCTGGCTCAGACGGGAGGTGTACACTCCCGATCGCCACGCACCCACCGCATCGGCGGTGAGATTGGCAATAGCATCGAGCGCACCTTGTGGTTGTCGCCAACAAATACGACAACTTTGGAAATCGACCCCGCATCGTCCAAGTTGTTTTGGACACGACTAAGGTCACCACAAGACCGTCGACCTCACCCTAACTCGCCTCGAGCGTGGCACGAAGTGTATGGTAGTGCATCTTTGTGATCGGATAAGTAATGTTACCATCCAGATCCTTGTCCTGCTCACTTCCTCACATGGTTACAGTAGCAAAAATACCAAGTGACAATACATGTGGAAAATAAGTGAAAATCTCTCAACTACTGTTCTGAAACAAAGCAAGTCGCACCGTTCCGAAGTAAATTAAGAGTAGCAAAAACTTACGCTCGTAGCAACGAATGATCAACCCAGATTGTGCGAGCGAATACCAAGAATGACAGCCAATACTTGACACGGATGTTTTAGGTGGAGCTAGGTGAGGAATCCTAACAATTCAGAATTTAAAGATTGTCTAGCTAGGTAGCAATCCAAACGAGACTCACAATGCCTAATTGCTGATCGATAAATATAAGTGAGGAATAGACAGCAACACACGCACAATGATAATGGGACTATTGCAATCAAGGAATGAGCGATAAAAGAACAATTTTGTATGGAGGCGAACGCTCGTATTGCAACAGTTCAAGGAGAGACGCTAGCTAGTGCTCAAAAGTTGTATATGAGGGCACAAGATTGCTCAAAATTATAGTACACGAACAGTAGCAGGTACAGATATATTAAAACTCTAACAAGAGAATTTAACACTATGGCTGAAACTTGTGCAGTGTTTTTTTTTTGGCACTCTCTCTGCTTTTTTTTCTCTATTTTTTTTTTTGCTCTCTGTTTTTTTTGTTTGCTCCCTCGGTTTTTTTTTGTTTTTTTGCTCCCTTTCACGGCAAGCACAACTCACAGCTAAGTAAGGAAGATTTTTTTTTAACTCACGGCAAGTGTACAAATCAGCAAAGCTTTTGTCTGTGTGAACTCACGGCCAAAGTGCGATTACTCACGGCCGACACCTTGTTTTGGAAACTCACGGCCAACAAAGAAACAGCCAGGAGCCCGCAGAACCGAAAAGCAAACAGTGTTCGGATGTGAACAGTGCCCTAACGTGAACAGTGTCCAGACGTGAACAGTGCACACACGAAAAACTTGATGCCCCAAAAATCCTATGAGCAGTCCCTCGAGCACAACAATAAGCTAGTCTCAATAGGTACGAAAGGTTCTCGAACGGACCGATGGGTTCAAGAAAAAAAATGTGCCATCTACTGATATAAGCGATGTTTAGTTGCACAAAAACAGGAAACAAGTATGAGCATAAATATTTGTGGAAGGGGAAAACAAAAAGAGACGCAAACGGAACACGACCAGCAACTAAACACGATGAACGAGTGGATTAAGACCTAACAAAACGCACTAAAAATAGTGAATTAAACTACAGCAAAAGACGATATATTTTTTGTGGCTTTTTCGGTGTATAGGACAGAAAAACAATCTACTAAAAAAAACAGGTAAAGAGAGATTCTACCGAGTGGCCTGGAATCTGATACCACGATGATACGGGTGGCCCGATCTTCTCGAGTAGAACCGTAGATAAATAGCGCTGACGACGAACACCGCCACCAGACACCACGCCGCTAGTGCACGGACTTGCAGCTCATGGATATTCGCCAACACGCACGGGATGATCTCCACGAGACCACGAGCGGAGATCGCCAAGCCCTCAATTCCAGCAGAAAAAGCAAACTTGACTTTAAAATGCGTAACAAACAATAGATCGCCTAATTCTCTCTAAGTCCTCGCATGAACTCGGTTTAGAAAGAACAAGCAATAGCTATGTTTCAATTCTTATGCATAAACTGGTCTGCTTTACAATGGGGGTCTACCCCTCAATATATAGTCTTGGGCTAAGAACTATTCAGTATTAAATTTCCATGTGGTACTATTCACGTCATGTACTGTTCACGTATGGTACTGTTCATGGACCTACACTGTTCATGCGCGGTACTGTTCATGACCGGTTACTGTTCATGTGTGAGCTTGGGCTTCCTTCATGATTCCTCCACATGGGCTTTGTGCTTGACCGTTTGGACCTTGATCTCTCATTTGGTCGTATGGACCTTGGCCCTCTCCTCCTTGGCCGAATGGGCCATAGGACAGCGTCTTGACCTCCTCATTTGATAGCCTTCCTTGTATGACGGTCGCATATCCTTGATCTTTGTCCATCGTTGAATCTTCAAACCTGAGCACAAGCAAAACACTATTTTTAGGTAGTATAAAATTCTTATTAAAATTAATGACATATTCATTAAGGAGCAAGTTCACCTGAGATTGTAGTTTCTTGGCACGTGCTCTTGTTATTGGTCCTGTCGGCAACTCGACGCGTATATCATGAGCATTAGGTGCAGGAGAAGGTGTCGTAGGGATGCCCTCATCACCAAGCGTGTCTAAACTCACATAGTGTACAGAAGTTTCGTATGGGACTATAAATTATTAAACTTACCAAATGTGCTACTTATATCACTTTGGATTTGGTGAAAGACAAACTAAGCTAGCTAACATTGATAAGGATGTCACCCTCAAATCGCACACGATTACCATCTATTCAAACCATTGACATTCGCTTCACATATTTAGTCAAATTCAACTTTCATGAGATGATCACTTTATGCTATCAATAGTCATAAATAGGGATGGAAATAGATTGAATAGTCTTGAATACGAATACGAATTCATATTTTTAAAATAAATACGAATTCGAACATTCTCGAATACGAATACAGATTGAATGTTGTAACGAATTCGAATTCGAATCGAATATATACTCAATTCGGTCGAATACGAATATCCTACAACTTTTGCGACAAATCTCGGTAGAACACCCAACAGCCATAGATTCGGCACTGAATCAAGACCCCGTTAAAACAGAAACGTTCCGAGAAAAAACGGATAGTATTCGTATTTGTATAAAAAATAGATATTATTCGTATTCGTATCTAGGAAAATGGATAGTATTCGTATTCGTTTTTTCAGATACCATCCGTTTTTCCTCGGATACGAATAACACCAAATACAGATATGGATACTATCCATTTTCCCAGATAGTACTCGTTTTTCATTCGAATGCGGATTTTACTTACGGCATTTGCGTTTTCTTGGATACGAATATCGGATAAAATAGATTATCCTTTACCATTTCCCATCCCTAGTCATAAACACCCAAATTGTCAAAAGATCATCCATCTGAATGATTTAAATCAGCTTTACATCTTGAGTCTTGACTCCACTATCACGTGAGCATTTTTAGTTAATTAAAAGGTTAAATTGGCACAAGTGAAACAACCTGCAAGTTCAGGGACCAAAGCAGAAGTTTACTTTAACTTTTGGGACCTACCAAGTTAATTCTTAAGTTCAAGAACCTAAATAAAATAAACTTGCAAAAAACAAAATAATATGAAACAAAAGATACGTAAATTAAGGGATGTTTGGAATGCAGTAATTTTGCAAGAATTAGTTCATTTTTTGCAGGAACAAGAAAATTTCCCGTGTTCCAAACGAGATCTAAGCCTGTTTTATTTGTACACTTTGTTTTTTTAGAGTAAACTGTACGCTTTTGTGGCTCATGCAAAATTTACAAATTTACATACTGGAAGTACAGGGATTGGGCCAATTCTGCTGGGTTGAGAAGCCTTCTTATTTGTTAGGTCTTTTTTTTTAAAAAAAATCCTTATGGGTTAGATCCTTGTAGCATCCTGATCATGAAATCAGGAGAAAACATTTCTAATAATTGTAATGAATCCATGTTCTCATGAGAAACTTGTGTA
Organism: Ampelocalamus luodianensis; assembly: GCA_036346255.1. Taxonomy (NCBI): domain Eukaryota; kingdom Viridiplantae; phylum Streptophyta; class Magnoliopsida; order Poales; family Poaceae; genus Ampelocalamus; species Ampelocalamus luodianensis. The sequence continues at coordinate 51,238,633 of CM070624.1, forward strand.
TTGTCATATAATTGAGGTCGTCTTGCCAACATACGATCACACAAGAATGAAAGATTTAGAGCAACACGGAAAGTAGCCCCGACAACCTTTCCACTTTATTGATCTTGACTGAAGGTGTCTTTCGTATATTACAATATGCGCACCCTCCCACCTTTATATAGTGGGGGAGAGGTCCTCTTTCTTGCAAGAGAAGTTAGGACTAAAGTAATCTACTAGGACTCTGCATCAGATTAATCTACTAGGACTCTGCATCAGAGTAATCTACTAATACTCTGAACCATAGATTAAGTAAGTGTCCACATACCATAATTCTATGACACTCTCTTTGGACACTTAGCCCATGTTATGTTCATGTATCATTAAAAACTCTTTCCGAAAAACCTAGTGGGAAAAATCAGTAAAAAGAAAAGAGTACATAGCTAGCATCTTTGCCATTGTACATGTTGCCTCATTAAAAACCTTCAATTGAAAACTCAGAGAGACAAAACTCAATTAAGGGAAAAAGAGTACAACACTTCCATCACAAAGGTGAATATCCATGAAGACTATATACCTCTCCCTAGAGACAATAACACTACGAGTCTCTTTATGCCAATGCAATAGTCTAGCCCGTCTCGCAGAACATGGGTGACTTCGACACTCATCACCGACATGGGCAGTCCCGAGACAAGGGGAAAGCTCCTGCTATTGAGACCGGCGGCCGTGATAGCATTTCCAGTCGCCCCGACGCATTCTATATCGAAGATGTGAGTTATGTACAATTTGCATCCTGATTAAGTATTTTGCCTTATATTTTGCTAACATCATGCAATCGTCCAGCTCATCTCGTAGAACATGGATGACTTCAACACTTGTCGCTGCCATGGGTAGTCCCGAAACAAGGGGAAGGGGCTGATGCGTCGTGAAGACTAATTTCGATCCTCTCGTCCTTTTTTCCAATTCCAAATAGGTCGCACATGTATCTTAGGTGTTTTCCAGTTTGTTTAGTCGTGCATGTTGTCATTTGTAATGCACGTAGCCAAACCACGCGCAGCATGTAATTCACAAATTACGATGTGTATTCCGAAATTTCGTCAATTTTAGATTGCAACTCCACATGAAATGTCGAAACTCCCGTGACTCCCCCAGTATAGGGTTTTATGATTTCATGTGAAACTCGGTGTTTTTTTTATTTTATGTGAATTTGGAACAAATCTACTCCGACAACATACACATAGCATACAAAATATGTATACAAATATAGCGCAACAAAAGCGCACAACATCTATGTAGTTCAATTACACACGGGATACAATATGGCTCACTCGTATGAACCACTCTCTACTCGCTACGTCTGCGTCTGCGTGCGTGTCCTGGTTTTATATTGAGCATGTCCCTGGGATATGTTAACCGGTCCGGAGAGCGCGTATCAGTTTAGAGGAGGTACAGAGACCGTTGAGTAGACGAAGGTGCATCAGTAAGCTGACTCTGCCCCAGCTGAGTCTGTCCAACGTCAATGTCATCCAGCTGAGTCATGCCAAACTAGTTACCACCTGCAATCATGTCATTGATGAAGGAATCAATAAATCCACACCCTGATATTCCGCCCCCCAGGTACGATGTCTGCAAGTCCCTTGGTGCAGAGGAACTTTGGCCTTGACCATATGATGTGCCAGCGACCCCGGAGGAGCTCTATCTTTGGTATGGTACTCCGTTTTGGTCAACATACGATAGGGGTGGGCGCCCTGGTTGCCACAGTCCAAACCCTGGCGCCGTGTACTGCTCCCTGACAATAGCTGGGATGGTCGTATCCTCATCGGTTGATGGATAACCGTCATTCCCAGCTCAACTAAAGGCTGCAAGATGGAATGATGTTAGGCGAAATAAATATTCAGAACCTAAACTAAACATCTCGTACCTCCCAGATGTATAGTGTAGATGATCGAGGGGGAGCGTCAGTCTGGGTATGGGGTGCGGACGGCAGAAATGATACATCCCGATGGAAGTGTGGCTGGAAGACGACATGATGTTAGCACAACCTAAGGTGTAATAAAAATAGGACATAAATTTGTACATAACTTATCTCTCTGGCGATCTGCAGTGCAGATGACCAACAGGGAGCGCTACAACACCCGCTGGTCTAACTAGGCCGTGTCGACCTAGTAGGTGAGCATAGTCGGCTCGCTCGGTGCACAGTGTGTAGGATGTCGTCTCTCGACCGACCATAACTCATGTTCTTTATTATATTCTTCGACTCCGCGAATACATGCGGTGAAGCCATGTCTGGGCTAGGGGTGAGTGGCGGCAGACCACGTGGGACGTTTGGGCGAGGGAGGGCCAACAGAGCCGTGTCTGGGTGTTGGACGCACGGACAAGGCCTGTCTGTGCGCCAGGTGAGTGGTGCCGGCCACGTGTCGGAAGGAGGCAAGTCTGGGCACCATATATGCAGCGGAGATAAAATCCGAGCACAGGAGGCATGATATTGGACGCATGTCGGCCACCGACATGTTTGTTGTGCTATTTTTTGCAATACGGCATGTCAACAGTTATTTTTGTAACAAATGCACCCACAATGCCATTTAGACCCAAAACTCCTCATTCTGCATTAACTCCCTCTCTCCTCTCTTTTCTCTCTCCTCTCTCACTCCATGGCGGTTGGCTCTAACGGGCCGCCTTGCTCGCCTCCGGCGGACGACCGACAGGCGGTGGTGGCTAGGGCGGACGGGAGTTTGGAATTTCTTGTATGTGAACCCTGAAAATGCATTTTCTTGTAGATGATCTGATTCAAGAAAATGCAATTTCTTCGAGTGCAAATTACGATTTGTGATGATCCGATTTCCTTACGATTTTCTTATCCTCTATTCTTTTGATTTTCTTATCCTCTGTCCCTTTTTTCAACATTTTTTTTGTTTTGCTTGGATCCGATAGGCTTAATTTTGTGAAGAGTGTTGTTTTTTTTGTTTTGCATTTTCTTGAGGGTGAAAGGACCGAATTTTTTGTTTGAAGTCATCCCGAGCTTCTTCGTCGGCTCAACGCATCTACCATGGCGAAAGAACCAGTGGAGAGAGAGAGAAGATTCATCCAAAGGGAGAGTCTGTGGAGAGAGAGAGAGAGAGAGAGAGAGAGAGAGAGAGAGAGAAGAGAGAGGATAAAGAGAGATACATATTTCACACATCATGAATTTTTTTACTGTATTTCTCCCACTGTGTGCACGAATAGGAAGAATTTTTGGCTAATCTAGCACGTTTTCATGTCATATCTGTAGATCTAACCACACCGAAACCGTATTTACAAAAATAGCACTATTGGCGCATGGCCGCTGTGCGCCAACACGGGAGGGGTTGCCACCTGGTCTTGGCGCACGCCCACCGTGCGCCAACGCCAGAGCCGTCACCACGTGTCCCCGCCGGCCCACCCTCACTACCACATCACGCCGTTGGTGCACGGTGGCCATGCGCCAGCCATTTGGTTGGATAATTAGTAGTAATTAGTAGTTATGTTAGTTAGGTAATTAGTTAGGTTAGTTAGGTAATTAGTTAGGGTCTAAAATTTGAAGGAATTTTAAAATATAGCAAATGTATCCAAAAATATGATTTTTTTTGTGGAGCATCCTGACACCGTGTACTTGCTTGTGTTAATTTTTCATAATTTTATTCGTTCAGAATTTTTATCGCTATTTCGTATAAGTGTCCTGCTCGTACGAATTAATAAATGTAGAAAATAAGCTCCAAAAATTATGAATTTTATTTGGAAGGTTCCTCACGTAGTGGAATTAATTGTGTAATATTTTGGCAATTTTATATGTGTTCTGATATTATCTCGAAAATTTAGGATTTAGGTCACAAAAAATTTTGATTTTAGGTTTCGAAAATTAGGGTTTCATGATTTCATGTGACTTGAAATGATAAAAAAGATGCATTGTAACTCCATTGGAGATGTCAATATACAATATGGCACTGGAGTACACACGTAATAACGAAAATATGCGTACAAATATAGTCAAACAAAATCGCATAACACGCGATACTATATGGCTCACTCGTCTGAGCCACTACTCTCTGCCTGTTGTGGTTGTGTCCGAGTGCGCGGCCTTATTTTGCACTGAGCATGACCCGTGGAATATGTCCACCTGTCAGGAGAACACGTGTCGGTTCGGAGGGGGTACGGAGACCATTGAGGCGGAGGTGGACCAGTAGGCTGACTCTGGAGCGGAGTCTGGTAGGCGTACATGTCGTTGTGATGAGTCTGGTTGTGCAGATGAGCTCTGGTCTTGGACGTACGGGGCGAGGTATCTCCCAGGTCGGCATGGCTCATCAAGACGATATGTACGCCTACCAGACTCTGCTCCAGAGTCAGCCTACTGGTCCACCTCCGCCTCAACGGTCTCTGTAACCCCTCCGAATCAACACGTGTTCTCTGGACCGGTGGACGTATTCCATGGGTCATGCTCGGTGCAAAACAAGGCTGCGCACGCGGACACAGCTGCAGCAGACAAAGAGTAGTGGCTCAGACGAGTGAGCTATATAGTATCGCGTGTTATGCAATTTTGTTTGGCTATATTTGTACTTGTATTTTGGTTGTTACATGTGTAGTCCAGTGCCATATTGTATATCGACATCTTTAATGGAGTTGCAATGCAGTTTTTTTTTATCATTCCAAGTCATGTGAAATCATGAAACCATAATTTCCGAAACCTAAAATTGAAATTTTCGTAACCTAAATCCTAAATTTTCGAGATAATATCAGAACACATATAAAATTGCTGAAACATTGCACAATTAAGTTCACTGCGTGAGGAGCCTTCAAAATAAAATTCATAATTTTTGGAGCTTATTTTCTACATTTATTGATTCGTACGAGCAGGACACTTATACCAAATAGCGATAAAAATTCTGAATGAATAAAATTATGAAAAATTTACACAAGTAAGTGCACGGTGTCAGGATGCTTCACAAAAAATTTCACATTTTTTGGAATTATTTTCTAGATTTTAAAACTTCTTCAAATTTTATACCCTAACTAATTATCTAACTAACATAACTACTAATTACTACTAAGGCCCTGTTTGGTACAACTCTATATTCTTATTTTTCAGATTCTACTCCTAATTCTTTGATAATCCACTTATCTGAGAATCTGGAGTTGTCTGTTGAACAAGGTAGTTAGAGTCGAGATCCCGAGTCGGATCGATATGCCTCCGGTAAGATCGAATCGTAGTATCGAATCGTAGAATCGGCGATTCTACGGATTTGTAAAAATACACATATTTATCATCTATATTAGAAGTTTGTATGATTCTTATAAGGTTTACCACTTACTTATTACCAAAAAGTGGCAAAACACTTCTTATCACACAATAGAAAAGCATAATAGTCCTAACATGATGGGTGATATAGTTCTGAACTACAGGAGAGCAGCATTACCATATTGCTATAATATTTTGTATGCTCCTTGTTTATTTATAGTTTCACTCTAAAAAAATTAATATCAACAAATTTTACCCTAAAACAAAATATCAGCAAAGCCTGGCCTCTAAAAAAATTACAAAATTTATTTTTTTGTCCTAAGACTCTACGAGTAGGATCGACGTAAGACTTGGATCGACAGGTTGTTGTGGGTTCGTAGAATCGTAAGACTCTAAGAGTTGGATCGCGATCCTAACTACCTTGCTGTTGAAAGCGTTTAGCTGGTAGGTTGGCTCTAAAAACCGTATGAGGGAGGATTAAAGGCAAATAGACCATATTACCCTTGATTGTAATACTTCAATTGTATTTGTGTCTCTTTGTTTGGAACTCGTAAATTCTTCTAGATTCCACAAGGATTCGATTGTTTCCAGCGAAGTTCTTGTAAAATTCTCACCTTCCAAACATGACTTTATTATAATGTGCAGCATAATTCTTGTGAATAAAAACATTCTACTTGCATTGATCAGCAATCCTAGAAAAACTTGTTACATAATTTTCTTTTGTCTCTAACATACCACTAACTTAAATACTATGTAAACTTGTTACATCTCATCGTCCTCGGTCACTTCATCATTGACGACCGAGCTGTTCTTGTTGCCAAGTTCCACTGGCTTGCTCTTCGATTTTGAGGACTTGCCGTTGAACTTGCTCTTTATCGTTAGTTTTTTTCCCTTTTCAGCCTGTTGCAGCTCAAACCCCTTTACTAACAGCCTCCACTTCCGCATTGAATTTGCCGCTCAAGCTCTTCAGCGGTAGAAATTATCCACTGGCATATCATTTCTCAACAATTTGGCCTGCTTTGAATTTAAGCCCTCTAGAAGAGGACAAATAAATATCTGATACAGTAATGACCAAAAATTTACCTGAAGCATGCACATTCGTAATTTTGTTAACAATATGCCCGCAAAAGGCATCGTGCGAATCACGAGGATACAAATGGAAAAAAAAACATATATAGCTTATAGATTCCAGCCTTTATCTAACATGTTCGTCCTACAAGAATTGAAGCAATTTTGAACAATAAACCCAAAAAATAAGGGTCAGATTATCGAGTATGCCAAGAAGAGATCTATGGCTGTCAGGAGAGCAAACAAACACCAAATGATGCACTGCTCAGTTTATTTTCTGATGAGAAATTCTGTAACTGAAAGACATATTCTGTTCATGATAGTTCTCTTGAAGTTGTGCTGCAACAACACCTCTCCAAGTGATTACAATAACCACTGCCCATGACAAAACACTAGAAATTGAATTAGCAAACCCATTGATCACAAGTTTTTCCAATAAAATTGTGATAGCTTTCGTCCTAACTAGGCATGCTGCATGCATCAGGCGTCAAGTTAATTTTACCTCTATCAACAAATCACCAATCGCTAGTTCGCTACACTAAGAATAGAACAACAGGTGTACACAAACACTTCGAGTTGCTCTTATTGGATGCAATTCCACTTCACAGAACAATAGAACAAATGCTTCTTTTGACTGCTTACTACGATTCTACGAATCCACCCATCAACACAAAGCAATTTAAACCACAACAGAAAGGAGTCAAGGACACTACTCCAACATAACCTAATGCTCATGCATAAATCTGCAAATACGCCCAAATCATGCAAAAATAACAAGAAATCTCCCGCATTAACTAATCCTACACTGCACTGTGCACTAAAATCTAGGGTTCGATGAGTGATCTCTGGTGATCGAGCGGGCTCACCATGGGATGTACTTGATGGCGAATCCGTCATCCTTGACGCGCGTCTTCACGAGGGCCTGTAGGGCTAAATAACTAGGTCTAGGTATGAACAACAGGCAGCGCGCGGTGGCACATGCGTGCGTACCTCGCCGGTGACGTCCTCCTTGAGCAAGTTGAACTTGGTGCCCTTGTAGATGTACGTCCCGCATGTGACGTAGCGGATGCTCATGGGGAGCATCATGTGCACCTTGATCTGCTGGTTCTTGGGCTGCCACCGCCGCGGGATCTCCAACGGGTTGAAGTCCAGCGGGTAGTACTTGTTCAGCACCTTCCGCTCACCCATCTCGCCGCCGCTGGAGAGCTTGGTGGAACCCTAGGTTAGACGCACAAGAGAGGGGAGAGAAGGGGCGGTGCGTGCGAGTCGCGTAGGCGATCGGGAATCGGGGTTGGGTTAGGAATTGGGGTCGCGTGCGGTTGGGTTCGATGAGGGGGCAGTTCAATGACATTTGCGGGTAAATACATCAAACTTCTAAGGGTATTTCGTTTCTGAGGGTTGGATTCTCATGAGAATCTATGGGAAGGCTGCTTCTCGTTGCTAGTTCATTTTTGAGACAGCTTCCCGCGAGAAGCAGAATCTGGTGGTTTTGAGAATCGAGGTGTTTGGTACGGCTCTACGAGAATCGATTGAGAAGCTGGGAGTAGAAGCTGTACCAAACAGGGCCTAATTAACCAACCAAATGGCTGGCGCGTGGTGGCCATGCGCCAACAACTAGCGCATGGCCACCGTGCGCCAGCGGCGTGACGTGGCGGCGAGGGCGGGCCGGCGGGGACATGTGGCGGCGGCGCACGGTGGGCGTGCGCCAAGACTAGGTGGTAGCCTCTCCCGTGTTGGCGCACGGTGGCGGTGCGCCAACGATGCTATTTTTGTAAATATGGTTTCGACGTGGTTAGATCTGCAAATACAAGATGAAAACGCGCTGGATTAGCCAAAAACTCTGAATAGGAAAGCTTCATGGACGTTCAGGATAGTACATGGGGCTCCATGTACAAGTGGTATCAATTTTTCGCAAAGTCCCCATCCTTCTTATATGATGTGGTGTTGCATCATTTCTCAATTTGCAATTTGAGTATTTGGTATAAGCATTATATAAAGACCTTTAGAGACATAAGCCATTGGCGTTAGATGATTTTTGATTGGGGGCATCAATTTTCCAATTAAACGTCTCAGAAGTGCCAACATACATTGTTCTATCTATATTCTCTGTGCAAACAAAAGATCTTGTTCTAAATTGATGGGCTTGAGTATCTTTTTTTTCATCAGTAGTTTCTTAAAGCGCTAAAATGTACATAAACACAACGTATAGTTCATGATGGATTTCTTTAAATAATATTTTTAATAAATATTTACAAAAATAAATAGTCATTTTTTTTTACAAAATTGGGCTACTGTCACCATGGAACAGTACAATTGCCATTTGAATTGGTGACAGGATCTCTATTGCCAATTCAAAAGGCGATGGGAAGTCAAAATTGAAATTAAATTATATTTATATTTTGGTAATATCTTTAAGATAAGTTTTGAAAATATAAGGAAATATGAAGTAGAGAACAATTTAGCAGTTTTGGTCTAACAAAATATATTTAGAATGCGATTTCATCGATGCAATAACAAAAATATATAGTCCCATTCGACGGCGTAATAACAAAAGTATTGAAGTGTCATTTTCTAATGCAATTTTCCCTTTGCTAAACCGATTTATTTTAGAGTACATAACAAAAAATTAGAGAGAGAATGACATAGGAACAAGGTTGTGATCATTTCGCATACGGAAAGGCTAGAAGTAGAGTGGTGTGGGGTGTCTGCAATACCCCAAAAGTATTCGAGAATATTCGAAAGAGTATTCGGGAGAGATTATGTGAATTCGGAGAAGGACCAAATATAAAATAGATTTAACAGCAATTAGATAAAGGGGTTTTATGCAGTTTTTTGGCAACCCGGGCCTCAGGCCTTGGCCCAGGAGGCCCATGAGGGGCTGGCCACCAATAAAAGAGGGGGGAAACCCTAGTTGCTATAGTACCACGCCCTTGGTACTGTAGCGCCACACTGTAGCAACCCCCCTTCTATGCAAAGAGGAGAAAAGAAGGAGAGAAAGGAAGAAGAAGAAAGGAAGAAGAAGAGAAGGGAGAAGAGAAGGAAGAGGGATCACCATCCGTGGTTCACGACCTTCAGTGGCATCAAGGGTAACGTTGTTGTTGTTGGGTAATTAGTCATAGAAGAGTAATCGGGTAGTTTTTGGCTAGGTTGCAATCACACTTTGCTCGTGCATTCGCCCGTAAGCTTGCGGGTTAATTTCATGTGGTTAGAGGCCGAATCAGAGGTTTTGGTGTCCTAGAGAATTGTAGGTTATGTTCTTAGATTTCGTTGTCCGCTAAGATCGCCCAAATCCGATTAACGGTCTGGGAGTTATGAATTTTCTAGTATTGCTGTCCTGTTGTTCTGTCAGATTCTGGACAGTCTGTAGAAAACTGGTTAGAACTGCTAATTAAAGGGCGAATCAGGGGACCTCAATATAACGAAAAATGTGGTTAATTTCCGTACCTTTTCATAGAGATAAATAACGAAAGATTTGGATTCTCGTAGCAAAAGTTATGGAGGTTTTAGTGTACTGTCCACAGAACCCGACGTGAATTCTGATGTCTGATAGTTTGGTTTGCTAGGGGCAGTAGATGGTAGAATCAAAAGGGCTCCCCAACTAAGTTTATTTAGATAATTTAATTAAAGTTTCAGAAAGTCTAAGAACATCTTATTTGGACACCTGAGCAGAAAGTTATGTATTTTAGAAGTTGACAGTCCACAGTGTGCGCCAATCCGATCACTAGAAATTGGGAGTTGGGAAACACTTGGGAGTTTAGCAAGTTCATTTGTGTTGTTCTTTTTGCTCTTGGTTCAGAATGTTGGTCTTAGATTGGGGTATCTTTATATTCAGGTGGGAGCGTGGTTCCAGGGGCAGCACCCTCGTCGCGTCCACTGTTCTCGCACGGTAAAGGCAAGTACATGGTAGAGTGGTGAACAATAGGTGTTTCGCCATTGTTATTGATATTACTTATCATGCTATTTGTTATGCTTTTGTTAAGCTTATACTTATACGTGGTATTGACGACATGGATTGAATGAGATTATGAGATTGCGTTAATGAGAATGAGATATTGAGTTAATGAGATGGATTATGTTGATAAATAATTAAAGATGTTGCATCATTTACATTCATCATGACAAGAGTTGCACGAGCCAGGTCGGTGAGAAAGTCATGTAACTAGTCTGGTGTGGTCGGCGAGAAAGATACATGACTAGTCCGGAGTGCTCTAGATAAAATCCTACTTCGGTGGGGACTTCATGGGAGTGAAGGATAGAGTGGTTCATCGACGGGTGAATACTCCGCTATACCGGTATCAGCTGATGAGATGCATATGGGATGAGCATAATGGTGCATTCGTATATATGAGCAAATTGTTAAATTGTGCAACTTTACCTATACGAAATATGGCTTGTTCATTTGAATATGAGAATGACATTCAATAGATAGATGATGATGATGATAGCCTTGATTATGGTTGACAAACTGTTGTTTATGGCTTTATTATGTAATTGCTGAGTCTTGGACTCATTCTTGATCTATTGTTGTTTTTAGGTGACTGTTGGTGACATTCCACTCGGGAAGGGCTAGCGCACTTGGGATCACAAACTACACCCAATTACTTGATTCATTGGACATGAGACATTTTTGTTTTAGCATGATGACTTATATTTAGGATATAATGGTGTTGAATAACCTTAGATGATAAGTTAGAGTTAATTATTCATCCAATAGACTTAATCGATTGGTTTACGTTAATCTTGGTTTATTACCTTGCTATACGCCTAGGAGAAAATTATCTATAGTTGTCATATCATTATGCTTATATTATTGTGACCCGTGAACTGGTTTTATTGTGATACGCTTGCTGTTATTTATTATAAAATGATGTTAAAATTGATAGTTAGTGTAGTTAGTGGCATTCTGGGCTCCGTGTTGGACCAGGGTGTTACAGTGTCGCAATGTTGACTCCCTCCCATGGTAACTTGTACACACAATAACAACAAATAATATCGTAAACACGAGACTAGCATAATGTAAGCCATACACAACATAGTATTTACATAACAGTATTGATACATCTACTCGCGGGCCCTCATGGGGTGTACCCCACGTGTGGCCCCTGACCTCATCCGATGGACTGACTACAGGCGCTGGTACGAGTACGTCAAAGACTCTGATGCCCGAAGTACCCTACCCCCACGAGTAGCCTGCATGTGTGTCATGACATGGGCATGCATTGGCTAGCTCACTCCAGGCGCACCATGCATCTAAGAAGCCCCAATAGAGGCCTGTCTAGGAGTGCTCTCGCTGTGCGAAGGCCCACTGCCCTCTCATCGTAGCACCTAGTCATCATCGAAGTCATAGTCCGAGGTCTGTGCTCCCTCGTGTGACACCAACTCCTTGTCCCAAAGGGGTGTACGACCCGTGGAACAATATATTATGCATGTAAACAAGATGTAAATGCTGAAATAGTGCATTATGCATGTAAACAAGATAGACTTACCTGGTCGCTACCATCGCAGCAAACGGCTCCTCGTAGTCCTGTCCCATGTACGGGTGGAACTGAGGACCTATCAAAAGAAATTGTCATTAGTAAATAGTGGAGTTCGAAATAAATAAGCAAACATGAGTGTTTCAGGTGTGCCTGCAAACTATGTTACTGCACTCCCGACACGGTGCCACGAGGACTCACCCGCCACGTCCGGGTGAGGAGCCGTGGGGTGTGACACACTGTGGCTCAACCCCCCATCCACACACTACTTGGTCCACCACGTCTCTCGGCCTATGGCATGACGTAAGATTGATGCATTGCCTCGCCTTCGCCATGATCGAGTCCATGGCATCTTTGAAGTTGTGCACCGTCATGTTGACACGCTCCCCGATCGTCATGCCTCGCAAGGAGCCCGCCAATGTGTACACCTCCCAGGTAAGATCGTTCTGTACATAGAAATAATAAGTTAGATACCAAAAACATTAGTAGTAAATAAAAGTATGGACCGTTCAATACATACCGTGCGATGGAAGGGGTATGTGTCAGTTGTCATGGTCTCGTGTCATGGTGGGTCATCCACGACCTTGACGCAACGGACCCTCGTCCGAGTGGAGTACCACTCGATGTACTACTGGTACGTCTAATGGTCGTAGGGAGCATCCTCCTAGACTACGTCCTCCGAGGTGTGGAGCCACTGTGAGGACCCGGGGTATTTAACTAGTAATACTTAACCTCCACATGGTTCTAGTATCACTAATTAAACATCCTAAGCCTAGATGGACATGTGCTTACCAAAATTGCAGCACATATATGTGAGACCCCAGTTTATTTAGCTTGTAATACTTAGCCTTCCATTGGCTCTAGCATCACAAACAAAATACACCGTGTCTCGATGGACATGTGCCTCCCAGAAATTGCAGCACACATACATCATACAAAAGCATGCATCAATTCCATACAATAGTATGTAACAAGTCTAGCAAAAGACAAACATAAAATAAGTTATTACAGAACAGCCAACCGGCCAAATGACAGAAATACTAAGCATCAGCGGAAGCAAAAGGTGCCATAAGATGGCTTAAACCAAAAGACGACCAGTTAGCCACACAACACCACAGGGCAACCGGCCGGGCCGCCAAGCTAATCGCCCCACACACTGCCACAAAGACAACTCGCAAAGTGAGGCCCTTCGGCTCACCTTCTTCCTCTGCACACAACAAGCAATGCAGATGAGTACAATAATGTACTCACAAGACTTACGAGTAACAAACCTATACATAGCTACATGAAAGCTGTATCAATGGAGAGTTGGTTATATGATTATTTGGACGCATAAAGCCAGTTTCATTTGCAATAATATAATAGATTGAAAGCAATTTAACAAATCAGTTTTTAAGCATTGAAATAACAGCAGGTAACAATAATTATCAGGTCTCTACCTAGAAGTGACTAACCCATAGCCACCCCACATAGCATGAATCCCTGATTCATACCACCCATCAAGTTTTAATTAAAAATGTTGTAGTCTAACTCTTGAAAGACTTCCCCAAGCGTGTCCATAACCTAGGACGAGGCAATTCGAATAGTTTTAAACCCTGCAGGGGTGTACTAATGTACCCACACTTCAGACCGCCTTTAAGCCCAAGATTAGCACACTTCCAAAGGTATGCCGGCACGGCTAAGTCCTACGAGACATTTCCAATTTTGTGAATCAACTACGAGTCGCTCGTATGGATAGACACCCATACGCTTACATTATAAAGCCAAAAAGACAACTACCCCACGGGGTAAAGATTTTTGGACAACTACAATGCTCCCGCACACAACCAACTCATTTTACCACAACGCAACCCACACACGCCCTCCTGCGACTCGTAGCCAACCCACACCAAAGTGCTAAGTCAAGAGAGGTCCCATACCCTCTAGTGTGATTAGCACACAAGAATGCTTGGTTTGGTGTAACAAGATGTTCGGTCCTTGTTGACTCGGGCACCATTCCAATCACACCCAAAAAAATCACACCATCTTACCATTGTGCCCAAGTCCAAATTGGTTTCATTTTCAGTTTTAGTTTTGCAATTTAGACTTAGCACAGAGTTGAAATATAGAGGTTATAATAAGTTTGTGTGATCAAGGTCATCGACAAGTCGATAACCGCTCAATTCTACCGATAGCTAAGCATGGCTAAGCAACAAACTCGTAAACTACTAAGTGACAAGGGTCCATCCAACTAACCCAAAATCACAAAGAAGATAAACCTAGGCTCGTGAGTAGAGGATTAACATTTGCCTACTGATAATGCATCTACTAGGTGAACTATCGACAATAGTTAAAACAACATAGCAATGCATACATAGAATTTGCAAACAACAAATTAGAATTTGAAAATAGTAGGAGCAACATGATCAAATGATGCTACATCTGCTTGCCTTGTTGGAGTGCAGAATCGGGTTGCTGTGGCTCAGGATCAATATCAATAATACCCTCAGAACCTAACGCGAAAAGGCGATAAAACCAATAAGAACGAAAAACACCAAATAGACTCCAATAGCAAAATACAATCAAATCTAATGAAATTTGTACAGCAGCTAGGGAATGATTTTAGACAATTTTAGGAACAAAAATCAAGCAGTTTGGATTTAGCATGCAAAAGATAAAGCCAAAATATACTTTCTCAGCCTTTAAAATCAACCTAATTAATTACTGGTACTGTTCATGACGAAAATTTCTAGAATGATCTAAGGTCTGAAATTTTTATAGCAGGTAGATTATGACATCCTAATGACAGCAAAGTTAAGTTTACTAATTTTGGAGTTATAATGATTTACTTATGATTTTTCTAAGTTGTAAACCTAATGCAAGTCACTTTACAGAAGTATGACCATGTTCAAAACCTATTTTATAGTAAAGTATACTAATAGAAGAATTTAACAAAATTGATTTTGCACAAATTGGAATTATACAGAAAAAGATATGCATTTTACAAGTTTTAATGCTATTTCTGAAATAATCAAAATTGGCAGTAATCAAGTCATTTTGGTTACATAATTTTCTGCTACTGAAGTATGCCTAAATGCATTTTTATATTAAACTTAAGGGGTATATGAATTTATTACAGTTGGAATCACCTAAAAAGGAGTTAACATGAATTAGTTATGAGTTTTTAAAGTATTAGCACAATTTTTAGTTGACAAATAAAGACTTACAGAAATAAAATGAAACTCAACGGAAATAAAATGACGTGGACGCTCGTGGTCCTTTGATTTAAAATCCTACGGCCCACGCGCACGAAGAATAGCGCACGCGCGCGATTCCAAAAAGGAGCCCACCGATGGATCAAGATCCAACGGCTCATGAGGGGGATTACATTCGGACAGTGCGGTTGCCTCGGTCATCCATAGCCGCAGATCTGAAGATGGACGGCACGGAGCGCATCTCCCTTCGGAGAGTCCGATTGCACTCACGATCTCAGCCGCAGATCGTGAGATGGACGATCCAGAATGATAAGGGAACCGGACGGTCCGAATGCACACCAGATCTGGGCCGTTGATCACGAGATCGACGGTGGCTATTGACCACAACGAGAATAGAAGTGCTGACAAGCGGGGACCACTGTCAGAGACCTCAAGTCACGCACGCGGGGTTTTAACACACGTGCACAGAGAGGGTTTAAGTGGGCGAGGGCCCACAAGTCAGCGGCTCAACGAACCAGATTAAGACATAAAAATTACTCCTAACGATTAACAATGATTAGACCATTAATTGTGTCCTAGTGACAACCGAAAACAGGCGACCACGCCCGACAAATCCCGAGCGGGAACTCCAGCTCGTCGCCGGCGACTCCGGTCGTGGCGGCGCCCACCAAGCACCAAAATGGATCCACAATAGTCTTGCGGACCCAACGGTGGTGATCTCACCGGCGGCGAAGGTCTAGAACGCCGGCTAGCCGGAAAATAGCGACGGTGACTAACTCGGCTAAAAGCGAAAATGCAAGAAAAACTCCGCAGCAGTCCAGAGAAGCGTGTGCCGAGCATCTAAGGACTACTAAGAGGCTACCTTGACCGAGATGAGCTTCAAAGATGGTCGGAGAAGGTTTGACCACGGTGGAGCTTGCCAGACCCGAGGAAGAAGATATGAAATTAGAGACCTGAGCCAAAATGAGCACCACTGGTGATCAAAATAGCTATAATATAGCCCAAATAAGCCTCTTGAGCAAGTAATTGAGAAATGGAGCACTCACCGGAGTTGAGGAAGAAAAGGGGATGGTTTCGGCCGAATTTGAACAAACCCCAAATTTGTCAAATCCTGTGAATGAAACCCAAAATTAAGTGAGGGGAAATGATTAGGGTATTAAAGAGTTGAAAAGAGCACAAGAATATTTGAAGAAGAACCACTGGAGCTTCATGATCCACAATGGAGCTCCACGGGTCAACAATGGCGATTTGGTGATTTTGATGTATTATGCTCCAAAAATGAATAAGGAGCTTAAGATGGTGTAAAGGAACACCAGGAGGGGGGTTGGGGAGCTTATATAGCCAAGGATTAGGGTTTGGCAAGAAGGAGCCTCACGGGTGAGCCAAGTCCATGACACAAACATGGACCGAAAAAAGCAAAATGATGGAGATGTAGGAGTAGGGCATGCCTCTCGGCCGAAAGCACCTGCAAGCACTTAATGCCGACCAGGGAGACGCTTGCGGAGGAACAAGATTTGACGCGCATGCCTCTCTCTGCTCACGCACGACGAGGTTGAAGATGACCAGAGAAAAAGGCTCGGGCGATTTTGAGCCCTTGGATTTTGATCGGACGGCTGGCAACGCGCCACGCCTCTGAGGTTAAAAATAAAGGAATAGATCAGGAGCCCTTGGATTTGAAATGAATGACTCGGATTTCTTGAGCTCCTCAGGTTTAAAAACAACGGAGGAGATTGAGGGCCCTTGGATCAAGAATGGACGGCCACGATTAAATAAGTCCTCCGGAAGGTCCGAATGTTCTCAGACAATCAGGACGGCTGGATCGAGATCCAACGGTTGAGATTGAGAGAGCGCTAAAAAGGAGGCCCGGTGCAGTTAGTTGACTGGACCAAGACAAGTGGCTTGAGCCCGAGTCTGACTCACACCCGAGGACAGTGAAATCATGTTTTTGGTTTTAAGGTGAGCCCGAGTATTTGAGGATTATGAAATTTTTACTGGAGCTTCATAACCCAGATATTAACCTTGTGTAAAATTTTCAGAGGTTTTTATGTTGTGTATTTTTCTCCAAAAATTATGCAAGGCTTCTGGTTTAAGGTTTGACTAAAAGTCAAACAGGTTTGACTACCCTCTGAAAATATTCAAACAATTTCTAAAAATTGTGAAATTTGTCAGAGAGGTCACATACCATCCCAGGAACTTAGGAAAAATGTTTCCAGAGGATGATCACAAGATTTGAAATGAATGTTTTTGGAGGGACAAGGTTTTGGATCAAAAAGACTTGTGACTTTGTATTTCCACAACTTCTTACAACAATTGTTCAAGACATACAGGAAATACATGAAGTAAGAAAATGTTTTAATTTCTACTCATTTTCTTACATTTGAAACACAAGTTTAAAATTGGGAAGTTACAACGTATATCTTTACAAAATCATGCATCATATCCATATAACTCACAACACTAAGTCTAGCAAAAGACATACAATATATAGAGTTATTACAAAAGAGCTGACCTGCCAAATGACATCAAAGTAACATAAGACAACGGAAACAAAAGTGTCATAAGATGGCTATAAACAAAACCAACCGGTTAGCCATAACCCACAAGGCAACCGACCGGGCCGCCAAGCTAGTCGCACCCGCCGCAGCAAAACTCACAGAAGTCGATCCCTTGGGGATCCACTTCCTCCTCTACAACAACAAAGCAATGCAGTTGAGTACAAAAATACACTCGCAAGACTTACGAGTAACAAGCCTATACATAGCTGCATGAGAGCTGAAACAAAGGAGATGGTTATATGGTTAATTGGACGCATAAAGCAATTTTTATTTACAATAATGTAATAGATTGAAGGCAATTTATCAAATCTGTTTTTAAGTATTGAAATAACAATGAGATACAATAAGTTACAAGAGTAACCACCTAGAGGTGACTAACCCAATAGTCACCACAACATAGCACGAATTCCCGATTCGTACAACCCATATTAAGTTTTAACTTAAAAGGTTATAGTCTAACTCTTGAAAGACCTCCCCAAGCGTGTCCATAACCTAGGACGAGGCTATTCAAATAGATTTAACCCTACAGGGGTGCACCAATTTACACACACTTTAGACCGCCTTTAAGCCACAAGATAAGCACACTTCCAAAGTTATGCCGGCACAGCTAAGTCCTACGAGACGGTTCCAATATTGTGTATTAACTATGAGCCACTCATATGGATAGAAACCCATATGCTACATTGTAAAGCCGATAGTCAACAAATCCCATCAGGGTGAAGGCTTTCGGACAACTACAATGCTCCTAACATCTTCCCTCCTACAACCTCCTGCGACTCAGAGCTAACACACACCAAAGTACTAAGTCAAGAGAGGTCCCATACCCTCTAGTGTGGTTAGCACGCAACAATACTTGGTTTAGTGTAACAAGATGTTCGGTTCTTGTTGACTCGGGCACCATTCCAGTCACACCCAAAAGCACACCATCTTACCATTGTGCCCAAGTCCAAATTATTTTATTTTCAGTTTTAGTTTTATCAATTAAATATAGCACAAGGTGCTGAATATAAAGCCATAATAAGTTTTTGTGTGATCAAGGTTATCGACTAAGTCGACAACCGCCCAATTCTACCAGTAGCTAAGCATGGCTAAGCAACATTGACTCGTGACTACTAAGTGACAAGGGCTCATCCAACGAACTCCAAATCACAGCAAGATAGTCCTAGGCTCAGTAGTAGAAGATGAACATTTGCCTATAGATTATGCGTCTAGTGGGTCAACTAATCGACAATAGTTTAACACAAGATAGCAATGCATACGTAGAATTTGCAAACAACATATTAGACTTTGAAAATAGTAGGAGCAATATGATCAAATGATGCTACATCTGTTTGCCTTGCTGGAAGTGCTCTTGCTAAAGAGGATCGCTTTCGGGCTCAACAAAAATCTTAGGAACCTAACGCAAGAACGCGAAAATTCAATAAGAACAAAGAACACCGAAAGAAATTCAAAAGCCAAAGTCATCCAAATTCCATGAAATTTATACAGCAGCAAGGTCATGATTTTAAATGAATTTATCAACAAGAATCATCTAATTTGGACTAAGCATGCAAAAGTTATGGCCTAATTAAGTTCAGTCTATTGAAAAAATCAATACTAATTGTTATATGTTACTGTTTATAGCATAAATTTCTAGAAAGATTTTGAATATGAAAATTTTATGGTAGGTAGAACATGGCATTCTAAGGATAGCAAAATTGAGTCCACTACATTTGGAGTTAAAATGATTTACTTATGATTTTTCTAAGTTGTAAAACTAGTGTATAACATTTTTCCAAAAATAAGGGTATACATAAGACCTAATCCATGCTAAAGCACAATCATAGAGGAACCTAACACATCTCAGTTTGCTCAATTTGAATTTGCAGAGAATAACTTATGCATTTTACAAATTTAAAGGAATTTCTAGGGCAATATTTAATGCTAGAAAATTAATGTAATAAACAACATTTCCTGGTTCAGAGCAGTTCCTAATTACATTTTTAGATTAAAGTTCAGTTAAACAAAAAATTAACACAATTGGAATCACCCTAAAAGGAGCTAAAATAAAATAGTTATGCACTTTTGAATTTAACACAACTAACAGTTTGAAAATACAAACTCTCGGGGTGCTCCAAAATAGCTAAGTCAAACGGAGAGGTCGTGGCCGTTGAGATCGAATCCAACTGCCCCGACGAGTGAACTCACAGCGCACGCAAAGGCCCGCGCGAAGGATCTCTACGCGCGCTGAGGAAGTCGTGACGGTCAGATCCAGATCTGATGGTCCAGACCTACAAGGGGGGCGTCCTAAAGGATAGCTCTAAGAGAGGAGGTCTGGGACGGCCAAAATCTACTAGAGGAGGTCCTGGACATCCTAGATCTAAACTGGGAAGGTCCTGGCAGCCGAGATCCTCACGGCGGAAGATCTCAACGGTCAAGATGAAAACTGAAGGAGGTCCTGACAGCTAAGATTTCACAAGGAGGTCCTAAGGGTGAAAATCTAACGGAAGGAGGTCTCGACGGCTAAGATCTTATAGGGGAAGGTCTTAACGGTCAGATCTACACGAGGGAGGTCCTAATGATAAAGTCTTAATAGAGGGGAGGTCTCAATGGTCAAGATCTCCACGGAGAGGTCCTGAACGGTCGAGATCTACCCGGGGTGGTCCGTAAGGTTTAGATCTCCTTGAGGAGGGAGGTCCTGAGGTTGTCAAGGGGTGATCTAGCGTACGACAACAGAAGAACAAGGCCCACATGAGAGCGACCAAACCTAAGGCTAAGTGCAAAGGTGCTCAGAGACGCTTAAGTGATGGGGCCCACTTGCCATAGACTAGAGGTCCCAAACTTAACGCCACATGCGTTCTACTAACAAGAACTATAGTTAAAGCTAATGATTAGACTAGGACAAATTAAATGCTAATCATCACGTTACAGAGACTATCCGAGTAAGGCACGACAAAACCCGAGTTTGAGTTTAAGCTCACCGCCGGCGACTCCGGTCATAGAGGTGGGAACCAAGGGCACCAACGGGTTCACAATAGTGTCATGCACCTACCGGGCCCACTCTTGACGGCGGCGGCGGCCCAGAACGCCGGCGAGCCAGAGAGAGGTAATGAGGACCGACACGGCTAAACTTGAAAAACAACAAGGAGCTCCGCATTGTTTCGAAAACCAGGTGCCCACACCTCTAGGGACTAATAAGAGGTTACCTAAGGATGGAGAAGGCACAGAGATAGTAGGAGGAGCTTCGGTGAAGAAGGAGCTGGCCGGCGCTGAGGAAGAAGGGCAAATCCAGCCAACAAAGAGCAAGTCCCCAATTTGACACCTCTGTGTAGTCAAACAAAATAAGTTAGGGGAATGCTCAAGGTGGTCAGAAGAACAAAAGGGCACGCCAAGAGTTGCAATTGAACCACTGGAGCCCTGATGTCCTCGAGTAGCTCCAAGATCCAGCAATGGCGGCTAAGAGGTCCTCTGGTGTTGTGATCACAAAACACAAAGAGGAGCTCGGGTTTGCAAAGTGGTTTCTAAAAGAAGCTAAGGAGGAGTTTGGGGAGAGGGTATTTTATAGCCGGAGAGCAAAGAGGAGCAAGGGCAGAGTTCCATGGGTGCACCGAGCTAGGGCACTGCCATGGGCCAGCTCGAGTGACAGGAGCAGTTGGTGACCAAGACTTTTGAGGAAAAGTTCTGACCCGCATTTAAGGTTTGGTAGTAAATAGCTGTTGACAAGGACAAAGAAGTGACCAGGCACTACAAGCCTCACTGCCATGGTTCTGGCACACACGCACGCTCACGAAAATGATGATGACCAGACTCGGGGAGATCCTACCAGTCAGTGAAAGAGCCTAGGTGAACTGGTCGAAGAATATAACGTTTGGGTTAAGTCCGTAGATTGAATTGGGGAGGTCTGGACCGTTGGATTTGAAACGAAGGGCCCTAATTTTAAGTGAGGTTCGGAGGTCCTAACGTTCAAGGAGATCTGAGGCACAGATCAATACATGGATGGCCCATGATCACTCAAGTGTTAACAGAGGTGGTCTGGAGGGTTGTCTTTGCAAAAACGCCAAAGGTGGTCTGAGAGTGGTCTTTGAGGAGGTCCTCGAAGACGACCTAGGGTGGTCTTTGCAAAGATACAAAGGGCTGTCCAAGGGAGGTCCGAGAGGGTGATCTTCGCAAAAAGGCCCGAGGTGGTCGTGACCGAGGGTGGTCTGGACGAGAGAGAGGTCTTTTGAGGAGCACCCGAAGATATTCAGCAGTAGGCAGAAGATCCAACGGCTGATAGTGATCGCGCCCAAGGACTGAGCCTGAGGTGCTTGTAGTTGTCTGGTTTGACCAAGTCCAAAGGTGGGGCTCGGGTCTGACCTGAGCCCAACAGGACTTGACCCAGGGTTTTGAAATTTGAGCTGAAACTTGAAAGAATTTTTAGAGGTAGCAAACTAACTCTAAAATTTCTAAAATTTTTACAGGAGCTTGCTGACTCTAGGATGGACCTTGTGAAAAAATTTCAGAGGTTTTTAGGCAAAGCATATTTCTCCAGAAATTCTGCAAAGTCTATTCTAGGGTTTGATCATGAGTCAAAATGGTTTGACTACCCCTAAAAATATTCAAATAATTTCTAAAAATTGTGAAATTTCCAGAGGGGTCACCCAACCAAAGAAAAATGTTTCCAGGGAGTTGAACATAGATTTTCAATAAGGAGTTCATGACTTTAGTTAAATGGGAGATTTAGGTTTTTGTTTTCCCCCAATTTCTTTACAAGAATTGCAGAAAAGTTCAAAAACTTCAAGATGCAAGAAAAAGTTTTAATTTCTACACATTTTCTTACATTTGAAACACAAGCCCAGAATTGGGATGTGACAGCCACTGTGCAATCCAAGGGACCAGCCTCTCAGCCCAGGAAGTCCGACCAGATACTCCATTCCTGGTCCACTTGTGGAAGGCAAAATGATAAATTTATAAGTACGCAAGGCAAAAGCTACAACAAAATTAAACGTTAACTTACCGATGGGCATTTGGTAGCAGCCACTCCCCTAGGGCACTAGGACCTATTGTCGTAGTCCGAACTGGCACATCAACCGGTGCACGTGGTACTCCTCCATAAAGACGTCATGCACGAAGCGACGTTGTGTGAGCTAGTACCCGGAGTCTTGCTGACACAAGCTCGACAGGCCTCGGGATGCATGCGTGTACACTCGCCCGGGAGTGTACGGTGTCCAGATGACGCGATCATCCATCAACTGGTTGGACATCACAATGTAGTTCGGGTAGGACGCGTGAGTAGTGATCGGTGTGAATGTGACATGTGGAATAGAACAACAAAACGAGAGCACATGCAAATAAAGCACATTACGAAATAGACCGAAGGTTCAAAAAACTTACCCATCAACGGCACCACACCGTACCCATGGTCGAGCGGCCCACGCCGTCAATGAAGGTGTACATAGCTATAGTGTAGGTTCCAAGGTCGAGTTGTGGTCGTCTGATCTAGAAATGCTCAAAGGACCACGGCTGAAGTAGGAGCAGACATCTAGAGAGGATGGAACTATCCTAGACCCGCTGGCTTGCATCTCACTGGGCGCGATAAGTCACGCATAGCACCACTAGGCCCCAAGCTTAAGATTGGATCTCCTCCACCTCCACCTCCACCTCCACCTCCGCCAACTCCCGTGCATAGCAGATCATGTGCTTGTCGATGTTGTCACCGTGGGACCCGCAGAACTTGACCCACTTGAACAAACAACAGGTAGGCTGCGAAGTGCACCTCACTGTCGCGTCGGGTGCATCGTGTGCCATACACTACGGCTGCAAGAAGACAGATGCGCATTACTAAGTTGAACAAAGCAATTCAAGCAGAAACACAAGAATTATAAATACTTACGTAGAATTGGCAAAACCACTTCAGCGTCGACCCATGCATACTACTGAACTCCTTGTACATGACGTTGGGCGGCAGCATCCCTTGGAACCTCACGAGGAAGTCCGTGCACCATGTCTCTGAAACATCGTACGCCGCCAGAGGGAAGCTCGTGCACGGCAACTTGGTCAGGAAGCACACGTCGCCATCTCCCTACACGGAAAATAGAACATGTGTGTCTCTGGTCTCCAACGGTAAACCAACACCGTCAGGAGGCACAGGTTGTATGGAAAACGCCTCGATGTACAACCACCACCCTCGATGTCCTGGTAGTTCTCCCACATCGCTTCCACCATCCTCGCTAGCAGAAGTAGGCCTGTCACTCTCAACCCGCATCGAAAGGATTAAGAACATACGTGAGTCCACCCCCACAAGTCGGACTAAAATTGAGTACACGAAGGTCATAACTACATGTATCTGGGAACCCAACGTGGGTGACCCTCCATGCCTTCATGGGCGTGCGCAGCCACAACGCACCAAGCTCGATGGGTGCCTCACCAGGCTAGGGGAGGACGATACTGAGGCGACTACAGTGACCCGTGTCAATGGTCGGGTCAAGCAACTCGTAGGGCCACTACGCCACCATACCTGGAAATTCAATAATTACATTATTAATAATACGAAACATAGACAAAAAGTAATAAGAAGTGACAGATCTAATTAATTTAATTTTTGCACCAAAAACAATTATTGCACGATTAGCAACAAATCCAGAACTGATCTATGCACAACTATAATGATGTACTACATGACACTACAACACATAGCAATAAATTCCATCTAAAAATATCTAATTAACTCAATTATTGCACCAATTTTTGTACACAATTAACGACATATCCGGAACTGACCTGCACACAACTAAAATGATATACTACACAACACTACACCACAAAGCAAGACATTCCATCTAAAAGTATCTAATTAACTTAGTTACAACACCATAAATAATTTAATTGTATTTTGAAAATAAAAAACTAAAATATTTTAATTACTCCGAAATTTTTATATAATTTTTTAGAGCTATCTTTCTATTTTTCTAGTCTAAAAGTATGTTCATATTTTAAAAATTACTTACTGTGTAAAAATGAAAACCAAATATAAGTTTAGAATATTTTAATTAAGCTCAACAAATTATTTACTATGTAAAAATGAAAACCAAATTTAAGTTGAGAATATTTTAATTATACTCAAAATACCATATTTAACTACTCTGAAATTATTTAGAATTTTTAGAGCTATCTTACATTTTTGTAGTTTTAAAAGTTTTTTCAGCCTTTAAAATTTATTTACCGTGTAAAATGAAAAAAAATTGAGCATACTACAATAATGATTATAAGGTACCCCAAAGTGATTTCTATAAAAAAAAAATCATTAAAGTCCACTCTTTATAGCAAAATTTGTGTATATACTTCTTTTATATATGGAAAAGGTTATATAACAAAAATAAATGGCTCCAATGGAAATTTGTCAATCAAGTCACATTGAAGTATTTTATTAAGTATACTGAAAGTGGTAAAAGAGGTATAATATGTTCGTTTAAGTGGTATATTGGAAGTTGGAGTACATACTCACATGAGTACGAAACCGGCCCAACAGGCTAACTGTGCCCGGGTCAGCCTGGCTCGGCTCGTGCGCTCGATGTGCCTGAGCCGGTGGTCGAGCCCACGGGACGGCACGACACGGCCCGATTACTTAGCCGAGCCAGCCGGGTCAGGCCCGATCGGGCCCATACCGAGCCATGCCTAATCGGGTTGTGCCCGACCGGGCCCGTGTCAGGCTAGGCCATGCCACCCATTTGGACACCACTATTTATGAGCACATAGTTTCTTAAACATAATAACTTGTTTAAAAGAAGGCAGTGTGTATAGTGCGATTTGGTGTCTATACCATAAATATGGCACTTTTACATGAGTTAACTATAATGCATACTCAACAATGTTGTAACATCCCAATCTTGGGCTTGTGTTTCAAATGTAAGAAAATCAGTAGAAATTAAAACTTTTTCTTACATCATGTATTTCCTTTTGTGCCAATCAATTCTTGTACAAGGAATTATGGAAATGCATTGTCACAAGTCTTGTTGATCCAAATCTTGACATTGCAAAAACAATCTTGTCAAATCTTATGATCATCCTCTGGAAATATTTTTCCTAAATCTCTATGTTGGTTTGGGACCCTCTCAAAAATTTCACAATTTTTAGAAATTGTTTGAATATTTTTAGAGGCAATCAAACCTCGCTGACTCTCACCAAACATTAAAATGAGCCTTGCAGAATTTTTGGAAATTTATTCACAATATAAAAACCTCTGAAAATTTTACACAAGGTTAATATCTGAGTTAGCAAGCTCCTGTAAAATTTCATAATTTTTGGAGTTAATTTGCTACCTCAAATAAATCTTTCAAAGTCTCTGTTCTAAATTCAAGTCAAACTTGGTTTTACTTGTTATCGGTTCGAGTCGACTCGGCTCGAGCCAATTGTTTCGGTCCACCAACTAATCGCATCGAGCCCTCTTAAAACGCCGCTGAATCTCAACCGTTGATCTAAATCGCACGGTCCGCGTGCGTGTAAGACTTCGACCTTCCGCTGCAAGTTTGAATGTCAACCGTTAGATCTCCATCCAACCGCCGAGATGCGCCAAACCTTCGGACCCTCCGTTGCATTTTTGAATCGAGCCGCTGGATTAAGATCCAACGCCGCGTGTCCTTCGTTGTAAACGCGCTTGCGACGTGGGGCTATCTCGAGCCGCTCGCTTTCTAATCGTAGGGCTCGCAATCTCCCGTTGTGTTTAAAGCCCGCAGGCGTGACGCTATCTCACCGCTCGTGTCTCATCCAACTACCGGATCACCGAAGCCTTTCGCTGGTCGTCTTCAACCTCCACCGTGCGAGCACCGTAGGGGGAGTAATGGCGATGTCATTTCTTGCTCCCTAAAGCCACCCTAGCCGACGCTTAGGGTATGGGAGGTACATTGAGCTAGGCCATGCCCTAATGCACGTCTTCACCTCTTTTTCCTTGTCGTGCCGCACTTGTGCTTTGTATTTTGTCGCCCGAGAGGAGTGGTGCAAACCCTAATGCTTTCATGGCTTTATAAGCACTCTCAATGCCTCCCGGTATTTCTTTAGACCACCATCAAGCTTCATTCTCAATATTGGAGCTTAACACCTCAAAAATGGCAAATCGCCATTGTTGACCCGTGGAGCTCCATTGGTGTTCTTGGTGTTCCAGTGGTCCTCCTTCACGTTTTCTTTGCCCTAACCTTATCTATTTACTTCCTTGAACATTTCCTCACTTAATTTTGGATTTGATTCTCGTGAATTGTCCAATTTGGGGTTTGTTCAAATTCGCCAAATTGGTCATCTTCTTCCTCACTTCGGGTGAGTGCTCCATTTTCCAATTACTTGCTCATGTAGCTTCAGAATCATTATGAAGCTATTTTGATGCTTTGGTATCACTCATTTGGCTCGAGGTGTCGTTTTCAATCTTTCTTCTTCGTCCCATGAGCCACTCACGTGATCAAGCACCTCCGCCATCTTTGAAGCTTCTTGTCACTAAGGTAGCTTCTTATTAGTCCTTAAGCATTGGCACCCGCTTCCTGGACCGCAATGAGCTTTCGCTATTTTCATGTTTAGCAGAGAAGCTCCCATTTCGTTTCCCATTAGCCGCGCTTCTAGTCCTCGCCACGGTGAGAATGCCACCATTAGATTCGTGTGCTATTGCGAATCCATTTTGGCTCTTGTTACGCGCGCAGCGCCGTTGTCGCCGCGATTAGCAGGCAAGTCGCTTCGGTTTTTGCCTGCACAAAGAACTCCCGCTGGCTACTTATTAGGACACATTAATTGCTAATCATTAGTTATTAATTATGTCTTAATCATTGTCGCTGAGCCACCGACCAAAGGGCCCAATATCCTTAAATCGCTCTCGTTCAATCTCGCGACCGTTCGACATCATTAAGATTAATCATTGGTTAATTGAATGTGTCATTTAATTCCTCGCTTGAAATCTCCTCTGGTCGACTTGTGCCCGAGGGGTTAAAATCAAATCTCGTGAGTCATTAGTGCCTAGTTAATGTTAATCATTAGAATCTTTAATCCCGCCCTAACCGCCACTCTCGCCGACAAGTGGGCCTGCATGTGCCGCACGGGTTAAACCAGCGCTGGTGACTCAAGTCACCGACATGCGTCCCACGTGTCAAGATCACCCTTTGAACTTCGATCAATAGCTACCGCTCATTTTTAGATCTCGCGCCCCGATCTTTGTGTGCGCTCGCACTCTCCGATGCCTCGATCGTTCTCGACCGCCGATCTTTCGATCAACGGCCGAGATCGTATGCAATCGCACCGTCCGAATGCATACACCGTGTGCGCCGCTGGATCTTGATCCAACGGTGGCTCCGACAGGTTTACAGGCAGCGCGCTGCTTTTCGCGCGCGTGAGCCGTGGATTTTAGATCAAGGTTGAGAGTTGTCCACATCGTTTTCTTTTATTTGGGTTGTTCGTAGATTTCATAAGTATTTGTTTAACAACCAAAATGATATAAAACTTTAGAAACTCATAACTAATTCATTTTAATCGCTTTTAGATAATTCCAATCGTAATAAATTTGGTTATCACTTTAGTTTATTATAAAATGGATTTAAGCATGTTCCATTAGCAGAAAATTGTATAACTAGGAATAACTTGATTTCTGTCATTTTGAATATTCCAGAAATAGTTTTAATCTTGAAAAATGCATATCTTTTTCTGTATAAATCCAATTTGTGCAAAATCAATTTTGTTAAATTCGTCTGTTAGTATACTTTCATATAAAATAGGATTTGAGCATGTTCATAATTCTGTAAAATGAGTTGCATTAGATTTACAACTTAGAAAAATCATAGGTAAATGTGTATAACTCCAAATTTAGTAAATCCAACTTTGTTGTTATTAGGATGTCATAATCTACCTACTATAAAAATCTCAGACCCTAGGTTATTCTAGAAAATTTCGCCATGAACAGTGCTAATTATTAATTAGGTTGAGATAAGGCTGAGAAAGAGTATTCTGTCCATATCTTTTGCATGATTAAGTCCGAATTGCATAATTCTTGTTCCTGTCATTGTCTTAGATCATTCCCTAGCTGTAGTATAAATTTTATTAGATTTGGATGTGTTTAATGTTGGAGTTTATTTGGTGTTCTTCGTTCTTATTTGCTTATCGCCTTTTCAAGTTAGGGTTCCAAGATAATTTTATTATCGATATTGAGCCACAAAGACCGGCCGATCCTCGTGACTTCACCAGCAAGGATGTAGCATTCATTTGATCATATTGTTCCTACTATTTTCAAAGTCTAATATATTGTTTGCAAATTCTATGTATGCATTGCTATGTTGTTTTAAACTATTGTCTGAGTTGGCCTACTAGATGCATTATCGGGGAAATGTTTATTCCTCTACTCATCAAGCCTAGGTTACTTGTCGTGATTTTGGGTTCGCTAGATGGACCCTTGTCACTTAGTAGTTTACGTGTCACTATGCTTAGCCATGCTTAGCTATCGGTAGAAATGGGCTGCTATCGACTGCCGATAACTTTGATCACACAAACTATTACTATGTGTACATTTCAGCCTTGTGCTTTGTCTAAATTGCAAAACTAAAACTGAAAATAAAAATAATTTACACTTGGGCACAATGGTAAGATGGTGTGATCTTTTGGGTGTGATTGGAATGGTGCCCGGTCAATTAAGGACCGAACTACTTGTGAGTATCTCATATCCGAGCATTCTGCGTGCAAAACCACACTAGAGGATATGAGACCTCTCTTAGCCGAGTACTTTGGGTCGTGTTAATTAATGAGTCGCGTGGTGGGTTGCATATTTGATTATATGCAACATGGACACGTTTGTAGGAGGAGAACACCGCCGAGGCCAGTGTATCTTGCTCCACGTATGGGTCCTTGTGATCCATATTTAGTCGGCAGATCACTAAGGATTAACCCCATACGTATGCTCTTTGATTAGCATATTCCATTGGAAAGGGTTCAGAGGACTTAGCCGTGTCGACATACCAAAGGAAGTGTGCTTAATAGCTTGGCAAAAAGGCGGTCCAAGTGTGGGTACATTGGTACACCCTGCAGGATTAAAACTATTCGAATAGCCTCGCCCTAGGTTATGGACACGCTTGGATAAGCTTTTCAAGAGTTAGACTACAACCATTTTAAAATTAAAACTTGATGGGTGGTATGAATCGTGATTCATGCTATGTTGTGGTGGCTTTGGGGAAAGTCACTTCTAGGTGGATACTTGTTACTTACGCTACTCTGTTATTTAAATGCTTAAAACAGATTTTACAAACTATTGCTCAATCTATTACAATATTGCGAATGAAACTTGCTTTATGCGTCCAAAGAACCATATAACCACATTCCTTTGAATACAGCTTTCATGTAGCTATGTATAGGCTTGCTACTCGTAAGTCTTATGAGTACATTTTTTTGTACTCACCGCATTGCTTGTGTTGTGCAGAGGATGATAGTGAGTCCGATGGACCTCACTTTTGTGAGTTGTGCCGTGGCGCCTAAGGGGCGATTAGCTTGGCGCCTTGGTCGGTTGCCCCGTGGTGTTATGTGGCTAACCGGTCGTCTTTAGGTTTAAGCCATCTTATGGCAACGTTTGCTTCAGCTGCTACTTATTTGCTACTTATGTCATTTGGCTTGGCCTACTGTTGTAATAACTTATATTATGTATGTCTTTTAGTAGACTTGTTATATTCTGTTGTATGGAAATGATGCATGCTTGGAATTGATGTATGTGTGCTGCTTGTTCTGGGAGGGACATGTTCATCGAGACGCGGATTATTCTATTTGTGATACTAGAACCAGTGGAAGGTTAAGTATTACAAGTTTAATAAACCGGGGTCTCACAAATGTGCAACACTTTTCCACTATAAAGAGTGCGATTACAACCATCCCAACGCTCCTGTGCGGAGGTATGTTTGGAGAGGAAAGGTTCTCCACATAAGAATCGAAGCGAAATTGAGTCGAGCCTATAGTTGCTCTTCTGCACATTAGCACCTTTAGATCATTTTATGTGTGGGAAAATTTCTCCAGTAAAATTGTAAAGATGTGCAAACTGAAAATACATGCAGTAAGATTGGTCCTGGTCTCTTGTCAATGATACATCAAAGTTCTTTTTTGCCTTTCAAACCCTCCGTTGATTTTTGGTCTTTTTTTGGTCCGTCTCCATTGGATTTACGGTCCGTTTGGTTGATGCTTAACTTCGCTATAACTAATCTTAGTCAAGTGTGAATAGGCCGACTAGAGGGGGGTGAATAGGTGTTTTAAAAACTTCTAAGTGCTAAAACTGATCTCTAATGCGGAAGCTTATAACAATACAGTTTTGCACAAATAAAGCCTAAAACAACTAGGTTCAACTAAGTGCACCAACAATACAAGTAAATTGATGAATATAGCAATTAAGCAAAGACTTGTAAGCTATCCAATTCTACCAATGTAAATAGCATAAAGCATGGCAAGCATTCATACACAATGAATAAGCAATTTAATACAAGAAATATAAATTGCACAATGTAAAGCAATAGAATGCAAACCACAAAAGACACGACGATGTTTTACCGTGATGATCGGAGACTTACCGGTCTCCCCTAATCCACGTTGAGGGAAACCCAAACCAATTGGGCCAGCTCCACGAATTAAGCCTTCCTCCGAGGTATCAACACCTCGCTCCACTAGGGTTGCTCTTACTCCACTCCGGAGATGGCGAGCACCAAGCCACTCACAAACACCGGGCCTTCTCACAAGCTTCACTTGAGAAGATCACCGGACCACGATGCCTCCACATCATTCTAGGTGTCGGCAAACACAAAGAGTAATAAGCCAAGTCCCTTACTTGACTCTCACCACATGCAACGAATGCACAAGCTCAAATGGATACAAAATCCAACTCTAGATGCAACACATGAAACTAGAGACCTCTCTCCTTGCTCACAAAGTGCAACACATGCACAATTAAGAGAAGAGGCTCACAATAGCTCAAGAGAGTGAAATGAAGTGCCAAAGGTTGTCTCTCAACTGGCCAAAGGGGTATTTATAGCTCTCACAACAAAAACTAACCGTTTGGAGCTGTTACAGCCCAAAAACTAACCGTTACAGCATTGGTGCGGTACTACCACAGTGAAAACCGCGGTACTACCTTTTCTTAGTGGTAGTACCGCTCTTATAAGGGCGGTAGTTTCGTAACCCAATTTTAGCACATACGACACTCAGTAAAAATGTCATAACTTTTGACTCTGATGTCGGAATTGAGTGATCTTGGGCTCTATTGAAAGCTTATTCAGAGGGCTACACAACCCACCTGATTGCATGATCTCAAACACATTAGATCAATGTAGAAAGTATAAAAACTTTAGAGAGTCATAATCATAGTCTAATGTCCAAGGAAATAACAGCAAGTAATCTTAGACCATGCCAAGGGAACATGCATGAATCCCAACAATTTGCAAAACATATTTGAAAACTTAGATCATACCACAAGGAGTAGGAACATGGACTTCAACCATTTGCAAAATACATTTACAAAGTATAGTCACATGCTACAAGGATTAGACGCATGAGTCTCGACTATTTGCAAAACACATTCGTAAATAATAGCATCATGCCACAATGAGCTAGAGTAAGCAAGATTGAGCTATCAACACATGATGACTCAAGCTACTAGACAAGACCCCTCTTAATAGTACGTCAACCTATACTAGCAATCTAGTCTTCCAACTAAACACCAAGACCGGCAAAAGACTAGGAACACATCCTTAGCCCTAGCTAGTCATATCTTTGCCTTGAGCATCCACTTGAAGCTTGATGACGCACATCCTCGCTTCAACTTCGGGTTCTTGACTTGAAAGCTCATCAACACATGATGACTTTCTTTGCTTCGAGATCTTGACTTGATGCCCATCAACATATGATGACATCCTTCATCCCGAGTCTTGATATGAATCAGCACATGATGCGATCTTAACCTCCATCAATACATGATGGATCTTCTCTTGACTTGATGATCAACTTATGATCATGTCTTCTTGATATCTTGATATGTATCAACATTTGACACATTCTCTTCTTGAATCTTGACTTGATGACGATCAACTCATGATGCCATCCAAAGTCTTCATCACCCTGGCACATAACCTATTCATCCAACACATAGAGACCTATTCATCCAACTCACAGAGAATGTTAGTCTCCCACAATGTCATTAACATTAATTAACAAGATATACCTGCATAAATGCTTCTAAATAAGCCATTACTTTCAGGTGCGGTACTACCGCCATTGATCATGCGGTAGTCCGCTCTCCGGTAGTTCCACACAACACATTGCGGCACTATCGCAGTACTGAGAGAGCAACACATGCTCAAAAACGTGGCTAAAGGCCAAAATGCATACGTTCTGGAATTTACGTACCGCTAGCATATGAACGGTAGTTCCGTGAGTCGGTTATACCGCGCACAAAGCGTCAGTACTACCGCGCCACCTCAGAGCAAACCAAGTTCAAAATGCAATGCTATTGGAATTTTCATACCGCACAGAAATCGGTACATCCAAGGTGAGGTACTACCGCGCACACAGCGCTGGTACTACCGTGCTTCCAAGATAGCAACAAATGCTTTTGGAAAACACACGTACCGCCACAAAGGTTGGTACAACTGAGGTGCGGTAGTTCCTCTCAAAGGAACACCGGTGCTACCAATACTGTTGAGAAAAACAGAACACCAAAAAAAAGCTCTCTGGAATAAACATACTGTCATATAAAACCCGGTACTACCACACACCGGTAGTACCGCTTAACAAATACGATCATACCGATTTCCATTGAAGTTCTTCCAGAAGCTTTTGAAATGCAATGCATGACTCCTTTGTCTTGAGCCATGTTGATCTCTTATCACCTTTGCATTTCCTTTTCATGTCATCATTCAAACTCCGAACTAAGCCTTGAAACACTTTAGCACACACATTAGTCCCATAACACAATTGCAAATAATTGAATATAAAGCAATATGAGTATGTATAAACTACACAAGTTATATATATATATATATATATATATATATATATATATATATATTCTCACATAAAAGTATATATGAACTACATAAGTTATATATACCATGAGTATATACGAACTACAAGTTGTATATACTAAATATGAGTGTATACGAACTACACAAGTTGTATATACTCATATGAATATATTAACTACACAAGTTAAATATATTCAAGGATATATGAGCATCTATGAACTACACAAGTCTCATATGTTCTCATATACTCATATGAATATATTAACTACACAAGTTAAATATATTCAAGGATATGTTTCAAAGTAAAGATCCTTAATATATGTGGAAAGAGGATATGGATCAATACTAATGAAACCACAAAATATAGAATGAACTCCCCCTAAATGTGTGCATACACAAATGTGTAGTGAAAACATATGCAAATATCTAAGTTAACTTTTTTGGTGGAGTTTAACCTATATTTTGGATCCGAGGAATGCAACAAGATATAATAAGAAGTAGAATGCATACCTCTTGTATTTTCATCTTTATATCCAAACGAGACTAAGCAATAGATAATCAATAGAATTGTTAGTCTCACAAATAGATTTGTCATTAATGAATACATACCTGTTTGGATTTTTGCTTTTATATCCAAGCTGAGACTAAACATGGTATAACAATAAGAGTGTTAGTCTCACAGTTAGATTTGTTATTAATCACCAAAATCTCCATTAACACATAATGACGGGTCTAGATCCTTCAAACTCATCGACAGTGAGACCCCATTTGGTTGCGACACAGAGTTGGGGCAGTAGGGTGGAGGAAGAATCAGGGTGACTAGGAGAGAAGATTGGATGTTAACAGCGGTGAGATCAAGGTGCAAGTTCCATTGAGTGGAGTTAAGAGGAGGGAAGAAAGCAAGAATAGAAGGAGAGAGTTTGGGAAGACAAGGAAGACTTTGTTGGTAGATTTTTTTTATATGCCACTTTAAATGTTCAGAATCCCTGATCTATCACTTCAAGTGATTTATCCCTCGCATGCCACTACAAAGTTAAAATCATACCCTTTTATGCCTCTGTTGACCAGTCAAGCCGTGAAGTGGCTGTGCAAATACCATTTTGTCATTTTTACCTTTTTCTTCCTCTCACTTCCTCTTCTCACTCTCCCTCAGCCCCCACCTGTGAACGGGCCGTCGCGGCCGAGGGAGGTAACCAACTAGCCGATCACACTCTCGTCGATCACCTGCCCATGCTCGCTAGTGAGGAACAAGGTGAGACTGTTGTGAAGGGATACGGGTTGGCTACACTAGCTAGCAATTTAAAACAATTACTATGTAAACAAAGAAGCCATGCAAGTAAGAGATCATAGATCGTTACCACTAGACGCGCAGTGCAGCGAAAGAAGAGTTGGAGCAGCCTGATCCAACGTCAAGAGTATCGATGTAGTGGTCGTAGTCGATTGTATAACATCCTCGGCACCGACCGTCTCCTCCAGCAACCTATCACGTTCCTTGCATAGGTCGCGGATCGTCCTCGATCAGCACAATAGCAATCGCAACAGTGTCTCTATAGTATCCACATGCCCAAGGGTGGAATGTCGTACACCGATGTGTCCACACTAACACGCATGGGAGGGTCTTCGGGGAGATGACTGCTAGAGTTTTGGTGGAGAAACTCTCTTACCTCAACAGCCCCATGCATCCCTGTATAAAGAGCCCATAACAGATCCTATCTGAACTCGTTTGTTCCAACCTGTTAAGTGTGTGACCCTGTAGGTTCGTGCATAATCGGTTGTGACTCAGAAACTCCTTTTCGACCACGAGTCGTTAGTGGTTCCTAGTAGGACATAACTATTCCCGAATACACATAAATATTATATCAGAATAACCTTATGCAATATGATCCGTGAGCAGGTCCTTATCACTTACGACTAGCTCGTATCTCCATACGACCAGTTCCTATTTAGTCACGACCAGTTCGTAACTCTGTACGACTAGTTAGTGATCATGTTCGACCAGTTTACGACCAGTTCATATCTCTATACGACCAGTTCGTATCTGGTTGGACTCAACGACCTATTTGCGTATTCTCCTTTTGCTTCACGATATCTAGTTGAATTTTATGTGAGATATTTTGTCATCCATGGACTATTCAATACTTTATCGATCAAGTGATGGATAACATGTGGTTGACTATTCGATCACTATGGTACGGCCATGCACTTTATTTAACCTACCACATCGAGGAGCCCAGATAACATGTGGTTGACTATTCGATCACTATTATGTTAGGAGAGGCAAATCACATATTTTATCAGTCACATAAAATCATAACAATCTCAATAGCGTCTCAAGGTGGGTCAATCCAATACCATGTTATCTAACATGTGTTTACATTATTGATTCGATATCCCCATATCCATGACTGATGAATTATGGTCATCAATAAATACATGTGTTGGTCGATAAGTCACTAGTGTTCTGATCAGGGATGCATTTAGAATGACATCATATAAGTCAAAGAGCTTCACCAACAAGTCACATACTTGTTAATCTTTATAAATGATAATTCATCTAAGGAACATAATAACATTTATTCTATTACTCATAAACATAGATGTGATATAATCATTTCTATGATTGTCTCTAGGGCATATCACGAACATGTTGGCCCCCGGTGGCGCGGTTGGCAGCGACACCGTGCCTGTGAGGGAAAGGATCTCGAACTGGTGGCACAGGGCGGTAGTGAGGCTGCCTGGGGGGCGATGCGCTGGGCTGGTGGAGTGCAACATTGACCCCGTTGCCGCTAAGCACGCAAACATCGTGGCCACGGTGGAGTGCGTACTCAAAGAGGAAGTCAACGGCATCGGCACTAACGGCCAACTCGAGGATGTGGGAGTGGGGTGCAATGGGTAGGTTGGGCTTGTTCTTGGACCCCGCCGCCCTCCAACAGCAAAATGGCCAACAACAACGACTATTGGTCCTAACCTTCCTCACCTGTTCGGTGTTGACGATGAGGCTCCTGTCTAGTGACAGCCTAGAGTGCTGCTCCGCCTTGACGTGCGAGACAGGAGAGTGACGTCGACGATAGACGACAAGGGAAAGAGAGAGAGGAAGAGTAGAGGGAGGAAAAGAGAGGAAGGAGGAGAGAGAGGAAGGGAGGCACAGGTGGAGGAGCTAGCCCATTGGCCAGGGCGACGGTGACCGTGAAAGTAGAGAGATGCAACGGCGGCGAGTGAACTGGAGGAGAGAAAGAAGTAGGGAGGGAAGAAAAGAAAAGGAAGAAGGAGAAGAAAGAAACGAAGGTATTTTGGAAAAAGTTAATGCAAAATAATTAACGGAGGTGACATAGTGGCATAAATAGTTATAGTTTTGACTTTACAGTGGCATGTGAGGGGATGCCACTTTGTAATGGCGGATCAGGGATCCAGAACATTTGTAGTGGTATACAAAAAATTAGCCTTGTTGGTAGGTGTGCTCGTTTATTTATTTTTGTGTGTTCCATATTAATCTAGTCTAGTATATCATAATGTTTGAAAACAAAATCTAGTTAGTATGTCATAATGTTTGAAAACAATCACTCTTGACAGGACTTGAAGAGCAACCCACTCTTGAGAGGGGTTGTATTGCCTAGCCGAAACTCGATTTTTTTTAAAAAAAAAATATTATTATTTTAAATAAAAATTACAAAATTAAATAGTAAAAAAATTACAAAAATTCTCTCGCAAGATGAAATGGTGACAGGTGCCAAGTGGCATCCTATTGTCAGTTTAGCCGCATGTCGCTATTTCATCTGGAAACAAGAGGGTGAACAGTATCCAATCGTCGAATGAAATAGCGACAAGGGGCGGGTTCCTATCGCCGGTTGAATTGGCGATAGGGGCCACCCTATAGAAACAACGATTTTCTCCCCCAACCTCATTCCATCCAAGAGAAAGAGAGGAGGGAGGGAAAGGAGAGGAGAGGAGAGGGGGACAATTGAGTGGCGAAGCCTTGTCGATTTGTAGCGGAGGAGAGAGAGAGAGGGAGGGAGAGAGAAGCAGATCCTATCGCTCAATTTGCAGGTAATTTTTTTTTACAACTTTGTAATTTAATTCGAAACCCTCGTAGGTTAGCAAATAAAACTAGTGACGTAGAATTGATTTTATTATACCATGTTAGCTGTAGTGTAGCCTATTGTAGTTTAGATAATTTTTACACAGGAAATAATTTTGAAATGCTAAAAACACTTTTTAAACTGCGAAAATAGCAAGTTAGATCTAAAAATTCTATAAAAATCCCAGAGTAGCTAAATAGGGTGTGTAGAGCTTGATTAAAATATTCCCAGTTTCAATTATGTTCTCATTTTTGTATGATAATTATTTTGTATATGCGGAGATAATCTTTTAAATATGTCCCATGTTATTTTCTGGTATGTCGGCCCCAAGAAACGTTGCAAAGTGGTCGTACGAGCTGCTTGACTAGGCCATTTACGCGACTCACTATAGCCACCTCAGTACCATCCTCCCGTAGGAGGGCGCGCAGTCCATTGAGCTTAGTGTGTTACGGCTGCGCACACCCATGAGGGTATGGAGGGTGGACCCCATGTTGGGTTTTGAGTTACGTATAGTTATGACCTTCGTGTATTAAATTTCAGTCTAACTTGTGTGGGTGGATTCACGTATGTCTTAATCCTTTCGACGTAGGTTCAGAGCGACATGCCTCCTTCCACTAGCTAGGATGGTGGAGGTGACTGGGAGGATGTCACTGCCAAGGTGGCTACGTCGAGGTGGTTTCCATACGACCGATGCCTCCTGATGGCACTAGTTAACCGGTGGAGACTAGAGACGCACATGTTTCACCTTTCGTGCGGGGAGATGACGCCAACACTTTAGGACATGGGCTACCTGACCAAGTTGCCCTACACAGGCTTCCCCATGGCAGCGTACGATGTCCCGGACACATGGCACACAGAGATCCTCGTGAGGTTCTAGTGGTTGCTGCCGGTCAATGCCGGCTATAGGGAGTTCTCCAGTATGCACGGGCCGACGCTGAAGTGAATCAACCTGTTTGACGTAAGTATTTATAACTTTTGTGTTTCCACTTCAATTGCTTTGTTCAACTTAGTGATGTATCTCTGTCTTCTTGCAGCCGGCTACCCTAAGACCGGACGCACCTAAGCACATAGTGAGGAGGTACTTCGAGGTATACTTGCTATGGCTCTTCGCGTGGTTCATGTTCCTAGGGTTCTACGGCGACAATGTGGACAAGCACATTATCCACACACACGGAAGCTAGTGGATGTGGAGGTGGAGGCAATCCCGTTGTATGCCTAGAGCCTGACAGTGCTATGCGCGATGTACCATGGCCTGTTCAGCGTGTGCCACCAGGTTCGGGACAGCTCTGTCCTCTCAAGATGCCCGCTGCTTCTTCAGTTGTGGTCCATCGAGCGTTTCTAGATCAAATGACCACAACTAGACCTGGGAGCCTACACCAATGCCACATATGCCACCGATGACCCTGTGGACCGACTGACCATGGGTACAGTGTGGTGTCGCCAACGGGTATATTTTTTGAACCTTTAGTCTTTTTCGTAATTTAATTTAATTACATGTGCTAAGTTTTTGTTGTTCTATTCTACAGGCCCCCTTCACTTCGATCACTACGCACGCGTCCTACCCGGAATACATTCGATGTTTGGTCAGTTGACAGATGATCGCGTCATATGGACGTCGTACA
The DNA here is from genome assembly GCA_036346255.1 of Ampelocalamus luodianensis. NCBI lineage: Eukaryota > Viridiplantae > Streptophyta > Magnoliopsida > Poales > Poaceae > Ampelocalamus > Ampelocalamus luodianensis. The sequence goes on from CM070624.1 coordinate 51,277,808, forward strand.
CTGCCAATAGGGTGTTAACCTACGCACCCCAAGGTTTGTCCCTCTAGTGCATGCGATACTGTCAGTACTGGTACACACGGAGGTTCTTGGTGCATGACGTCTTCGTGGAGGAGTACCACGTGCACCGATGATGTGCCAATTTGGTCTACGATAGGAGTTCCCAGTGCCCTGGGGGCCACATGTGCCGCCGAATGTCCATTGGTAAATTCACGCTTAATGTCTGTCATAGTCTTTAACTTATGGACTTACGAATTTATCGTTTTGTCTTCCACAGGTACACCAGGAAGGGAGTAGCTGGTATGACTTCCTGGACTAAGAAGATTGGCCATTTGGTTGAGCTGTGGCTCCACGCCTCGGCGAACATGCACCGGGAGACTACTCCCTATGACCCCGGTGTTGGTGATATGACATAAAGGCAATCATAGAGATGATTGTATCACATCTATGTTTATGAGTTATTGAAAAAAATGTTATTCTGTTCCTTGAATAAATCATCATTGATAAAGATTAACAAGTGTATGACTTGTTGGTGAAGCTCTTTAACTTAGATAATATCGTTCTAAATGTATCCCTAGTCAGATATCACTGGTCGAAACACTAATGACTCTATCGACCAGCACATGTATTGATTGATGACCATGTTTCACCGGTCATGGATATAAGGACATTGAATCAATAATGTGAACATATGTTATAGAACATGGTGTTGGATTAACCCACCTTGAGACACTGCTGAGATTGTTATGATTTTATGTGTCATCAGTTGGTCTCAAGCAATAATGATGTATAATTTTTAGACCTGAGATTAGCATGTTTTCCTACATGTGTAAGAGTACACTTTGGGGTTACCAAATGCTACTCCGTAACTAGGTAGTTATAAAGGTAGCTTTTAGGTATGTGGTGAAACATGTAGAGGAATATGACTGGTCGGATATGGGATTGCCCCTCCTAACATAATAGGAGACATATCTCTGGGCCCCTCGATGTAGTCGGATAAAGAAAGTGCATAGCCATGCCACTAGTGGTCGAAGAGTTTGACCACATGAAGTTATTCGACACTTGATCGAGAAAGTATTGAACAGTCCATGGATGACATGATATCTCACCTGGAGTTCAACCATGATATCGTGAGGCAAAGGGAGAATTCACGAGCTGGTCGTTTAGTTCGATCAGACATGGACTAGTCGTATGGAGATACGAGCTAGTCGTAGACTGGTCGAACATAATCATTAAGTGGTCGAAACCTGGCCTTAAGGAGTTACGAACCGGTCGAGACTTAATATGATCTGATCGTATAGAGATACGAGCTAGTCGTTAGTGATAAAGACCTGGTCGTAGATCATATTGCATTAAGATTCATCCGATATTATTTGTGTGTATCAGGAATCATTATGTCTTGCTAGGAACCGCTAACGACTCGTGATCGGAAAAGGTTTTCGAGTCACAACCAATTACACATGAACCTAGCGGGTCACACACTTAACAGGTTGGAACAAACATGTTCGATAGGATCCATCATAAGCTCTATATAAGGAGATGCATGAGGCTGTTGGAAAAAACACACGATAGACATGACGTGAGTTGCTCTACTGAAACTCTAGCCACCATCTTCCTGAGAGCTCTACCGTGCGAGTTGGTGCTAGCACACCGGTGTACGGTGTTCCTTATTTGGATATGTGGATACCGTAGAGGCGCTACTGTGGTTGTTGTTGCACTTGAGCACGATCCACGACCTTGGCGAGGAACTCGACTGGTTGCTGGAGGAGATGATCGCCACCGAGGATGATTGACTACGCTATACGGTCGACTTCGACCACTTCATTGACGCGCTCTACATTGAATCAGACTGCTCTAACTCTTCTTCTACTGCACTGCGCGTCTGGTGATAACGATCTATGATCTCTTGCTTGCATGACATCTTAGTTTACATGGTAGAATTTTTAAATTGTCAGCTTGCGTAGCCTACCCGTATCCCTTCACCCGGGATGTACGAGGAGTATATCGAGTGGTACTCCACTCGGACGAGGGTCTGTTGTGTCAGGGTCGTGGACGACCCACCATGCCATGAGGTCACGACGACCGACACGTACCCCACCTAGCCGAACACCGCATTCCATCGCGCAGTACGTACTAAACTGTCCATACTTCTTATTTCCTACGCATGTTTTCGATTTCTAACTTGCTAATTCTGTGTACAGAACGATCTGACATGGGAGATGCACGAGATGACGACCTCCATGCGTACTCAAACACTTGGGGAGAGCTTTAGCATGACGATGTAGGAGATCAGAGAGAGAGCTCATGGACTGGTTCCTGGAGAGGACGAGGTGAATCATCCACCTTACGTCGTGTCGTAGGCCACCAAGGGACGTAGCGGACCGAGCTGTTCGTTGGTGGAGGCTGAGCCACGATGCATCACACCCCACGACTCCTCACCCAGACATGGCGGGGAGGTCCTCGTGGCACCATGTCGGGAGTACCCCAGCGTCAGCTCAGTTCGCAGGTACACCTGAAACACTTACGTCTGGTTCTTAATTTCTAACCCCACTAGTTACTAAGGATATTTTCTTTTGGTTGGTCCTCAGTACCGTCCGTACCAGGGGCAGGACTAAGCCGAGCCACGCTGCGATGTAGCGATCAGGTATGTATATGTTGTTTACACGCATAATGTACTATTCCAACATTTTCTTTTGGTTTACATGCATAACGTGTTGTTCCATAGGTCGTAGACCCCTACCAGATGAGGAGTTGGGGTCGTAGGAGGGAGTAGACTTCGGGGACTACGAGTTCAACCGAGAGTTGGTGCTACGGCGAGCGGGTAGTGGGCTTTCACACGACGAGAGCAACCAGGTCTTTGTTGGGGCTTCACAGCTAGACAGTGCGCCTGGAGTGAGCCAGCCGACGCAACACCCTTTCGAGACACACCCTCTCGGAGCACCCGTCTCTTACGCCCCCTCAGGGCACTCACGTCGGTAGGGTACCTCAGCTGCCGGAGCCTTTGATGTACTCGCACTAGCGCCCACAACCACCCCGGACGAGGCCAGGGGCCACACGTGGGGTACGCCCCAAAAGGGCCCGCGAGTAGATGTATCAGTCTTGTTATGTAAATATTAATTTATGTACGACTTACATTATGCTAGTCTCGTGTTTTGATACTATTTATTCTTGTGTGTATAGGTAACTCTGTGAGAGAATTAGCATCGCAACACCTCACACTACCCTAATCCTAGCCTTTTCGTATGTGAAATGACTACACCCTGTTCACAAAGTACATCGCATATTTTTCATATTACGTCGTCGAACGAGGCTATTTTCGATATTACGCCGCCGAAATGGGCTATTTTTATATTACGCCTCCTAAAACGCATTCTAAATATATTTGGTAACATCGAAACTCATAAATTTTTCTCTACTTCATATTTAATTATCTTTTAAAAAATTATCGGTAGCACGAACAATTAAAGATATACCAAAATTATAAATTTAATTTAATTTCGAAAAATGGCTCATATCGTCATTTCAATTGGCGATAAAGAGTTTTTCTCTGTTTGTAGTGACGACAAAGCACCTGTTGCCATTTCATCTGACGACATGCTCCTGTCCCTATTTTAAATAATGACGGAATGCTATTTTTGTAAATTTTTTACTATTTAATTTTATAATTTTATAATTAAAATAATATTATTTTTTAAAAAATCACAGAAACTCCGCTTTTAGGATGACTTTAGGCTTTAGCCCTTAACTGGTTTATCAACTTATACCCAACACACTATTATAAAATCATCACCATCATCATCTTCAAATCACAAGGAATCTGACCCTTCAGCTATCATAAGTTGACACTTGACAGCCTCAAACCTATTCATTCCAAAAGTACCCAATTCAAAAAATTTAAATCCACACTTACACATTCTCTTCACACCCAACTCCTAAAAGGGAAAAAGGAGCAAAACCCCCCAAAAGACAAAATAGCGAGAGAGAGAGAGAGAGAGAGAGAGTGCGCCACCGTTGCCCACCGTCGTGACCTCGCCGCCGCCGAGGTATCCCCTGTCCATGGACTCCGCCGCTGGCATCCTTTCCATCCTCAGGAATCTGCAGTTCCTCGGCTTCTGCGCCGATCTTAAGATCCCTGACGCCGCAGCCTCCGACCCCTCTGAGGTGTTCGATGCCGTCTCGCCGCGGTCCTGCGCGAGGCCTACCCCGGAGGGCGCGAGGAGCACCCGATCCCAGCGGCCCTCGGCGATGGGCGCCGCGTGGACCTCCTCCGCCTCTTTGCCTCTGTCCGCGCCGCTGGCGGCTACGCCGCCGTGTCGTCCTCCACCGGCGGCTGGGCTGCCGCTGTCAACCGCCGCTGTCAAATCTGACGGCCTCGACGCGGCCCTGGCGGCGCCCGTCAAGGTACTCTACGCCAAGTACCTCGGCGCCCTACACCGCTGGATCCAGAGGCTCTTGGAAGCGCAAGGACCGTTCTTGGACGGCAACGGGATGAAGAAGCCAGAGCTGATTCTTTGATGCCAATGGAAGGGAGAAGGAAAAACCGTTCTTGGGCTGCAATGAGAGGGAGCAACAGCATGCAGTTTTTGAAGAGGAAGCGGGAGGACATGGTTGGGATGCTTGATTGGGTGAGGGGGCTCGCCTGCAATGCCTGGGACGGAGGTACCGTGGCTGCAGAGTCGGCGGATGGGTACTTCTCAATGGCGCTGGCGGTGAGGGAGGTGGTGTCCGGGAAGAGGGCTCACTGGGCGAGCATGGCGAACGGTGCACTCTTGCAGGTGATTTGGACACTTTCGTTGAACTTGTTCAAATATTTGTTATAAGATCTAAATTGAGGATTGGATTACTTAACCCGAATCACGGAGAGTATTCAAATGTTTACTCAAATGTAATTGATAATGGTTCTTAAGAAAAGAATAGTGTGTTAATGCATCTATGTGATAATGTCATTTTAATCTTGTAATTCAAAGAGTACATTATTAATTGTTAGTTATTACGAAGACGCGGCAGTTTGAAAAGAAATTTCCAGATATATTGGCAGTACAAAGCTTACTGTTAGGACAAGAAATTTGCACTGAGAAATGAATTGTTGCCTTGTACAATTCTCGGTTCCCCTTTCATGAAGAACCCTTTGGTGCCCCATTCTTCCCTTTTGGGCCATACTTATCTAGTTGTCGTAAGTTGCTAAAGGAGTTGGGTTATATTTGAGTGTCAATACATAATGTTCAATGCTTGATTGAATCACCATCGTACTAGTTTTGATTGTTTCTGTGTTTATAAGATGGTGCATACTTTTTTATCGATAACATTTTCTTCCATGACTGTTGTTTCATATATCTTGATTCTTGATTCTTGGCACAAAAATGATGAAAAGGTGATATGGCTTGGCTTCCGATGGACGGCGAGTGGAGGCGTGTCGTGAAGCGGCTCGTGGGTTCGATCGTAGGAGATAACGAGATACGAGAGGAGGCGGGTCGTCGCCTTCCCGACCACGATGAGGTTGATCCTCACCGTGATAGGAAGCTCGAGAACTCGATGAGCTCTTAAGATATATTCTTTATTGCCTGATTGTTGAATTGGTTGCCTCTCTTATACCATGAGACACTCTAACAAACTTGACTAGATACTAATAGTAAAAGGAAACTACTAAGCAAACCGAATCGATTCAATGTCGTGAACTACTCGGACACCACGCTGGTGCTGCGCCCAATCTCCGACGCTTATGACGGCCGTAAGTTGTACCCAAGACGAGTCCACAACATTTCCTCCTCTCGAGAATCACCGCCCTCGAGCCGGAAATCTGGGTATCGACGACGAAACTCTGGAAGTGTCTCCCAAGTAGCGTCAGCAGCAGTAAGACCCTGCCATTGAACCAATAAATCACAAACGCCACGTCGTAGTCGAGACTTAATAATCTTCTCCGGTGTAGGAACAACTCTACCATGTAAGATTTCTGGTAAGGCTACCATATGTTCCGGCGGATCACCACGGTGTTCTTTTAAAAGTGCGACATGAAACACATTGTGGATACGAGCTCTCGCTGGCAACTCCAAACGGTAGGCGACCGTGCCAATACGCTCCACAATCCGAAAAGGCCCATAATATCGAGGTGCCGCCGTTCTTGGCCGAGAAGAAACGTAAGAAATTGGGCGATGTTGCAAACGGCCATACCCATTGTCCAACCGAAAACGACTTCACGATGTCGAGGGTCATGTCGCGCCTTCATACGAGCTCGGGCTCGCAGCAAACGATCTCGGATTTCAATGAGGAACTCATCACGATCATGGAGTTGCACATCCACAGCAGACCACACGGAGACGCCGACTCATACGCAATCAAAGCCGGAGGATCGCGCCATAAACGACGCGAAACGGAGTGGTCTTCAAAGTCGTTTGAAAAGAGGAATTGTAACAAAATTCAGCCCATGGTAACCACTGAACCCATTGTCGAGGTCTATCGCCGGATAAACAACGAAGATACATAGCAATCACACGATTGACAACTTCTGTCTGACCATCAGATTGCGGATGAAAGGCTGAACTCAAATGCAATTTAACGCCTGCCATGCGAAACAGCTCAGTCCAGAAATGGCTAGTAAATACTGGATCGCGATCACTCACAATGGAAGATGGGATACCATGTAAACGCACGATCTCATCAAAAAAGACTCGAGCAACAGAACTAGCCGTGTATGGATGACTCAATGCCATGAAGTGAGCATATTTGGAAAAACGATCAACCACTGACAGAATTACAGATTTGCCGTGTACCTTCTGTGAATCCTTCGACAAAATCCATAGAGATGTCCGACCAAACCGTAGTCTGCACGATAAGCGGTATAGAGACCCGCAGGGGAGGTGTTCTGCTTATTCACGACACACAATACACCCGCCACAAATTCGCGCACCAATTTAGACAAGGATGGGTTGTAAAAAGAAGTGCGTAAACGATGCAATGTCTTCTGGATACCTTCATGACCGGCATTGTGTACATCGGCAATTAGTTGTGGCCACAAGGATGAAGAGGCTGGTAGAAAAATACGTCCTTTGAAGACTATTAATCCATCCACAAAACTCCAACCTGTATCAGCCTGACCATCAAGAATCCGATCACGCAACAAGACTAGCTCTGGTGTATCGAGAACTGCTGCCCGTATGTGTTCAAAAACAGTAAATTGCGGCGTTGAGATTGCATGGACAGAGAGGCCTTCATCTCGACGCGACAGAGCATCGGCAGCTGCATTTTGCTTGCCCGGCCGAAACACCACAACAAAATCAAACCCAAATAACTTACTGACCCGGTGATGCTGAGGTATTGTGGATGATCTCGATCGAGTAAGAACTTAAGGCTATAATGATCGCTGCGGATGGTGAACGCGCGACCCCAAAGATATGGTCGCCAATGACGCACTGCCTTGACGAGACCAATAAGTTCCCTCTCATAAGCCGCCAACTTTGCATGATGAGATGCTACGGCTCTGCTGAAAAATGCAATCGGACGCTCCCCTTGATGAAGAACCGCACCCACGCCACTTCCTGATGCATCACAATCCACCATGAATGTTTTGGAAAAATCGGGAAGCTGCAACACTGGCGCGGAGGTGAGTGCCAATTTAAGTGCCGCAAATGCACAAGTTGCCTCCTCCGACCAGCTAAAAGACTCTTTCTTCAGTAGCTTTGTCAATGGAGTAGCGATGACGCCGTAGTTTTTGATGAACTTGCGATAATAACCGGTGAGTCCGAGAAAACCACGCAGCGCACGGACAGATTTAGGAAGAGGCCAGTCTGTCACTGCCGCTACCTTATCTGGGTCCATAGCCACTCCTTGGCCTGATATAATGTGACCTAAATAAGCTACGGACATCATACCGAAGAAACACTTAGAGCGTTTAAGTGCCAACTGATGATGCCGAGAAGTTGAAATACCGTGCGAACATGTTGTAGATGTTCGCCCAGACGCATCAGATCAAAATATCATCAAAAAATACTAGGACGAACTTACGAAGGAAGGGCTTCAGAACCTCATTCATCAGTGACTGAAAAGTGGTCGGCGCATTAGTTAAACCGAAAGCCATAACCAAGAATTCAAAGTGTCCATGATGAGTGCGAAACGCTGTTTTTTCCACATCATGCGCACATACGCACTTGATGGTACCCATCGCGAAGATCTAACTTGGTGAAAAACTTGGAACTCGCGAGCTCGCCGAAGTTCATCAACAACCGAATGGAAACTTATCTTTGATCGCTTGCTCATTGAGAGCCCGATAGTCGACACTGCAATCTCCAAGAAGCATCATGCTTTTTCACAAGTAAAGCCGGCGATGAAAAGGCGTACGCATCGCCTCGTATAATACCTTGCGCGAGCATGTCTTCACATTGTTTTTCTATTTCATCTTTTGCAATTGTGGGTAACAGTAGGACGCATCGCGACGGCTTCGTGCGTGTTTCGATGAATCCGGTGGTCTTAGCGTCTCACCGTGGAAGGCCTCGAGGCGGTTCAAACAATTTCGCAAATTCATGCCGCATCGCAGACATCATATCGCCTCCCATAATACCATTTGCCCGAATCTTCCCCGTGCACCAAACCGCGCATATGACGCGATGGTCAAGCCGCCAAAACGACATATGGACAAGTTCAAATCCCGCACTATTGGTCCCAAGGTTCGCAACCGCGGACTCCAAGAATCACTCAAAGGCATCAAGCGGGATTGCAACAGATCAATGCCGAAGGCTTCTTCGCCGATGGAGAGTGTGACATCGCTGCAACGGCCCGCACACTTGACGCGATCTCCATTCGCCACCGCAACACCGAGGCCATTGTGGAGCGCGAGGAGAGTCCCAGCGCGCGCTTCCTTCCGCAATGAAGTTATGGGTTGATCCGAATCTACCAATGCTAGCAATGTCCGACCTGCCACTTGGACTTGAAGTTGCATAGTGTGGTGGCCCGATGCTGTTAGAGCATGCAAAGAGATTTCGCTTGTTCTATTGGCTCACCGATCGCATCCTCATCCTCTATCTCCAAAGATATATTCCTTTCATTGAGCAAGTGTGGTTTCTATGGAATTTTTCCGACAATTGTAACACGATCCTTTTGCGCGACGATCAGCCATCTCCTCTGTTGATAAATGTCCAACTTGAGCGTGCCGTCATGGCTCATGACCGCTACCGGGTGCTAAGGCCGACGGTTGTCAACGTGAGGCATGTTCGCCTAGACCGACTCGATCTAGGATTCGGGCCGGATTGGTCTTGAAGGCGCTGCTGGTCGGTGCCTCATCGTAGCTTAGCTCCGCCGCCTCAAGTAGCCGAACTTCATACGCTCTCGCAAGGCTCATTGCCGTCTGCAGGTTTGTCGGATTTTGTAATTCAACATCGGTGCGTAATGGCTTCATGAGTCCAGCGGTAAAGAGTTGCACTTGCTGAGTTGGAGAGAGGGGATCTGCGCGGCAAAGGAGGGCTAAAAATTGGCGCTGATACTCTTCCACAGACCCGGTGCGTCGCAGTTGCGCGAGTTCTCCCAACGGATTACTGCGGATGGGAGGACCGAAACGCATGTTGACAAAATCAGCGAACCGTGGCCATGCAAGAACACCTTCATCCCGTTCTAACTGGTAAAACCATTGTTGGGCAACGCCCGTTAGATGGTATGAAGCAAGCCAGACTTTCTCTTCATCCATTGTCCTTTGGCCGCGAAAAAATTGTTCGCATCTATTAAGCCAGGGCAGTGGATCTTCTTCTCCATCGTAGGTCGGAAAATTGAGCTTGTGATACCGAGGCACGCCATATTGCTGATCTTCTTTTCCTTCTCCGCCGGCGATCGATCCGACCGGTTGAGGAAGCTTCTTCTTGGCAAAGGATTCAGGTACCTCTTTCACTTGGAGTGCCGTAATAGCCGCAGCATTGGCTGCCTGTTGATTGCGCAGGTCATTGAGTTCATCTCGCAGCACTTGTTTGTCGCCCAAAATCTGCTTGAGCATCTGATCTAGTTGCAGACTTAGATCGCTGAGGGACTTGGGTTCACTCATGCTTGGATGTGGGGAGGACGGCAGCGAGGTCGGCGCGGTGGTAGGCTCTGATACCAAATTGATATGGCTTGGCTTCCGATGGACGGCGAGTGGAGGCAGAAGCTGTGAAGCAGCTCGTGGGTTCGATCGTAGGAGATAACGAGATACAGAGGGAGGCGGGTCGTCGCCTTCCTGACCACGATGAGGTTGATCCTCAGCCGTGATAGGAAGCTCTGAGAACCTGATGAGCTCTTAAGATATATTCTTTATTGCCTGATTGTTGAATTGGTTGCCCTCTCTTATACCATGAGACAGCTCCTAACAAACTTGACTAGATACGGAATAGTAAAAGGAAACTACTAAGCAAACCGAAACTGATTCAATGTCGTGAACTACTCGGACACCACGTTGGTGCTGCGTCCAATCTCCCGACGTTTGCGACGGCTGTAAGTTGTACCCCAGTACGAGTCCACAACAAAAGGTCTTCCTAATAGGAAAGTTTAGAGGGACTCAAAGGTTTTCTCTTTACTTTGATTAATTCATAAATTCAAATGAGGTTATCAAAATACTAGGTTTTTGTGAATCTCTAAGCATGTGCATCCAAAGAGAGAACATTTCATAGGAGGAGCAAAAATTAGTAACTGCAACCCACACCATACTGGGTTGTGGAAAACAGCAAAAGAATATAGAACACTTTCAGTTCTATCTAGGAAACCTATAACAAGTAGCTCTTTTATTTTGAGGGAAGGATTGTAGGAACTCCTTTTTGTGGAGGCAACTTCCACTGCACATGTTATATCTTAGGAGGTCAATGTCTCCCATTGAGATTACAATCTCTTGTAAGGGCCTTTGGTATGTCCGGCATCACACTTTGGCAATGGAGTAAGATCTTCTCGAGTTATCTGCTTATTACCTCTCTAGGGCTTATACCACTGTTGGTTTCAGAAAGCATTCCAAATTATTGATTGATGCTCACATAGAACTTGGCAGTACTCTCGTAACTGTTGCGGATCTATAAGTCCTCTTAAGATTAACACTAGCATTAGGATGCTTGGGCAACAAGGTTTTTTCAGGACCAACTCATATCAGGGCTCGCTTCTAGGAACATGGATTATGTTTTCAACTCCAATTAAGACTGATCTTATGAGGACTCCTTTTGCTCCATCTTTTAGATTTTCCTCTTGTATAAAAACTCCTTTGTACATTATAGACTAGTGAATGGATTCATGTATGATCTTCTGAATTATGAATTTCTTTTTAACTAGTGACAGATCTAGGACTTTGAGAAATATATAGTTACAAATACCTCTGGGCTATTCCCTTATAATTTCCATGCTTCTAAAAAGATTTTTTTCCCATCAATTTTACTATCTTTAGGCCTTCTATTTTTATTTTTTTTTTTTTTTTTGGGGGTTCACAGACCCTCCGCTATCATCGCCGGTTATCCATTGCATTTAGGGATCTTGCTCTGTTTATAAATTCTACGTAGTTAGGAACCTTATTTAGATGGTGTTCTGTTCCGAAAGATTGTTGTAGATACAAGTTGCAGTACTAGATCAGATGATCAAGAACTCCAAAGACTAGAATTAAGAAGAAATTTACAGGCTCTTGAGCTAATGCTGACAAAATACCTGGTGTACTTTATCTGCATTGAACATCACGGCTAAACCAACTCATATTGCGCGTATAGATTCTTCTACATTTTATGATTTTCGCAAGGGCCCATTTAGATACCTGAACTGAATTTAGCTTCTGTAATTTGAGTCCCAATTCTAATTCGTGTAGAATTGGAATTGGGCTACAATTCAATTTTTTGTTTATTTGCCAAAGAAACTATAACCTGGAAATGGAATTATGAGACAACTCAAAATCTTATTTGGTTGCAAAAGAAATTGCTGTTCTGAAATTAACATTGTCATGGATTGTCTTTGTGATTGCTAATACATAATTTTGCTATAGAACCTGATATATTGCTTACTAATACTGCTGAAATTAACTCTTACTTTTTCTGTCGGTGTAGGAAATATTTCCAATGGGTTGCAAGTGCTGTATGAGTTCCACCGGTGCCAGGACTGATGCATATGCAAAATGCAGTAAAGAACCTCTACTTGTGGTTGAACATCTTGGTTCTTGTATTAATGAATTAACAACAGTTGTAGAAAATATGAATGGGTCTTTAATGGTCATAGAACAGGAGAGCAACTTGACTCAACAAGGGAAACATGAGAGTAGGAAGCAACATAACGCTTTTGATGGTTGGCTTTTTACAAGTCAGCAGAGGAATGAAATACCAGTGGGCTCTGACTATCAAGTACAGGTGCCACAATGGACTGGTGAGCCGCCTGTAAATTACAACGATCCTGAAACCTTACAAAGGTTGGGCACAAAGGTCTGGCCTTCAGAAAATGGAAACAGGAAAGCACCATTTTGTGGTGACCCTATTGGCAAAGGTAGAGAAGATGTTTGTGGCTGCATCCTTCCAGGATCAGTAGATTGTGTTAGGTTTCATGTAGCAGAAAGGAGACTTCTGCTGAGACGTGAACTTAGTTCAGCTTTCTTTGATTGGGGATTCGATCGTATGGGTGAGGAAATTGCACTTTCTTGGACAGATGAAGAGGAGGCAAATTTCAAGGCTGTAGCGCGATTCAATGCGTCATCTACACGCCGGAATTTTTGGAATTGTATCCACTTATTTTTTTCACTTGAAGGGAAGGAAAGAACTTGTGAGTTATTATTTTAATTGTTTTCTGCTTAGTGGAGGTGTTACCAAAATAGGATTACTCCAAAGTATATAGATAGTGATGATGAGGATGAGACAGAATTTAGATTCTTGGGTAACCCTCTTGGTCACAGTGCAACTAAGTATCACAGTACCAAGCACACCGTTTGCATTCAGAGTACACACGGCATGGATCTGGATCAGTAGTTATCAGTTGCTGATCAGATTTTAAGAAGCTGATTGAAGTTTGGTAATTCACTTGTCTCCTTGTTGAGAGACTGAATTGATACAGTGTCTATATCAGTTGCAGGGTTCGTAAAACTGGTGGGAATCGGCCGGTTTGAAAAAAACCAAACTCGTCTATTGCCGGAAAAGAAGGTCAGTAGCCCTACTCGTGTCTTGCTTCCGCACCAATCCTTCAAAATCTCGCATATGTAGTCTGCTGTCGATGAGGAGGAGATCCAAGCACCTAACCTGCAACCTGTAGGAGCAAAGTAGGCCATCTTGGCGGCAATTGAGCTGCGGTGATTGCTTCAAACCACCCTAACCTTGTCTGCAATGGAGCTGCGGTGGTGCTGGTTGCTTCTACACTGTTGAACTCCGGTGGATTCGTTCATCGTCGACACGCCTGCGCTCCACCAGTCACCTTCCAATGCGTGTCCATATCCAGAAGGATCCAAGGAGCTATGTGCAATTTCTCATCACTGCAGGGTCTTCATTGGAACTTGTGAGATACTTGTAATCAACTTTTGTGAGGTACGGGTCCGGGTGCTTTTTTAAAAAAGCATCTCTAGTGACGAGGTGTATTCAAATTTGGGAGAGCATTGTGCAAGTAAATTTGGGATCAAAGGTGCTTTCAAAGTGAATTATATCAAATGACTTGATCGCTTGCTTCGAGCCATTAGATCGTGGCGTGTCGTAGTTTCTTAGCTACTATGTTGCCTAGCCAAACATTGCCTAATTTGTGGTGCTCAATTTGGTTGCCTACATAACCATCTAAATATGCCCTTAATTACTCCATTTCCTACTGTATATCCCTAGTGTCACGTAAAGGTTGGTCAGCCTGAAATCGAACAATGTGGCGTGGTCTCATGACGCCGTTTGAAACGGCAACAGGAGTCTGTTGCCAAATAAAATAGTGGTAGGCGACAGGTGCCCTATCGCCACTGCAAACAATGAACAGAGAACCTGTTGCCAATTAAACTGGCGACAGGCTCCTATTGTCATTTCAAATAACGAGCATGTCGCCAGTTCAATTGGAGATATATTCTTTTTTTTTGCAATTAAAGTACATTTACAATTTTGGTATATCTATAATTGTCCGCACTGCCAATAATTTTTGAAAATATAAGGAAATATGAGGTAGAGAAAAATTTATGAGTTTCGATGTGACCAAATATTTTTGGAATGCATTTTAAGCGGTGTAATATAAAAAATTGCCCCTTCAGCGTCACAATATCGAAAATAGCCTTGTTCGGTGATGCAATATTACTAGGGAATTTTTTATAAATGCCACTGTTGACGACTCTTATTAGAGATGTGCCACTCCTTAGTTGGAAATGCGAAATATGCCACTGCAAAACCAGGGTAGTCCAAGAAATGCCATTGTGGAGGTTTTCCCCATTTTCCCTCAAATAAATGCATGTATTTGAAATACCAAATTCGTATGGACACTAATGCCCCTAGCTTCAACTGACATCGCGTCCTCGCCCCGTTCACCGTGGCGACGGCCCTGCGCCCATCTCAAGTCGCCTTTGCCCATGGTTTGCTCGCCGGCGGTGGTGGGACTGCGGTGGGGCAGAGTTGACCCCCAAAAATGGGTTGCCGGCAGAACGAAGATGCCAGGGGAGGCGGCGGTGGTACTTGGGTGGCACTGAGGCGGCCAAGCGACAATGCACGGTGGTCGAGCGCGGAGATGAATCAAGGCGGCGGCGCCGGAGGGGAATAGAAGAAGAAATGGTGCGTAGATGGGCTCCAGCGGGGTGGTAGGAGCTTATCCACGCGGTTGGCCGGGGAAGAGGAGGACCCAGGTGGGCCGGGGATGGAAGCCCGCGGCGGTGCGATGGGGTCGCTGTGGGGGTAGTGCTACGAGGAGGGAGAGCTCGAATGGATGGCGGGGGAAGGTTAGGGGAGGTGTGGAGGTGCTCCCGCCGGGTTTAATTGGCTTGGGGCTCATCAGATAGGGCACGGAGGCATCGGCGGCGGAATTGGCTGGGGATAGGGAAGATATTCGTGCGGCGCGCTCCGGTGGACGGGTCTTCCAATTACTTGGGGGCTTTTTCTCCATGTGATCTTGGACGCGCCATGACGCAAACGGCGGGGAGAGGAGATCACCGGATTGCCCGGAATGGCGGGGTGCGCACGGCGGTCGGCGCAGCTCGGCATTTCTTTTGGTGAAGATGAGAGGGGGAGGAATGGGGATGACAGGGAGGGTGATGGGGAGCTCGGGCTGGGCTTTGTAGGCGTGGGGCAGAGCGGCCGATGGTGGAGGCGGCATGGGCGGTGAGGTGATACGCATGCAGGGCACAGGCAGAGCAAGGTGGAGGATGAAGACTACCTCTGTCACACGAAGCAAGGGCATATGTGTACTCGGGTGCGTCTGGTCCTAGGGTAGCCGACTGCAAGAAGACAAAGACACATCACTGAGTTGAACAAAGGAATTGAAGAAGAAACACAAGAGTTATAAATAGTTACGTCGAACGGGTTGATCCACCTCATAATCATCCCGTGTATACTGCAGAACTCCCTATAGACAGTGTTGGCTGACAAAAAACCTTGGAACCTCCCAAGGATATCCATGCGCCACGTGTCCAGGACGTTGTACACTGCCATTGGGGAAGTCTGTGCAGGGCAACCTGGTGGTTTGGTAGCCCACGTCCTGAAGCGTCGACGTCATCTCCCCACACGGAAGGTGGAACGTGTGCATTTTTGGCCTCCACCGAATTGAAGCGGAAACACAAGAGTTACAAATACTTACATCGAAATGGTTGATCCACCTCAGCATCGGCCTATGTGTACTAGAGAACTCCTTTTAGCCGACGTTGGCCAGCAGCAACCCCTAGAACCTCCCGAGGATATATGTGAGCCACATGTTCAAGACGTCATACACTGTCATGGGGAAGCCCGTGCAGGGTAACACGGTCAGGTAGCTCACATCCTGAAGTGTTGGCATCATCTCCCTGCATGGAAGGTGGAACGTGTGCATCTCCGGGCTCCACCGCTCAACCAACACTGTCAGGAGCCACTGGTCGTACGAAAACTGCTTCGACGTAGACACCCTGGAGGTGACGTCCTCCTCGTCCTCCCACGTCGTCTCCACCATCCTAGCTAGTGGGAGTAGGCTTACTACTCTCAACTTGTGTTGAGAGGATTAAGAACATATGTGAGTTCACCCACACAAGTCAGATACAAATTAATTACAAGAAGGTCAAAACTATACGTACTGCGGAACCCAACAAGGGTCCACCCTCTATGCCCTCGTGGGTATGCGCAACCGCGACATGCCAAGCTCAATGGGCTGCTCACCCTCCTGCAGGGAGGATGGTACTAAGGCGACTACAGCGAGTCGGGTCAATGGTCAGGTCAAGCAACTCGTATGACCACTGCGCCGCGTCTCTTGGGGCCGCCATACGTAAATTTACGATGGGCACTATTTCAAAGATTATATCGGTATTTACAGAATATTTACTGTGCAAAAATGAGAACACAATTGAACCTAGGAATATTTTAATAAGACTCTACACATCCTATTTAGCTACTCTGGAATTGTCATATACTTATTAAATCCACTTTGCTATTTTTCTAGTTTAAAATATATTCTCAGCATTTACAGAATATTTACCGTGCAAAAAATAAGAACATAATTGAACCTAGGAATATTTTAATCAGGCTCTACACACTTTATTTAGCTACTATGAAATTATCATATAATTTTTAGAGCTACATTGCTATTTTTCTAGTTTAAAATGTATTCTCGGTATTTGCAGAATATTTATTGTGCAAAAACGAAAACATAATTGAAGCTAGAAATATTTTAATCAGGCTCTACAAGAGTTTTTACGGAATTTTTCGTGCTACCTTACTATTTTCCGTGTTTCTAAATTATTTCCCGTGTAAAAATTATCTAAACTACAACAATAATCTAAACTAAAATGGACTACATTACAACTAAAATGATCTAATGAAATCAATTTTTAGTCACTAGTTTTATTTGCTAACCTACTAAGGTTTTGAATTAAATTACAAAGTGGCAAAAAAAATACTTGCGAGGTAGACGACACGATCTGCTTCTGTTTGGCTCTATCCACTGCGACAAACCGGCAGGGCTTCACCACACATTTTTCCTCCTCTCCTCTCTCCTTTCCCTCCTTCTTCTCTTCCTCCCCTCTTTTGCTCTCTGCTGGAATGAGGTTGGGGGGGGGGGGGGCGGAAATCAGGTTTTTATATCCGGACATTGTTGCTATTTCAATTAGCAAGAGGGAACTGTTCACCCCATGTTACCAGATCAAATGGCGATAGGGTATTGTCCCTGTTCACGCGGCACTTGTCGCCATTTCATCTGGCGAAAGGATGCTATTTTTTTTAAAAAAAGTTGACTATTTAATTTTGTAATTATTTATTAAAATAATATTATTTAAAAAATAATTCTACAATAATGCATACTATGTTTACTATATTACCTCCCGTGGGGATCTTGCTTTTGTTAACTGTTCGTAACCTGCAGTTAAACAATGTGGTGTGGGGGCCGGATCCACGAAAAAATATTATCAGGTTCTAAGCATAATGATGTTATTGTCTGCTTATAAGTGTCATTTGTTATCTCGAAATAGAATTTGTACTAGGCTTAGCAAGAAATTACGTGTTGGATCCGCCCTTGGTACAGATAATCCTCTTAAGTATCACTCTCAACTCTATATCATCGGTTTTAATTACGGTGTCATGTAGACAAATATTTCACGGTTCACACTTTTCTTTCAGCTAGAGCGTCGGCGCTGGAGGGATCCTCTTTCGAGCCGTCGAGTCACTCCAGCAGGCAGGACGACAATTCCATCTGTGTTCTTTAGCTCCAACCCCAAGCAAAGAATAACCCATGCTTTAGTAAAAGCACCCCAAAGCCCAACGGCAAAAGCCGACCAGTAAGGCTAATAATACGGAAGAGCTCATTTTTTCATGTTGCTCTCCTAGTTGTTGCCGTTCTTCCTCCTCCACCTGACACAAAAACACATCTTTCTTCTCGGAGGAAACCACGCCAACATTTAGCTGCCAATTAAGGTACTAAGATTCTGTTCGTAACATGATTTTCAAAATGTTGATGCTCAAAACGTAACTAATACGCTCTTGTAGGTGCTACCAAAGTGGAGATCCGTCGCTGTGAAGGCGCAGATGGGTTAGATCTCTGAAGCCTTCATCATTACTTGGAATTTATCATGCCTCGAGAGGTATTTTTCCACATATATGTGCATGCTATTTTCACGAATCTTAGTCTACCACACGTCATCACTCATCACCAAATTAAATCGTACCAAATAATTAAAGATCATGAACCTACCGTGTGGCTATTAACCGACGACGTACGATCGTGTCGTAGTACAAACGCATGCCAACGTAATACGACGTACGATCTGTAGACAAGATCTTAGGACTAAACATGATCTAAGACATAAACCCTAGCAACATACATGAACACCTACATTATCGATCTTGAGAGTGAGCCTCTGCTGCAATCTGAGCAAGTCCAGCAAGGCAAGTAGTTTGATCATGTTAATCCCAGTATTTTAAATTCTAATATATTGTTTTCAACTCGTATGTATGCATTGCTACTTTGTGTTAAATTGGTTAGTTATTCCTTTAGATCCATAACCTGTTGGTAAATGATGTTCCTCTACTACCTGAGCCTAGGTTATTCGCTGTGGTTAAAGTCTGTTGGATGGGCTTTTGTCACTTAGTAGGTTTCGGGTCTGAATTGCTTAGCCATGCTTAGCTTTCGGTAGAAATGGGCGATCATCGACTTAGTCGATGATTTTGATCACACAAATATTGATATTATTCCATTATGTCCAGCCTTTGTGATCCGTTAATTTGCAACTCAAAACTGAAAATAAAACTTAAATCTTGACTTGGGCACAATGGTATTTTGGTGTGATCTGTTGGGTGTGATTTGGATTGGTGCCTAAGTCCCTAAGGACCGAGTTACTTGTGTCACTAAGCCAGCGCGTATTGCGTGCTAACCACACGGGAGGGATATGGACCTCTCTTGGCTAAGTACTTTGGGAGGCATTAATTGATGAGTCGGTGGTAGTTGTTAGTGTATGTTTGGATTGAGAGGGTGGAGATTCCGGTAGGTTCTCCATACCCGGACGCCCAGCTGATTGCTTGGTTGGGCGGTGTTCGACTCAACGTGTGGGTCCTTGTGATTTATGTCGCGGCAGATCACTAAGGGTTAACCCCATACGTGCGACTCTTAATTAGTGCAATCCATTGGAAATGTCTCGTTAGACTTCGCCGTGCTCGCGTACTCAAAGGAAGTATGCTAACCGTGGCTGGTGGAAAGGCAGTCTATCGTGTGGGTACATTGGTACACCCTGCAGGTTTTTGATCTATTCGAATAGCCTCGTCCTAGGTTATGGACATGCTTGGTAAGGTCGTGCAAAAACTAGACTACAACTTTTAAAACTTAAAACTTGACATGGGTGGCGTGAATGGGTAATTCATGCTATTGTTGTGGTGACTATCGGGATAGTCACTTCCGTGTCGTTGTTCTATTTATTATTATGCTACTGTGATATTTCAACAATTAAAAATGAATTGCAAACTTGCTCTTTTAAATGTATTACGTTATTGCAAATAAAATTTGCTTTGCGCTAAAATAAGACATATGACCTCCACCAAATGAGCTTGCATGTAGCATATGAATAGGTCCTATTCCACACGTCGATCTTGCAGTACAATTTTGTACTCATTTGCTTTGCTTAATATTATTTGTTGCAGAGGAAGAAGGTGAGCCCCAAGGGCCTCACTTTTGCGAGTTGTGCTGTGGAGGGGTTTGGGACGACTAGTTTGGCGGACCGATTGGTTGCCTTGTGGGTAAAGGCACGCCGATTGGATTTTGTTTATCGCCATCTTATGGCCCTTTTGTTTCCGCTGCTTATTTAGTCTTTAACTTGTCATTTGGCCGGTCGGCCCTCTTTTGTAATATTTTAATCAGGCTCTACACACCCTATTTAGCTACCCTGAAATTGTCGTATAATTATTAAAGCCACCTTGCTATTTTCCTAGTTTAAAATATATTCTCAGCATTTACAGAATATTTACTGTGCAAAAATAAGAACACAATTGAACCTAGGAATATTTTAATCAGGCCGTACACACCCTATTTAGCTACTATAGAATTATCATATAATTTTTAGAGCAACCTTGCTATTTTCTTAGTTTAAAATATATTCTCGGTATTTACAGAATATTTATCGTGCAAAAAATAGAACATAATTGAAGCTAGAATATTTTAATCAGGTTCTACACACCCTATTTACCTACTCTAGAGTTTTTATGGAATTTTAGTGCTACCTTGCTATTTTTCGAGTTTCTAAATTATTTTCCGTGTAAAATTATCTAAACTACAACGATAATCTAAACTAAAATGGACTACACTACAACTAAAATGATCTAATGAAATCAATTTTCAGTCACTAGTTTTATTTGCTAACCTACTAGGGTTTTGAATTAAATTACAAAGTGGCAAAAAAAATACTTGCAAGGTAGACGTCAGGATTTGCTTCTGTTTGACTCTATCCTCTGTGACGAACCGGCAGGGCTTCACCACGAATTTTTCCTCCTCTCCTCTCTCCTTTCTCTCCTCTTCTCTTCCTCCCCTCTTTTGCTCTCAATGAAATGAGGTTGGGGGGTGGGGGGAATCAGGTTTTTATATCTTAACATTGCCGCTATTTCAATTAGCGACAGTGTATTGTTCACCCCATGTCGCCAGATCAAATGACGACAGGGTATTGTCGCTGTTCACACGACACTTGTCGCCATTTCATCTGGCGAAAGGATGCTATTTTTGAAAAAAAAAAGTTGACTATTTAATTTGTAATTATTTATTAAAATATTGTTATTTAAA
This sequence comes from Ampelocalamus luodianensis, assembly GCA_036346255.1. Lineage (NCBI taxonomy): Eukaryota > Viridiplantae > Streptophyta > Magnoliopsida > Poales > Poaceae > Ampelocalamus > Ampelocalamus luodianensis. The sequence goes on from CM070624.1 coordinate 51,298,637, forward strand.
ATAATTCTACAATAATGCATACTATGTTTACTATATTACCTCCCGTGGGGATCTTGCTTTTGTTAACTGTTCGTAACCTGCAGTCACATCGATAATATTTCGGTGTTCGAGCTTGCAGTCAAACAATGTGGTGTGGGGGCCGGATCCACGAAAAAATATTATCAGGGTTCTAAGCATAATGATATTATTGTCTGTTTATAAGTATCATTTGTTATCTCAAAATAGAATTTGTACTAGGCTTAGCAAGAAATTATTGAGTCACTCCAGCAGGCAGGACGACAATGACCCTAATGCTTACGTGTTGGATCCGCCCCTGTATCATCGGTTTTAATTACGGTGTCACGTGGACAAATATTTCACGGTTCACACTTTTCTTTCGAGCCGTCGAGTCACTCCAGCAGGCAGGACGACAATTCCATCTGTGTTCTTTAGCTCCAACCCCAAGCAAAGAATAACGCATGCTTTAGTAAAAGCACCCCAAAGCCCAACGGCAAAAGCCGACCAGTAAGGCTAATAATACGGAAGAGCTCATTTTTTCATGTTGCTCTCCTAGTTGTTGCCGTTCTTCCTCCTCCACCTGACACAAAAACACATCTTTCTTCTCGGAGGAAACCACGCCAACATTTAGCTGCCAATTAAGGTACTAAGATTCTGTTCGTAACATGATTTTCAAAATGTTGATGCTCAAAACGTAACTAATAAGCTCTTGTAGGTGCTACCAAAGTGGAGATCCATCGCTGTGGAGGCGCAGATGGGTTAGATCTCTGAAGCCTTCATCATTACTTGGAATTCATCATGCCTCGACAGGTGTTTTTCCACATATATGTGCATGCTACTTTCACGAATCTTAGTCTACCACACGTCATCACTCATCACCAAATTAAATCGTACCAAATAATTAAAGATCATGAACCTACCGTGTGGCTATTAACCGACGACGTACGATCGTGTCGTAGTACAAACGCATGCCAACGTAATACGACGTACGATCTGTAGACAAGATCTTAGGACTAAACATGATCTAAGACATAAACCCTAGCAACATACATGAACACCTACATTAAACATTAGAGCGAAGCTAATTAGTGTGTACCGAGCTTGATGAAGCCACGAGGGATGATGATGAGTTGGTGTAGCTGAGGCCGGTCGTGGATGAAGAAGAGAGGCGTCCGTAGTGGTGGTCGTGGACGAGGGCCGGCGGTCCTGGGTCTTCGTCCACCTTAGCGCGCGTGAGTAGATCGGGTTTGTGTACGGGGTGTGTATCCGCGATCAAGAACAACCTCTTCGTGCCTCCGAACCCCGAGTTCTTATTGCGCTAGGTGACCGGGACCCGAACCAAAGTGGTTGGCCGCGCCTTCCGATCATGGCGCGAGGGAGACATGGTCTCCCGGTAATTTCGGGAAACTGTTAGCTTAGCCGAAGATCAACCCAACATTCTCCCCTTTGATCGTAAGGCTAACATCATAAGCCAATTCTTAATGAAACAGCACACCAAGATAATGTGTCACATGACCAATGAAGTGCCATACAACCTCAGTATCTATAGTGTACTATCTCATCTTAAAATGGATACACATTATACTTAATGGGAGTTGGTTTTCTTTAAGGTCCTTTTATCCAGAATCAGAGGCTTTCCAATAAACCCATGCCGGCAACATGATCACGAAAGATATTGGGTGGTAAGCCTTTAGTAAACGGATCCGCAAGCATTGACTTAGTACTAATATGTTTGATACTAATGGTTTGATCCTGGATTCTATCTTTCACAACATGATACTTAATGTCAATGTGTTTGGCAGCACCACTTGACTTGTTGTTACTGCATAAAAGATCATGGGTTCGTTATCGCAGTATAAGGTGAGCGGTTTCGAGATACTGTCTACCACTCTAAGTCCCGGGATAAAATTCTTAAGCCATACAGCCTGCCCGGTGGCCTCATAACATGCCACAAACTCAGCTTGCATCGTTGAAGATGCCGTAAGGGTTTGTTTGGAGCTTTTCCACGAGATAGCTCCCTGAGCGAGTATGAAGATATAACCTGACGTGGATTTCTTAGTATCAACACATCCCGCAAAATCTGAATCTGAATAACCAACAACTTCAAGGTTATCAGAATTCTTATACGTGAGCATGAAATTCTTAGTAGCTTACATATACCGCAAGACTTTCTTAACGGCCTTCCAGTGGTCCGGCCCTAGATTTGACTGATATCTGCTAAGCATCCTGGTTACAAAAGCTAAATCAGGGCGTGTACATACTTGAGCATACATAATGCTTCCGACAGCTGAAGCATAAGGAACCGACTTCATCTGATCAGTTTCATATTGGTAAATATTACTGGGAATTCATCATGCCTCGACAGGTGTTTTTCCACATATATATGCATGCTATTTTCACGAATCTTAGTCTACCACACGTCATCACTCATCACCAAATTAAATCGTACCAAATAATTAAAGATCATGAACCTACCGTGTGGCTATTAACCGACGACGTACGATCGTGTCGTAGTACAAACGCATGCCAACGTAATACGACGTACGATCGTGTCGTAATACGATCTTGAAAAAAAAATGATTCGTTGAAGATTTAAAAATAAGCCACTCCACCGAGGCATTTGTTTTCTGAGTTTAAGCACTACTATTAATACAAAATCGCTTAGGAACCTGACTTAGGTGGTGAGTCTTCTTGTGTTTGCTGGGCCTTTATACTGAGAAATTCACCATGCCTCTACAGGTTATTTTTTCTGTATGCTATGTAAAAAAAACAGAGTAGTAGTTAAGTCTTCCTATTAGTATGTTTTGTGGTTCTTTAAAATATAGTATAATGCCTCAAGAGGTATTCGTCTACGTACATATGAATGCTATTTTCACGATGTATAGTAGTATGTTTATTAGTGAGTTTTATGCTATGGCTTGCTATGGCTTAGGATGTATAGTACTTATCAGACCCCAAATTTGAAATTCGGTATCTTTTATGTTCATAGCATCAGTTACTGGATCAGTAGGTAGTGCTCACAGTTATATTATTGTAGCATGAAAAAGTAAAACTATTACATAATAATAAACAAAAATAATTATACCTTACGGCTTTTAGATAATTTCAAATGCTCAGAATTTTGGAATGTTATGCATACCCATCACTCTTCCTTAAAATACAAGTCCTCAAATTGGAAGAATCGCAAACAACTATATCTTCTCTAGCACACGTCATTACTCATACTACTCATACCAAACCATACCAAATAATTACGATTCCAAACCTACCGTTTTGCTGTTAACTGACGACGTACGCTCATCCCACAATACAATGCCTGCCAAAGATGCGTTGTATTAGATCTTGGAAAAAAAAAAATTCACGTTTTGAAGATTTAAAAGTAAGCCACACCACCGAGTCATATAGTGTCTATAGTTAATGGAACATTCAAAAAATTCTCGATATCTAAAAAACATACTGCTCTTTTATGAGCATACAATTCTTGAAATCCATCAAATCTTAAATCTTGACATTTTCATTGATGCGAAAAGGACAATCGGTAGCGACATTACTAGAAACCAAGTATTCATTAAGAAGAAAAAGAAGGCAAGGACATTAATTAGCCCTAACACGTACCGGTCACACCCAAGCATATATAGTTAACCCAAGCATGCATGAATGTCCTATATAATTTTCTAATTTAAAGATGGTCCACCGATTCGCTGCATACCTTTGTCAGCACTTTTTCGATAAATGGAGTAATTGAAGTGACCTCAATTAATGCAGTATATTGATCCGAACAACGTCGAGCAGGCGGTGCGAGAGATAACCCGTTATCTAGAGGATACGAGCAACACAGCACACAAGGCCATCTACTTTGAGGGATGGCAGGGACTGGGTGCTTCTGCGGTGATTAGAGCTATAGCCCAAGACCCTCCGCTGTCTGTGAGAGAGAACTTTGATAAGATCATCCACGTCGATTGCTCGAGGTGGAAAAGCCGAAGAGCACTCCAGAGGGCAATCGCGGAGGAACTGAAGCTTCCTCAGCGGGTAATGGCTATTTTTGATAGACAAGACGAGGAGGATGATTTCAGCGGGGTAGATGAAGGCTCTAGAGAAGAGATGGAAGACGTCGGGAGAGAGATCTTTCGAGCAATACTAGACTACAGATGTTTAGTGGTCTTCCATAACGGAAGCAACGATACAATTGACTTAACTGGCTTGGGATTGTTCGGTACTAAGGTACTGTGGACCTTCAGAGGAAGGCTTCGGCTCAACCCAGAAATAAGAGAAAAGGTGGATAATTCACATCTTTATCTTTATGTCCCTGAGGATTATATGCGGGATCGTGACGCTTTACTACGTGGAGAGGCTACGGAGGTTGCTCAACACACACATAAGCCTGGTATTACCACAGAAATAGCTACACAGTGTTGCTTGTATCTCCTGTCGTTGAACTCTAAGAATGGCGACATCATGGACTACAACTGGGCTACCCATGCTTCCAGCTATTGGGTTTGTGATGGGATTGTGCAGCAAGGCCAGGAAGACGAAGCCTGGGAGATTGGTGTTGCTCTGCATCAACAGATACGACTAGAGGACTACTCATCTAATAGATTGCCCTCTTTTGGTTATAAATTCCAGACTCCTAAAAATCGTTGGGTTTCAGAAATCGCATACCCCGATAGTAAGGAAGGTGGGCAGATAAGTGTATCAACTGTACATCCAGAAACATCATCATTTTTCTTGGCAATCAGAAGTGAACCCGATCATCCAGTAGCATCACTACCCAATAACATGTTTCAAAGAATCGAGAAACTTGTATTGAAACTCACAATGCACCTTCACTTTCTTCGCCCCTTCATTCCTGTTGCGCCTTAAGATTCCTCGGATTAGATCGCTGCATGGATCAACCACGAAAAGAAGCACCAAAACAACAAGAGGAGGAGAAGCAAGGTAGACCAGAAATGGATTTTTTTCAGAGCCTGTGGGTCCTGGACATACGCAACACAGATTGGGGCAACAATATTGCTTGGCAACGACTGCAGATCCTACGCAAGCTTCGCATAATTGGGCCTACAAGCTCTTGGGAGACAGGCCAAAAGGATGAATTTACAGATGTGCTGAAGTTGGAACTCCTCGACCTATCTGGGAACAATACCATGCAAGTTTTGCCGAGCCTGTCAAGGGCAACTGGCCTCAGGACTTTGGTTCTAGATGGTTGTGTTTGTTTGGAAAATGTTGGCCCTGAAGGAATCCCTCGATCACTTGAATCATTCAGCTTGGATGCAGGAGCAGGAGGGGGTCCTAACGAAAAAGCTAAAATATCCCGTATCTCCTTGGCTGGTTGTGCAAGATTGGTGGACTTGAAATTGCGTGGGCCATTGCCAAACCTTGAGGAGCTTGACCTCTCAGGCGCAGCAGTCAAAACGCTTGACCTGAAAAATGAGGTGGTCCAGGTCCCAAGTCTCCAGCAAATCGTTCTCTTGGGCTGTAAACAGCTCCGCTCAATACTGTGGCCAAAAGAGGGAATGCAACAGCTAAGGATGCTATGCATTGACACTCGAGGAGGAGGAGAAGAGGCCAGAAAATTATCAACTGGTTCTTTCGCCCATCCGTTACGACCAGAATATTGTCACGCATATGTTGCTAGTATGGACATGAGATTTGTTCAGTTGTTGATGCTACAAAGGGGTGGAGTGTTTCGTTGGATGGCTAATAGATTTAATCTAGTCTTGTGCACATCTGCTACTAGGAAAGAAGATGTACGGAGGTGCAACAAGGAGAAGGTGGGCCGTTATAGCACTGGACCGCATCTACAGAAGTCGCTGATCCCCAAGACTTGCAGCACCTACATTGATGTCGCTATTGAGGAGATAATTACTGCTCATGACGACAGCGATGCCCCGCAGTTTCAACCATTGGGCTGCCATGTGGAGCTTGGCGAGGGAATTAGCAACATTAATGTGGAGAGCGTACAAGGGATGAAGGCTATCATCTTTGTGATGAACAAGGTTGAGTCGTTGCACGTGCACGACAATTCTTCCATCACCAGTGTTATCCCTGAGCGCATGATGTCCACAGGAGACGAGAAAATTGATTGGTCTAGTCTCAAGCGGTGCCGTGTCGAGAGATGCCCCAGGCTGGACACTGTCTTCAACACTCGCTACGATATCTACTGCTTTAAAGAAGTGGAGACCTTTTGGGCAGCTGATCTCCCGATGGCCCGCTGCATTTGGAGCAAAGGAAGGACGGTCGATGCCACGGACACTCTTTCCTTTGCGATGCTGCGGAGCATTCACCTGCACTCCTGCCCCAGGCTCACATTTGTCCTCCCGCTGTCGTGGTTCTACACCTTGAGCAGCTTGGAGACCCTCCACATCGTTGGCTGTGGTGATCTCAAGCAGGTCTTCCCCGTGGAGGCAGAGTTTTTAAAGGGAATAGCTACCTACCATCGGAAAGGTACACTGGAATTCCCAAGGCTAAAGCACATCCACCTGCATGATCTCCCCAGTCTACAGCAGATATGCGAGGCCAGGATGTCTGCACCCATGCTCGAGACGATCTGGGTCAGGGGATGCTGGGGCCTCAGGCGGCTCCTGGCCGTCGGTCGAGACAGCCGCCCCACTGTGGACTGCGAGAAGGACTGGTGGGAGAAGCTGGAGTGGGATGGGGAGGATGCCGGCCATGACTTGTCCCTCTTCAACCTTCGCCACTCACGGTACTACAAGAAGGCCCTGCCCAGAGGCTCTGTTCTCCGGTGATCCGGCATAAATGCTCAGGTATGTCTCTGTACTAAACTCCTTGATCTGCTTATTTGTTCATTGTCTTGAACGATCCATCCAGCTTCCTTTAACCGGTTGTCTTTGCGACCTTTGTAGATTTGATGGTGGTAAGACAAGGACGTGTTGCTGCTTACTACTGCTGCCGTTGCTGTAATGGATCAAACGTTTGCTTACCAAGTTGGTGTGTTTTCTAAAGAATAAATTGGTGTTTGATGCTGAGTGCATCCACCAAGCCAGTGTGTTTGATACTATGTTAATTTGCGTGAGACTTATGAGACGAGCGTACCATCTATTTGCTTCGGTTTGTGGTTATGTATGTGCTTGAAATAAGAGGGTCAGCTGTGCCTGTGGTGTGTCTGTCAGTGATGCAGCAGCATGCTAATGCTGCCTGAACTATATTTAATTGATTTTACATGTATTCTGAATCGTCTCGTTCTACTCATTCTTCAGATCATTTTGTGTATGTATACACTAGCTGGTATGAATTGGCTTGGTAGTTACCAGCGCTCCAGCAGGGCATGCTTCTTTGCACTGACTCATTCATACAACTAGGAGGAAAAGCACGCGCTACGCCGTGCCGGTAAATAAATAGGTGGAATTAATAGCTGTGGATATTGTAGACGATAAGAATCATGCAAAATCCTAATTCTAAATTTAAATGGCCTGGCTAATATGGTACCAATGAGTTTATTTGCATGTATTTTATATTACCTGGATAGGACCAACACTGTTCATGGAGGCAAAGAAGGAAACGATAATCTTGTAGAACAAAATCAACTGGATTCAGCTAGCTAGAAACTATTTAAAAAATGAAGGTTCTTAAAGATGGATGAGTTGGTAATTGCAATTTATAATGTGTATATATATATATATATATATATATATATATATATACCACTTAAACGAACATATTATACTTCTTTATCACTTTCAGTATACTTAAATATCAATTATAAGATACTTCAATGCAACTTGATTGAAAAAAATTAATTAGAGCCTTTTTTCTATATACCTTTTTTCATATATAAAATAAGTATATGCACAAATTTTGCTATAAAAAGTGAACTTTGATGAAATTTTTCATGGAATTCACTTTGGAGTATCTTATAATCATTATTGGAGTATGCTCAAATTGATAAAGAGGTATCATCATACCATTTAAGTGGTATATAAGAGGTGGAGATCGTACTCATAGATACCATTTTCATATATATATATATATATATATATATATATATATATATATATATATATATATATATATATATATATATGAAAATAGTATGGTACTTGTAGATATATTAGGTACTTGTAGTGGAAATATGGCACACACTGCTATTGAATAGCTTGCTTAACAAAGGACATGCAACCACATGCTAGAAAAAATCAATGGCCAACCCTTATTATATACAATGGCTTTAGGGTACCAACAAATATTTAGGCCACAGCTCTAAAGCAACCAGTCATGTACAATGATTTAGAATGAAATCTGGAAAAAAAAAACAAAGAATGGTTCTTGCCATGGTTATTAAGGCGTCGCCTAAGCGTTAAGGCGTCGCCCCCGCCTTAGGCCTAAGGCGTCGCTAAGGCCGGAGAGGAAGAGGGGGAGGGGAGGACCTTGGAACGCGACGACATGCAGCAGCCGCCTAGGCTCGGGAGGCGGATCCAGCACCCCGTCGGCGGCGCCGCGTCCTCCTCCATCGTCGCGTCCTTCCTCCTCCGCAGCCTCCCCTCCTCCCCGTGTCGCTTCCCCACCATCCCCATCTCTGCAGGCGAAGCCGAAGCGGAAGTGGCGTGGCGTGGAGGGAGGCTGCTTGCCGCTCTTTCCCTGCCGAAGAAGAAGAAGAAGAGGCGGCGCGGGCGTGGAGGGAGGCGGCGAAGCCGAAGCGAGAAGCGGTCGCTCGGCTGGGCAAGGGATAAAGAGGTGGGGGCAGCAGGCAGCCGGGTAGCCGGGATTTTCTGCGGCCAGAGGATCTAGAGCTGATTTTACTGCTGCTGCAGGATCTTCTGCGGCCGCTGCATTGTCACCTTAGAAGGTTTATAAGGCATCACCTCGCCTCGCGCCTTACCGCTTAAGCGGTGTGAGGGGGGTGGGTCGCCTCGCCTTACCGCCTTAATAACCATGGTTCTTGCTTCTTAAGTCTTAACAAAAAAATATTGCTAGACTATAACAAATGGCATAGAAAAGGAACAAATGTATCGCTAGGCATGGCAAGAGGCATGATAAAGGCGTAAAAGAAAATTAGATCATAAAAAAAAAGCATTTCTCAACGCATCAATTATATGATCTGGCTGCTAAATGGAAGTTAGCCTTATTATACAGGCAGTCAATCAATAGAGAGCAAGGCTCAATTCCTTTATATTAGTTGATGATATAGTTTTCGCTTTAATAATACCATAATCAACATAATAAAACACACTTAGTTTCTAACACTTTGCATGTCTTTTTTAAGTCATGTGATTTGCATGCACTCTCGAAAGTCAAAGTAACGGAAGAGAAAAATAAACCCGAAAGAAACAGAGACCATTAGCTTTTCTGGTGATCAAGATTTGTACTGCGCTGTAACATAAAACAAACATTTATAGCAATTGAATTAATAAGTAAACCTGAAGCTATAACGTCTAGAGGTATCGACCTTTTAGCATATTTTTTGTATGCAACCCTGTTAGTAATCTTAAATACAGGACTTGGGTCTTTCTCTTTATGTGGCCCATTTGCCTTTTTTAATCTCTAGAAATCTTAGAAAGCTCTTTCTCCTCTATCTCTTGCAGGTTACATTCCTAAATCGCGTAGTAGACAATGTTATTAAACCAGTTTACATCACACATTCAAACCTTCCATAGTTTCACACATGATGTTTCTCAGTTCAAATATGAACTGTAACTGTTCACAAGGAATTCAAGGGGGAAAAAGAACAATAACTGCTATAACCCCGAGGTGTAAACTGAAGTATAATAGATTACTCAACGTGAAGTAGAATAAAACAAACATGGCGAAATACAAAAGTTAAGCACACCTCCAGGACAATGACACCTCGAAAATGTTTCTCCACTAAATGAATGAACATGGGCAAAACAAATTGGCAGCCTCTACAACAAATGTGGAGCTCCACACTACCTGATATTACTGTGTATATGAGATATGCTCAGAGCCTAACAGTACTTCATGAGTTACCTGATTGCCATAATAGGGAGCTTGACTGCATTTTGATTGCCATGCAGGTTGAGACTGGTCATAATTCTGTATAAAGGAATCAAACCACAGCTGTTGAAAAGGGAATAAAAAAAAATGTACGGGTACTTTTTACATATGTCTGTATGTATTGTATGTTAAAAACGAAAGGTTATGCTACAATTTTGCATACAGCTAATAAACACTAAACAACCAAAGAGGTCGATTCCTATGAAAATGTGTGTTTCATTTCAATGGAATATTTTTTTTTTGTGTTACCTGTAGAAGGGAAACTAAACTATTTAAAGCGGAGTGAGGTGTCATAAGCCTCCACTAAATGAATGAACATGGGCAAAACAAATTGGCAGCCTCTATAACAAATGTGGAGCTCCACAATACCTGATATTACTGTGTATATGAGATATGCTCAGAGCCAAACAGTACTTCATGAGTTACCTGATTGCCATAATAGGGAGCTTGACTGCATTTTGATTGCCATGCAGGTTGAGACTGGTCATAATTCTGTATAAGGAATCGAACCACAGCTGTTGGAAAAGAAATTAAAAAAATTGCCCAACCTGGAGACCCTCCACATCGTCTGCTGTGGTCATATCAGACAAGTCTTCCCCGTGGAGGCAGAGTTTCTAGCAGAAATAGCTACTGATCATCGGAAAGGTACACTGCAATTCCCAAAGCTGAAGCACATCCACCTGCATAATCTCCCCAGTCTGCAGCAGATATGCGAGGCCAAGATGTCTGCGCCCATGCTCGAGACGATCTGGGTCAGGGGATGCTGGGGCCTCAAGCGGCTCCCGGCCTTCGGTCGAGACAGCCGCCCCATTGTGGACTGCAAGAAGGACTGGTGGGAGAAGCTGGAGTGGGATGGGGAGGATGTCGGCCATGACCTGTCCCTCTTCAACCCGCGCCACTCACGGTACTACAAGAAGGCCCTGCCCAGAGGCTCTGTTCTCCGGTGAACCAGCATAAATGCTCAGGTATATATACACATGCTCTTCCTATATTTTTTTCTCTTTCATGTATGTCTATGTGTACTAAACTCTTGATCTGCTTATTTGTTCATTTTGTCTTGAACGATCCATCCAGCTTCCTTTAACCGGTTGTCTTTGCGACCTTTGCAGATTTGATGGTGGTAAGACAAGGACGTGCTGCTGCTTACTACTGCTGCCGTTGCTACAATGGATCAAGCGTTTGCTTGCCAAGTTGGTGTGTTTCCTAAAGAATAAATTGGTGTTTGATGCTGCGGGCATCTACGAATCTATTTGGTTTGGATTGTGGTTATGTGTGTGCTTGAAATAAGAGGGTCACCTGTGCCTGTAGACTGTGTTGTGTCTATTAGTCACTGAACAGAACCCCATGGTGTGAGAGTGTTGCTTGCAAAAGACTCAAGACATTGTGTTTGTGCGATTGATGCAGCAGCATGCTAATGCTGCCGGGAAATATACTTGGTTCATTTGTTAGAACAATAATATGATCTAGACCAGATGATTAAAAATAACAGGGTCGTATATGTGGTAATTGCAACACCTATAAAATTTGTAAAACACAGAAGCATACCTGATAACGATATCATTGTTCGTTGTAGGGTTGGCCTGTAGTAGTAGATGTGCATATGCTCAATCTACCTAGGGTTTGGTCTTTCCCAGCAAGAGGTAAGCCACAAATTCCAACAGATGGTGATAGGTGGTATAGTATGAGTTATCCTGCTGAGAGGACTGGCCCTTATTTATAGCCTTTGGCATAAAATCTTATCCCGTCTCATAATTAGAGATAGATTTCAAACAGGTCTCTACATAGATTTAAAATCCAAGTCCATATTTTCCTTAACAGATACTCAGGCTCTTGATAAATATTTTATTTGATCACTTTATATATTTGAGCCAATTGAAAAATAGATAGCTAATATTTATTTAAACTCGTGTAGGTCCACATTATGAAAATTAAACCAACAATCTCCCACTTGGACTAAATGAGTAAATACATATCAAAAAACTTTATTAGCTCCAAAATTGCTATCTATGACATGAGTATCTTTAAACCAATCCGGTCCATCAGATGCTCATACAACATTCATATACAATGTGTACAACAATTTTAATCCATATGTGAAACAAAATACACAAATGGTCAAACTCAGCCATCCGATCTAGCGCAACAAAAATCAACGAGGCAAAATAATTATTTAGTAAACCTGCAACAAATCCCCATCCGATGCAAAAAAAAAAATGTTGTGTTACAACTTACAACACTGCAAAATTCACTCTCGAGATGTAACAAAAATCATAGCAAATCGCGACAATGATTACTAGCGCGCAACACAATCTCATATCGTTTTCACTATTCCATTACAAACAAGATGTTGCAACAAAGCAATAGACCAACCGCAACAAAAAAATTCTCGTGCAACAAATTGGATCAATCGTTTGCTTGCCAAGTTGGTGTGTTTTCTAAAAATAAATTGGTGTTTGATGTCGCGTACATCCACCAAGTCGTGTGGGGGTGTGGTCTTTGTTGCAAAAGACGACACTAGGCGTAGTTTGTGTGTGATTGATGCAGCGAAGATACTAATGTCGCTGAACATATGTTTGATTGATTTGCATCTATCCTTAATTATCTCGCTCTATTCATTCTTCACATCATTTTGTGTATACCACTGATTACTACTAGCTCTTGCCTCTTGGTAGTTACGAAATAGAGAAGAATTTGGTGTCTTGTTGTAGCTTCAGTTGAAACCAAGTCTTGCAGGTGAGGATACTCCTCCCTAAAATATCTAGCTCTTGCGAGTAACAATAAGCGAGCAAGTAGCATTAAGTCAGTAGTTCTCCTGATCATTCTCTGCAATACGCTTGATCATTTGATAAAGACGAAAGTTATGTGCTGCAAAAGATCCATACAATTTTGACAAATAGATAGAACTCATAGAAGTTGACTATCAACTTGTTGGTGCCTCAGGCTGTTCCCAGCCGTCGGTCGCAGCCGTCGAGACAGCTGGACTGCGAGAAGGATTGGTGGACCCTGATTCAGAAGGAATCAGACCCATCAGCTACCTTCAACCCGCGCAACTCACAGTACTACAAGAATGCTCAGGTATATATACACATGCTCTTCCTATTTTTTTTCTTCTCATCCATGTATGTCTCTATGTACTAAACTCCTTGATCTGCTTATTTGTTCATTTTGTCTTCAATAATCCATCCAGCTTCCTTTAATCGGTTGCCTTGCGACCTTTGTAGATTTGGTGGTGGTAAGATGGTTGGAAATTAGTCTAGACTTGTCAAGTAATAGGGTGTTAAGATTCTGATGCAATCAGCATTAGATCAAATTAATTTGTTTTCTTTGTTAGGTTTTTCATGTTTAGTTTTTGGCTTGGTTAGTAAGTTGATTAAGTAGTCTTTAAAAAGATATGTAATCATGTGTTTGATAAGCAATAGAGGAAAATAAAAAATAGAAAACGTTGTGCTGGTGCAGCACCAAAATCCTCTGTTCTTCCTGCGTCCGTGTGTCTTGCTTGCAGCGTACTTGAGTTTTTTTCCAGAGCATTCTTGCCGATCGTACTGCAGCATGTGTTTCATCTAGAGCCACAGCTTGTACCATGCAGAGCCATAGTATGCGTGTGTTCCTTCCTGTGATTGTTTTTCTCGTGCGTGAATCAAGGCACCGCCGTGCAAAAGTTTTCTTCGGTTTGGTATCAGAGCGAGGTTCTCCCATTAGGAATTTCTTTTGGCAAATTAAAATTCCTTTAAAAGTGAAAATTTTCCTCTGGTATCTCAAAAGAGGAGTAGTCTTAACCAAAGATAACTTGTTTAAGAGAAATTGGAGGGGAAGCTCACAGTGTTGTTTCTGTTTTAAGGAGGAAACAATTCAACATCTTTTTATTGATTGTACCTTTGCACGACTTGCATGGTGGGTTGTTCAATGCGTGTTTAATTTATCTCCCCCTGTGAGCATAGCAAACATGTTTGATAATTGGTTAACCGGTATTCCAACAAGTTTAAAGTCACAACTCATGGTGGGAGGTAGTGCCTTATGTTGGTCTATCTGGTTATGTCGGAATGATGTTATTTTTAACAAAAAGATTATCACGAATCCTTTGCAGGTTATTCTACGATGAGGGTACTGGCTGAGTGCTTGGGCAAATTTACAGAAATTAGCTCAGAAGGAGTACATGTTGGCTGGAATCCTAAGGTTGGAGGTTGTGGCGAAGCAGCTCCTCAAGTCCCATGGGTGGTGGCTTAGTCACAGGATTTGCAATGATTGAACTTGTTTTGCTTTCGGCTGTTGATTGTAAAACTTTAATCCACTTTTAACAGTGTTGGTTTTTGTGGTGCTGTTAATTCTTTAATAAATAGGCTGTGTGCATCATTGATGCAGAGGCCGGGAGAGAATTTTTCTCTTCTATTATCTAAAAATCAGAGCGAGGTTCGACATGAGGATAAGCTATCCGACGATAGCTCACCAAGTAGTGACGCACCAACGTGGCTCCATGCAAGGAGTGGTGGTGGCTCTGGTGCACGCGTGTGCTGATGACCATAGCAGGGAGCCGGCTGCGTGTTGTGTCTGACGAGCATGACTGGTGCAAGCTTGAAGCCGAGGAGTCGGCTGCCGCGTGGGGATATCCGAGTCTCCATTGCCGTCAAGTTGCATCGCAGGCAGAGGAGAATAGGCATGAGGAGATGTTGCCCGATAAGTCGTGTCATTGGCGGCAATGAGATAGCAACAATAGTGTGGAGGCCATCGTTGCAAGAAGAGCCGAGGTCATCGAGGTCGGAGTCGCCGGCAAGTTGTGTCACCAGCGACGAAGAGGTGGCAGCGGAGGGTGGAGAAGGTGCGTCTCCCCAATACCCGTTACCGACAAGTACCGATGCCGTTAAAGCCGATGGTGTCATCAACAATTGGCGTGACAAGATGGCATTAGCGATCATCTCCGTGTCTTTCCATGAAGAATTGAAAGACACAACAAGATTAAAGGGGTGATTGTCTTAGTGTTTTTTTGCATGTTAGTCGAGTTAGAGTCCCTGCATGTAGATAGACGTATACCAGTTAAGTTGAGTTCCTGCACGCAGCTATGTGCGTTTACTTTGCTTGTAGACCACTTCATGTGGAGTCTTAATTGCAGTCCGAATCATGCGTTGAGTCTAAAATCATCAACTAGGAGAAGGCAAGCCTGGATTAGAGGGGGGTTGTTGGAAATTAATCTAGACTTGCCAAGTAATTTGGCGTTAGGATCCTGATGCAATCGGTATCAGATCAAATTAATTTGTTTCCTTTGTTAGGCTTTTCATATTTAGTTTTTGGCTTGGTTAGTAAATTAATTAAGTAGTCTTTAAAAAGATGTATAATCATATGTGTTCGAGAAGCAATAGAGCAAAACAAAAATAGAAAATGCTGCACTGCAGTGTAGCACCAAAATTCTCTGTTCTTCCTACGTACGTGTGTCTTGGTTGCAGCGTACGTGAGTTTTTTTTCCCGAGAATTCTTGCCGATCGTACTGCAGCGTGTGTTTCATCCAAAGCCATAGCGTGTACGTGTGCAAGGATCCAGAGCCATAGTGTGCGTGTGTTCCTTCCGGTGATTGTTTTTGCCGTGCGTGAGTTTTCTTCGGTTTGGGCTAACAAAGACAAGGACGTGTTGTTGCTTACTACTGCTACCGTTGCTACAATGAATCAAGCGTTTGCTTATCAAGTTGGCGTGTTTTCTAAAGAATAAATTGGTGTTTGATGCTGCGTGCATCCACCAAGCCTGTCTTTGATACTGTTGAGGAACCGTCGCTGGCAAGTCCAGTCTGACCAACCATGCGGGGCAGCCGGCGGCGTGTTCGTGCGACTGTGGAGGTGGCGGCCTCATGCAGCGAGGCGGCGGCGCATCTTCAGTGGCGGCGCGACTCCAAACGGCGCGCGCTCTACATGCCGCGCCCCCTTTTTTATTCTTGTTCATGTATGCGATGCAATATAATGTAGTATGAGATTGCAATGAGGCGCGCTTCATGCCGACATGTGCGTGCTTGCCACGCGTGCTAGCGGGTGGCCACATCGTTGCCTCCGTGGCGATACGTGATGGCGGACTATGCCGACCGTGCGTGTCGCGAGGTAGTGACACCGCTTGCGGCGGTGCCGTGCACATGATGCCTTTCATGCGATCGCATATACAACCTACGGTACAATCATCATCTACTCTTTCATGCAACCCACCGATCGGCTTGGCGGCGACTTCAAGTCGGCTCGCGGTAGATTAGAGCGGATTTGCACCGTAGAAAACCAATCTAGAAAGCCAAATTTGCGACTGAAACCAATCTAGAAAAACGATTCAATCTACGAGTGTCGTTCATCGACGGTTACCTTTTCGATCGAGGAGAGTCGATCGTGCGATAACGTGTTGAGGAACCGTCATTGGCAAGTCCAAATCCGAGCGATTAGCTCGTATACAAAATCGTAATCGTAAGAACGATGCAAGAACACAATAACACAACAATAGATGAAACATGTATGAGAGGGATCGCAGTCGCTCTTTATTGCTCTTCCAATAATGAATTGTGTACATTGCTTGGGGGGGTCCCCCCTCCTATATATAGTCTACGGTGGATGAGGTGCCCATCCGGACCCGGACTCCTGGCCGGGCCCGGTTTCCTAATACTCCCCCTTGGGCTCTCATCCTTCATGTCCATGCCTCGCTAAAACTCCATAAAAACCCAGTGGGAAAAATTTGGAGAAAGAGTACATGTATCACGTTCTGCTATGTCGCACGAATTGCCTCATTAAAAACCTTAACCGAGAAACTTCAGGAAAAACTCGTCAAGGGAAAAAGAGTACAATTCACCCAATTTATTTAATCTCCAGGATTTGCTCTTTGGGTACTCGATCTTCGTAATCAAGCTTCAGTAATGAGTTTGTGAAGGTTCTCCCCCTGAATTCTGCACTTCTCTAAGTCTTATCATTCCAATTCCACGTACGCACCTTTCAAAGCTAGATGCTGGAAGTGACTTAGTGAACAAATCTGCAAGATTTTCACATGACTTAGTATGCAGTACCTTAATTTCGTCCATCTTTTGCATTTCATGAGCATAGAAGAATTTGGGGTTGATATGCTTTGTGAGAGGACTCTTCACATAACCCATCTGTACTTGTGCAACACAAGCTGCATTATCTTCATAGATAATAGTGGGGGTTTGTGCGGTATTCAATCCACATGATCGCTAGATGTGGTGAATCATCCGCCGGCCAAGAGCATTCCCGTGCGGCCTCGTACAGTGCTATAATTTCTGAATGGTTCGTCGAAGTTGATACCAAACTCTGCTTAGATGATTTCCATGAAATTGCAGTTCCACCACACAGAAATACATAGCCTGTTTGCGACTTAGCTGTATGCGTCCGACAGTACCCGCATCTGCATAGCTATCATTGTAAGGTCCTGGTTCTTTCGTAGAATGGCCAAGATCTTTACTTCCTTGGAGGTATCGGAAGACGCCCTTTATTCCTCGCCAATGCCTTTTGGTAGGTTCTGCACTATACCTTGCTAAAAGATTCACTGCGAAAGCAATGTCCGGTCTAGTGCAGTTTGCTAAATACATGAGTGCTCCAACTGCGCTCAAGTATGGGAATTCTGGTCCCGTGACTTCCTCCCCTCTTCTTTAGGTCTGAACGGGTCCTTGTCTTGCTGCAAGGATCTTCCGATCATTGGCACTTTTGAAGGATATGCCTTTTCAAAGCCGAACCTTTCCAACACCTTCTTAGTGTATGTTGACTGATGTACTAAAATTCCTTCAGGGGTATGCTCAAACTGCAAGCCTAAGCAATATTTGGTTTTACCCAAATCTTTCATTTCGAACTCCGACTCCAAGTAAGAGCTTGCTTTTTCAATATCTTCCAAAGTCCCGATGATATTCAGATCATCTACATATACTGAGATTATACAGAATCCATCATGGGATCGCCAGATAAAAACACAGGGGACAATCCTCACTGCTCGTGTAGCCTTTCTTGCAGAGAAAGTCGCTAGGCGATTATACCACATCTGCTGATTGCTTGACCCCATACGGTGACTTTCGAGTTGCACATCGTATAGATTTCTGTTTGCTCTATCTTGGTTCGGTACAGGGATACCTTCAGGTACCTTCATATAAATTTCCGAATCCAAGTTCCCATAAAGGTATGCAGTTACCACATCCATCAATTTCATTTCCAAATTCAGATTCAATGCCATTGAGATTAAATATCTAAAGGTAGTTCCGCCCATGACTGGGGAATAGGTTTCTTCATAATCGACTCCTGGTCTTTGAGTGAAACCTTGTGCAACAAGCCTTGCTTTGTATCTGACAACTTCATTTCTTTCATTTCTCTTTCGAACAAATACCCATTTATGCCCTACAGGGTGCACATGGGGAGGTGTGCGGCTTACAGGCCCAAACACCTCTCTTTTATTCAGAGATATTAATTCTGCTTCTATTGCCTTTTTCCAATCTTTCCAATCTGATCTCTTCTTGCATTCAGCGAGCGATGCAGGCTCCGGATCAAGATCAATAATTGTGGCAATTTTCTTTGCAAAATAAATGTCGACATTAGCTGTTGCTCTATTCATAGATTCTCCCGTGGTCACATAATTTATAGCTATTTCTTCATAAGGCGGTTCGCTAATGTTTCTACTTGCTCACCGCCGCTTTCAGTGCGGGCAAGTCCCTTTAGTTTTTCAGCTCCGATGTGTGCGCACACATCCATGCTGATGTCTCCCTCCGTGGGAATATTCAAATCTGGTATGTCTTTTACTGAAGGTTCCATACCAGTGCCAGGTCTCAACTGGCTCCCCTTCTGTTTGTGGGGAACTTCAGTGATCGGCTGTGACAAGTCCTTCTTATCCTTTTCGCGCGGCCCCTGCTACTTGGGATTCGAGGCGGAGTTCTCGCCCTTTATTCCGAGGCCTCGGGCGGGATTAGGGATACCTTCTATTTTCTTTGGTATTTCAACCCTCTCCTGCATTGCGTGCGAGCACATGCGACTTGGTCACGCTTCAAATCACTAAAGTGGTCGAGCGGTTGATTCGCTAATGCTTGCAAATCAATTATCTTCCGACTTCTATCCGCTTCACTAGTGCGTGGGTCATGTGCATTAATTCCGTGGCTTGCCACGTTATTTCCGACATTTTTCATCAAGAGGTTGATTTCTCCCCTAATGACGGAAACTATCCTCATCAAATATGCTATCAGCGAAACGGGCTGTATGCAAATCTCCAGTCATTGGGTCCAGATACCTGATTATGGATGCAGTCTCATAACCAACGTATATCCCGATTTTGGAGAGGGCCCATTGCGGTTCATTGCGGTGGTGGTATAGGTACATAAACCTTGCAACCAAACCTTCTAAGATGAGAGATTTTGGTGGTGACCCTTGCGCTAGTTGCATAGGTGAATGGATGTTGTATGTCGACGGTCTAAAATTGATGAGAGTTGTTGCATGCAGGACTGCGTGTCCCCAACACGTAGTTGGTAAATTACAATTCTGTAAAAGTGGTCGGGCAATGAATTTAATTCTTTTAATCAATGCTTCGCTAGTCCATTCGGATGTGGACATGTGGTACCGAGTGCTCAACGGTAATTCCCATTGCCATACAATAATCATCAAAAGCCTTTGAAGTAAATTCTCGGCTGCTGTCCATTCGATGGACTTTACATGATGATCGAGAAATTATTCTTTATTTTAATTATCTCATGAGATCACTTTGCAAAAGCATGATTTCTTGTAGTTACAGCATACATGCGACCATTTCGAGGAAGCATCGATGAGCACCATAAAGTACCTAAATGGCCCCGACAGGGCTGAATAGGACCGCAAATATCTCCCCGGATTCGGTCCAGAATGCAGGATTTCATCCTTCACTTTCGAGGAGAAGGTCTAGTAATTAATTTCCTGGCACATGCAGGCACACGAAATCTTCTGGATTCGAAATTCTTTACATTAATATTATGTCCCCGAGAATTGTTAATTATATTTCTCATCATTCTAAGACCGGGTGGCCTAATCTATCATGCCGAGACAGTAAAAGTTGAGCTTCTAAAAGATGTTTTCAGATAAGATAGGTCGCAGTGCCTTAATATGAGTGTAGTATAGCCCGATTCATATGAAGGAAGTCGTTCTAATACCCTTTTCCCATTCTCTTCACGCTTTGTAATGAGCAGTATTCCTTACCATACTCTTCTTCATCTCTACATGGAGACCGTTAGCGCGAATATCTTTAAAACTTAAGAGAGTTCTAGTCGATTCCGGTACAACAAGGCTTCTTCAATGACCAATGTCGTGCCCATTGGAAGTATAATTGTGGCTCTTCCCGAGCCTATTATACAAGTATCGTCACAACATTGTCGTGAAGACTACCAAAGATTCTTGCCGATCGACCGAAAAATTTCGCTCTCTTAGTATGGTATTCGTTGTGCCGCTATCCGCTAGACACACTTCCTCCATAGGCGCCACACGCTGCTCGATATATAAAGTATTTATCAATATGGAGCAAAACAATCCACACATAAAACATACTTCAAAATGTAACAAAACTTGCTTTATTAATACGGGAAAAGTCTTCTTGGACATATCATAAGAATTTATTGCAAATGCTCTTCTAGAGCTTACAACATTTATTCAATAATTCAAAATTCTAACATAATCTGCAAACGATCAGAAACTAAGTGCCATGCATGCACTAGATTGAATCAAGTAAGAATTAACTTCACTGAATCGGTCTACTTCTATGTTTTCTTCTTCGCAACTACGGTGCGCCACGCAATGTCCAAAGAAGGAGTGGTAGGGTTTGCTCGCAGGATGTCCACATCCATAGGTGCGACCAATGACCGTGGATCTTCAATGCTCGCAATGGCGAGGTGCGCCTCATGATGTCCTTTGCCCTTCTTCTTTGCCTTGAAAGCATCAATCACGTCTTCGCGGTTCACGGCGGACACGTGACCAATGTCCCCAAGTGCCACATTTGTAGCGGCTTTGGTCCCGCCACCATAGGGCTTCATCGCGCTTCTTTTGGTCGCCTTTCTTGACTTGAGCATTTTGCTTAGTTTTGTGGCTCATGACCTTACCCTTCCCGCCTCTCGCTCGAGTGAGGCTTTCTCACCTTGTAGTCGCTAGCATTGACTTCATGGCCAACTTTGCTACTAGGTGGTCAAGAGATGTAGTTCTTTCGAGAACCTCATCTTGAGCTTCCGCAACTTGCATAATATCAATCGAGTTCGGCATATTCCTTGAAACCATCCTCGACGATAGTTGCGTGCGGATTGCACCGCATTTGGGTGAAAGGTAGATAGGGTTTTCTCAATCCTTTCTCGCATCTGTGATTACTTTACCACAAAGTCAAGATTTGTACAAATTACGTGCAAGGCGAGTTGTACTCCCCACGGTCTTATAGTCAAGAAACGTAGTCGAGTCCATTCTGCTCGCCGGCGGGATGATGTACTTCGATTTCCAACCGCTTCTTGTAGCGGTCCATAAAGCCGATGCGCTTTTCTCCGCCATATACTCATTCTTGAGAGTTAGACAAAGATGATGTCTCGAGGAAATGAAGTGCTCGATCATTTTCTCGCAGCTTGGACGACATCTCGCAAGGCGCCGAGTCCAATAGCAAGACGGAGCTTCTTGGCTCCCAAGACAATCTCGACATCCGATGCCCAAGTCAAATACTTACATGTTTGGGCGACTCCTCGAACTCCGGTTCGTAATTCCATCATCTGCATATTCATGCAAGGAATGCATAAGATTACTAGCTGTAATGTACATAAAAGGTTGCAAGGATTCCCATAATATTCCGTATTTTTCACGCATTTTTCAAGATTTATCGCTATATTCGATGATTAAAAGCAATATAAATAATTACAAATAATCAAAACAAGAATACAAGAAATAAATTGCATAGAAATATCAATAACAATGATAAATATGCTTCAAAATTCAAAAATATGCAAAAATTTTGGGTTCCCGAGGCCCTTTTCTGCTGGAAAAGTAACTTTTCGGCGAAAACTGCAAGTTTCAGGGGTTAACACGCAAAATTTCAGTTCTAGAAAATTTACATGTAAATTTCAGTAATTTCGAGGGGTTATTTGCAAATGTTCATTGAGAGAAAATTATTACGTAATTACAGGAAAAAATTCGAGGGCCCTTTTGCAAAATCGGAATTCCTTTTCATTTCCCCTTTTTTCTTATC
Source organism: Ampelocalamus luodianensis (assembly GCA_036346255.1). Lineage (NCBI taxonomy): Eukaryota > Viridiplantae > Streptophyta > Magnoliopsida > Poales > Poaceae > Ampelocalamus > Ampelocalamus luodianensis. The sequence continues at coordinate 51,320,771 of CM070624.1, forward strand.
CCGTGCGCCCCCCTCTTTCTTTTTTTTTGGAAAATGGGCCGGCCTCCATGGGCTGGCCTCTTTGGGCCCATTTGCGCTCAATGAAAAGAGGGGCTAGGTTTCTCGCCTTCCATTGGGGCGCGGCGCGCGCATTCAAGGCCGGCGTCGGCGGCGACTGGCGCGGCGACCGGCGGCGGAGCGGCGCGCGAGGCGCAGGCGCGGCGCTGCCGGCGCGCGCAGCTGGGAAGACGGCGGCGACGCGCGCGCTGCGCGGCGGCCGAGACGCCCGGGCTGCATGAGCACTTCGCTCAAGGTGGTGGCACGCGTGATCCCGGCCGCGCCGGCGGCGCGATGGTGGCGCCCCCTTTCTAAAGGGCGGCGGGAGGCGACGGTCTGGCGGCGTCGGCGGCCGGGCGGGGAGGCGGCGCTACGGGGTTCCATGCGCGGCGGCTGCTCCAAACACGTGCCTGGCGGTGGCTCCGAGCCGCTTCAAGGCGACGGTTGCGCATGCGGACGCACGAGGGAGTACCGGCAACCGGGCGACAACCGTAGTGGGTCGGCGCGGCTTCGGCCTCGTGCTGCTTCAGGCAGGGGAGGTGGCCGTGTAGGGTCGATAGATGGCTATGGCCGTGCGGCGACTCCGGCGCTTCAAGAGCAGTGCGGCGGCGCGCGGTTCTACATGCCATGGCCTTGAGGGGCCGGATGCGGCCGGCTAATTGGGGCCATGGTGGTGCTTCAGGCAGCCGTGGCGGCTTCAAACCGGTGATGTCCCTTTCTTCTTTGGGTTGAGGGCCATCCGGCCAACCATGCGGGGCAGCCGGCGGCGTGTTCGTGCGACTGTGGAGGTGGCGGCCTCATGCAGCGAGGCGCGCGCACCTTCGGTGGCGGCGCGACTAAAACGGCGGCGCGCGCTCTACATGCCGCCGCCTTTTTTGTTATCGTTCATGTATGCGATGCAATATAATGTAGTATGAGATTGCAACAGAGGCGCGCTTCATGCCGACATGTGCGTGCTTGCCGCGTGCTAGCGGGTGGCCCCGCGTTGCCTCCGTGGCGATACGTGATGGCGGACTATGCCGACCGGTAACGTGTCGCGAAGGTAGTGACAGCCGCTTGCGGCGGTGCGTGCATGATGCCTTTCATGCGATCAGCATATACAACCTACGGTACAATCATCATCTACTCTTTCATGCAACCCACCGATCGGCTTGGCGGCGACTTCAAGTCGGCTCGCGGTAGATTAGAGCGGATTTGCACCGTAGAAACCAATCTAGAAAGCCAAATTTGCGAATTGAAAGCAATCTAGAAAAACGATTCAATCTACGAGTGTCGCTCATCGACGGTTACCTTTTCGATGCGAGGAGAGTCGATCGTGGTCGATAACGCCTTGAGGAACCGTCGCAAGTCCAAACCGAGCGACACTCGTATACAAAATCGAAATCGTAAGAACGATGCAAGAACACAATAACACAACAATAGATGAAACACAGGTATGAGAGGGGACTGCAGGCTGCTCTTTATTGCTCTTCCAATAATGAATTGTGTACATTGCTTGGGGGGGCCCCCCTCCTATATATAGTCTACGGTGGATGAGGTGCCCATCCGGACCCGGACTCCTGGCCGGGCCCGGTTTCCTAATAGATACTATGTTAACTAGAAACCCTCGCGCGTCTTGGCTCGCGGAATCGAAGACACAAGACTGTGATTAGGACCAACAAACCGTTGGTGATAGAAGGCATGGAGATGCAGACGAAAGTTATAATTATAGAAGAAAAACTGTTACGACCATGTTTACAACTAAACTGTAACTTACAGTACAGTAATAGAAGGCAACAAAACTATATTAACCAAGTTTAAATGAGATGGACCAAAATGACAACGTAAACAACGTAGATAAAATATCAGATCAAAAGAAAATCAGTATCATTAGAAAGAATAACTGTACAGTACAAAGATTACATAGTCAGCCATTTCTGCTAATAGGAGCAGTCTTAAATCCTACTCAGCAGTTCGCATCAACATTAAGCATATCTTAAGTCCTTTCGAGAATCAATTCCAGTTCTTCATAGAGGCACAACTATATAACAACATACCAAGAATAGAGACACAACTATATAACAGCATACCAAGGATGAATCTGCATGCTTGGTAAGGCATCAGAGGTTAATGCAGTGTGCTTATAACTTTGTCCGCTTCAGACGGATTCATGTGCACCTACAAAATCACCCTAATATAAAAATGTTAGCTGCTAAGTAAACTTTATAGACAATGGATGGAACGTCAATGATTAGAGAAATGGCTCTATATTCATTGAAACTTTGTCTCGATACCACATTAGGCTAAATTCGGACTGGACCAAGGATGCCACATTAGGCTAAATACGGACTGGACCAATTTTCATATAATTGAGATAACTTGGTCAGTGACATAGAATCAACAATGTATCCAAAATCCAAAAGAAAATAAGATGATCCGAAGAGAAGCAGCAAATAGTTGGCATGGCCCAAGTGTAGACCCTTCTCTAGTTCAGAGATGCTAAAGCATGCTGACAGTTCAGGTAGTAGAGAGCACATTCCTACTGGATTGCAAAACAGATATCTCATTGATAATTAAAAGACCATAGCTCCTTGCAAAACCAGCTCAATCACTACATGCAAATTCTAAAACGTGTGAACTAAGGAACTTCTGGACATCCTTCTAAAACGTTCTTACTCAATAACCTATCCTATACCTGGTTAAGAAGTAAGAACATACAAAAGTTTTTGAGTAAGAACATATACACAAAGGTTAAGAAATCATTTAGAATATATGCCCCTACTACCATTTTAGCTAAGCTTCTCTGTCACAATAAATTATCCAATTAATCATTTTACAAAGTTTTATGCTCAAACTTCCATCAATCTAGTAAAAGATCAAGATCGCATGCATTCATTTTCTCAACATTTGTTTGTCGTTGTGGCCACATAAAGTATGCACCTCATTCCAATTAAACCTTGTTCACTACACCAAAAGCATGGAGCTAGGTACCATCACCTTCTCCAAAGATGTCTTGAACATAAATTATAGCCCATGATGTCAAGTGATACCATCAAACCTCACCAATCTCAACCATTTCCACACTACCGGTAAAGCACAGACTCCTGCCGACTGGAACACGCGTCTAGGTGACCCAGACGTCCGAACGACGCAAAGTGAAGAGGCAGAGGAAACAAGACAAGGAGGAACACCCCACAGTAAATGAAGAAAGAAGGTGTCGGGACCCAAAATTACGATTCTAGAACCCTCGTGTATAATGCACTAGTCCAGATCACGCTAGTGCACACAAGTGTCAACATAGGTGAATATCAATCCACACAAGAGATAAATAAAGTAAACGATTAGTTTGAATAACAAATAAGGGTTTTGACCTTATGGTCGAAGTTTACACTTATTACGCCACGCAGGGCTAACAAAGAATAAAATAGCAATGAATGTAAATAACTTCAACGATATCCCATCAATTCACCACGGACAACCGATCGGGATCCAGACCTTAACGATCAGCAACCTTCGGTCAACTCCTCCTCGAAAGCAAGCGTAGGCTCCTCTTCTTCTGTAGGTTTAGACGCAAGTTTTACAACAAGCGTGAGTACACAACCATACTCGCAAATCACACCACAGAATGCAATGTATAGATGTAGGCTTATTCCAAAAGAAAAGGCTTCTGTGGTTCTTTTGCATAAAAGCAACATTTGCAATTGAATGCAAGTAATAGATTGAAATGCAGTTCAAAACAAATAGACAATATTAATTTAACAGTTGTTTCCACAAAGACACAAAGCTAAGCAGATTATTTCACATAACCACATGACTTAGATCACATAGCTCCCATCCCAAACATTTTACGAAAACAACCCCTCGTGTGAAATCCCCGTGCACGTCCATGACCGCGAACGCGGCTATTCGAATAGATTGATTTAACACTCTGCAGAGGTTGTACACTTTACCCACACGATACAACTAGTGTTGCAAGCACTAATCATAACAAAACGGTTCAGAAACTTCATCTTAACTTTGACACTTCCGACGTGCTTACAAACCGCTATGCCAACCCAAACGAAGTGCTTTGGCATAACACACATCATTGGACAAGGACACGGCGAACCGCCCCGTGATGCGACTACCTTGTAGTACACACCTCCACCCATAGTCTAACATACAGCCTAAGTAATCAATGCCAAGAATCGATAACCTACTAAGTTAGGCCCGTCCCATCAGGCATGTGGTCGTACAGTAAGGCTTAGTTCAATGGCGCACAAAGTTAAGTCATTAATTGATCAAGGCAAGACTTCAATTTTCTAACTATGCAACAAAGATCATTATTCCCATGCACATAGCTTCCACCATATCACACAGTATCCACCACTTGCCTCAGTCTAAATCCTTTATCACCCAGTTGATTAAGTGCAACACATGCTATCACAAAGTAATAACACATAGCACATAGTTTTACACAAAGTTCCATCGTCACTTAGTCAAATTTATAATTGCAACTCAAATGAGATGTGAGACTCGTAGCATGGCTAAACAATTGTACTCGCATCTAACCAACCCACGTTGGTGCTACAATATTACCAACTAATAAACCAATCTAGGGTGACAAGGGAATATGATATACAAGGCCAAGGTGTATTAACAAATTGGATAATAACTATGCCCAAAAGCATTTAAATACATAATTAAAGTAGAATGCAATACTTTGAAACAAAGTAATTTTGAAAACTGGGTTCAAGATGATCAAAGATATGACTTGCCTTGGAAAAGGTCTAAGTACTGGTCTTGATCTTGAGGTGCTCCTTCTTCTCCAAAATTCCCTGACGTATCGACATCTACTCGCAAACGAGACAAATAAACAAAACAAATAAATAAAAGAGGCAAAACAAACTCCAAAAATTAAATAAAAATCTCAGGTAAATAGAGGTCGAATTTAGATAAATTTTGGAATTTGAATGGGCTCAATCGGAGTTCGGATGCAAAAGTTATGGGCTCTAGAAGATTGAAAATCTAAAGAAACCCAAATTTTAAATTTACCAGAATTTCTGAATTATTTCTTAAAAGAAAAATCAGATTATTGCGCAAGCACCATGTCAGCACAAGGATTTCGGAAATTAAAAGAAATTAAAAGAAAATACTGACATGTAGGACCCACATGTCAGTGAGATGGCTCACGGTAGACCAAGTCTACCGAGCCGATTGAATCTGGAACCGGTGGACTGCCACGAGGATCGACCGACCAACCCCGCGCAACACGCCGCTGGCGGTGCGACAGTCTTGGTGCCGGGTGCTGCACACGCCGGTAGCCGACGGGCGCCACACGAGACGACACGTCGGCGCGGGATCTGATGTGGAGAGCCACGTGGACGGCCACGTCAGCTCGACGGTGATGGGCTCGGGAACCAATGGTAACGGTGAACAGCGGCGATCCACCGGCGGTGAATGGTACCGGCATGTAGCTGAGGCTATTGCGAACCTCTGGGTGCAACTCCGGGTGCTTTGGATGGACGGTGGCGACCGGCGGCGAGGTTTGAGCGGCGAAGAGCCTCGGTTGTTGTCGAACAGGGCCTCCGGTGAAGTTCCGACGACGGCGAAGGCTCCTGGAGGTAGATGATGCGACGACGAACCTGGCGGTGCAAACCACGAGGGTAGGGCGACGTTGACGGTGGCACAATTCGAAGAAAACGAACGGTGGTGAGAAACCCTAAAAGCTCGATTGTGGCGGCGCTAGGGCTTTCGGGGTGCTGTGGCTTGAGGGTTTGGGGTGCAACGCCAATGCGAACCTCGGGGACCTATTTATAGGGCCGTGGCGGCATGAGATAAGGAGTCCCCAATTTGGGATATTCTCGGTCTTGAACGAAAACGGAGATAGAGTTGATTTTGATCCCGATTGGGGATAGATACGGGCGCGAGAAGGAAGGAGATAGAGTTTGGTGAAGAAATCGGGAAGGTTTTGGTTAGGAAAGTCCCGTTGTCGGACGGCTTCTAGAAGGCGGCAATGGCGGACGGAAGCGAGCGCGTCGCGGGGACGAAGCCGACTAGGAGACGAAGGCGCGGCCCACTGGCAATGCCAAGCCCACGCACATGCACGATCGGGACAAGAGAGTTACCGTCTAGATCTGATCGGACGGCTCACAATCAATGGGACGTTCGGGTTGCCCGAACAGCACAACCCCATCGGACCATCCATTTTTTATCGAACGGCTCACGATTAATGGGACGTTCGGGTCGCCCGAACAGCCCATCTCCATCGGACCGCTCAAGGAGAATCGGACGGCTCAGGTTTGACGCGTTCGCGCGAGGAGAGAGGAAGGGAGGCTGACACGCGGGGACCACCTGTCAGAGAGAGGCGGGCTCGCACGCGCGCACGGGTGGGTGGAACAGAGCTGGGCCAAGAGGGGTTTGGGCTGAGTTTTGGCCCAAGAGCTTTTCCGAGATTTTAATTAGTTTTTCTATTTTAGAAAATACCAGAAATTCCAATAGGCAATAGAAAATAGCAAATGAACTCAGAAAAATTCTAGAAAAATCTAGAAAATATATCTGAGCCCATAGAACCAAAATAAAATAGTTTTAGCTATTGTTCATGTTGGGATTATTCACATTAAATGTTTTTTATTGTAAAGTCCAATATTAAGCTTTTGAATTTAATTCAAATAAAACTAAATGGGGACTTTTTCCCTACTAACTATTTAAAAGATTTTTAAACTCAGAAAATTAGGATGTTAGAAACCCCCCCCTTAAAGGAATCTCGACCCCGAGATTCAGGCTAGCTAGAGAAAAGGCTAGGAAACTCGGCTTTCAGCTCTTATTCACACTCCCACATTGCTTCTCCTTTCGAGTGGTTGCTCCACTGGACCTTGCAAAAACGAATAATCTTGCTTCTGGTGTGGCGCTCTGAGACATCCAAAATCTTGACTGGCTGCTCCTTGTAGGTAAGATCCTCCTTCAAGTCAATTGATTCCAACGGGGCTTGCTCTTCTGGCACACGAAGGGACTTCTTCAACTGCGAGACATGAAAAACATCATGCACTCGCTAACGATCGCAAAGAGCTCCAACTAATAAGCAACTTCCCACGGCGTTCTAAAATCTTGAACACTAACATACCTAGCAAGCTTCCTTTGGCATGAAACCTTTGACACCTCCGAGCGGGTAACTCGAAGATACATGAAATCCTCGAGTGAAGCTGAGATCGCAACGACGACTATCAGCATAGCTCTTCTGCCTGGACTGAGCTATCTTCAATCTTTCTCTGATCATGGCCACTTGCTCTTCCGCTTCTTGAATGATGTCTGGACCGAATACCAAACGTTTAGCTGTTTTTGACCAATTCAACGAGGTTCTGCAGGCACGGCCATACAAAGCTTCAAATGGTGACATTTGCAGACTAGCTTGATAATTGTTGTTATACAAAAATTCTACATATGGTAAACTTTTGTCCCAACAGGTAGCATTAGCTAGAGCACAAGCTCTCAGCATATCCTCTAATATCTGATTAACTCTTTCCGTCTGCCCGTCTGTCTGTGGATGATACGCAGTACTGAAATTCAGATGGGTACCCAATGCTTCATGCAAACTTTGCCAAAAACAAGAGGCGAACTGAGATCCTCGATCTGACACTATCTTCTTCGGCACACCGTGCAAACTGACAATTCTGTCCATGTACAACTCCGCAAGGCGATCTCCTGAGTACGTGATTTTGACTGGCACGAAATGGGCGACTTTGGTCAAACGATCAACTATTACCCAAATCGAATCATACCCCGATTGGGTCTTGGGTAAACCGGTAATGAAATCCATTCTGATCTCTTCCCATTTCCACTCTGGAATATTCAGCGATTGCAACAAACTCTTTGGTCTCGATGTTACGCCTTTACCTTCGGCAAACGCGTCGATAAGGCAACGAACTCGCAACTTCGCTTCAAATTTGGCCACCAAAACTTAGTCTTAACATCCTGGTACATCTTAGTACTTCCAGGGTGAATCGAATACTTTGAGTCATGGGCTTCCTTTAAGATTAGTTGCCTTAACCCATCAATATCTGGTATACAGATACAACCATCAATCCAGAGTATGTCTTGATCATCCTTGGTGAAATCCTTAATTTTTTTCTTTCGTCATTTTGAGCTTGATGTCTGACAACACGGGATCCTTTGGTTACGCTTCACGAATCTGCTTCTCTAGGGTAGATTGTACTTCCAAACTGGCAACGAATCCTTCAGATACGACCTCTAGCTTTAGCTTATGAAATTCTTCATAAAGTGCTGGGCAACTTTCCTTTACTTCTAAGGCATTACAGTAGCTCTTCCGACTCAGAGCATCTGCAACTACATTGGCTTTTCCGGGATGGTAGTGGATTCCAAGATTATAATCCTTGATCAATTCTAACCATCTTCTCTGTCTCATATTCAAATCTGACTGAGTGAAGATATACTTCAGGCTCTTATAATCCGTGTAGACTTCAAAGCGATTACCGATGAGGTAATGACGCCAAATCTTTAAAGCATGCACTACGGCAGCTAATTCCAAATCGTGAGTAGGGTAATTCTCCTCGTGAGGCCTTAATTGCCTTGACGTATAAGCGACAGCCCTTTCTTCTTGCATCAAGACGCATCCTAATCCTTGACGCGAAGCATCACAATAGATGTCAAAATCCTTGCGAATATCTGGCAAAATCAACACTGGGGCTGAAGTCAAATGCTTCTTCAACTCTTGAAAACTTTCTTCACAGGCTGGGGTCCAAGTGAACTTTTTCTCTTTCTTCAACAATTGCGTAAGGGGCCTAGCAATCGATGAGAATCCTTCAATGAAACGGCGATAATAACCCGTCATTCCCAAGAAACTGCGAATCTGAGTTACGGTCTTGGGCTACTCCCAATGTAACACTGCTTTAACTTTACTGGGGTCAACTGCTACTCCCTCGCTGTCATCACATGTCCAAGGAAATCAACTTCCTTCTTCCAGAAATCACACTTACTGAATTTAGCGTATAACTGATGCTCTCTGAGTTTTTCCAAGACTATCCTTAAATGTTCGGCGTGTTCTTCCTCCATCTTGGAGTAAACCAAAATATCATCAATGAACACAACTACAAACTTGTCAAAATATTTCATGAATACTTTATTCATCATGTTCATGAAGTATGCATGGGCATTAGTCAAACCAAAGGACATAACTAGGAACTCATAATGCCCATATCGCGTTGAGAAAGCGGTCTTCGGTATATCCTTAGGACAAATCTTTAGCTGATGGTAACCTGATCGCAGGTCGATCTTTGAGAACACTCCAGCTCCTTTCATCTGATCGAACAAATCATCGATTCGGGGTAGTGGGTACTTGTTCTTGATGGTAACCTCGTTGAAGGAACGGTAATCAATACACATCCTCAGGCTTCCATCCTTCTTTTTGACAAACAACACTGGCGCTCCCCATGGCGACGAACTAGGTCTCATAAAACCTTTCTCAAGAAGTTCTTCTATCTGCTTCTTCATTTCTACTAATTCATTGGCTAGCATCCGATAGGGTCTCTTGGAAATTGGTGTTGTCCCTCGTACTAGGTCGATGACAAACTCAATGTCAAGGTCCGGTGGCATTCCTGGTAATTCTTCTAGAAACACATTCGGGTATTCACTGACGATTGATACTTTTTCTAAGGAAAGCGTCTCCAGGCTGTTTACTAATAGATGTCCATCACGAACTGAGGTGGCTAGAAATTATACCTTGTATCCCTCGGTGTCCTCGACTGTTACAGCTCTTCGGCCACAATCTAGCACGGCTTTGTGCTTGGATAACCAATCCATGCCAAGAATGACATCTAGGGTTTGGGTATCTAGGACAATTAGGTTGGCTAGAAACTCAACTCCAGCTATGAGTAACTTAGCTCCTAAACATCCCACTTTACAGCTTAGCTTTGCTCTAGGGGACTGGACTAGCAGAGTATGCTTAAAACGCATAACTTCCAAATTATTCTTGGTTGCAAACATCCCAGAAACAAACGAATGCGAAGCTCCAGAATCAAACAAAACTTATGCAGGTACTGAGTTAACCAGAAACTTACCTAGTACGACGTCCGGTGCTTCCTGGGCTCCTTCCAGAGTGACGTGGTTGACTCGGCCTCTGGCCACTGGCTGTGGTGCTCCTCCGGCTTGACTGGCAACTTGTGAAGCTCCTTGGTTGATGCCTGGCGCTGGCATCTTGGGTGGCGTAGCTCCAAGGTTGAAGCGTACTGGAGTAATTGTTCCCTTCTGTGGACATTAGTTAGCAAAATATCCTGGCTGACGATAGGTGTAACATACCCTTGGTACGTTCTGCTGATTGCTCCTCGATTGGGGCGCAGTGCGGGGTTGCGAAGTTCGGCACCGGACGAGGTGCTGAAGTTGGTGCAGGTGCCCTGAACGAATTCTGCGATGGAAACCGGTTAAACTGTGGCGGAACTGTCCTCATCTTCTGCTGAGACTGATGGTTCCCTTGCTGAGCCATCCGCCGTTTGCGGTTGTCCTCCAGTTCCTTGCGCTTGTCCTCTAGGACGAAAGCTTTGTTGACCAATTCTTGGAAGTCAGGGAAAGTATGGGCAATTAGACTGACTTGTAGTCTAGTGTTCAGCCTCTTTAGAAAGCGACTCTGGCAAGCCTTATCTGTGGCTACATCCTCTGCTGCATAGCGAGCTAACTGCGAAAACTTGTTGAGGTAGTCAGACACTAACATAGCTCCTTACTTGAGAGCGCAGAACTCATCCTTCTTCAGATCAATGATACCTTTCGGTACATGGTATTGGCGAAATGCTGCAGAAAATTCTTCCCAAGTGATATCCTATGGCGCCTCATGAGCGGCACAGAAGTTCTCCCACCATTCGGCAGCTATGCCTTCCATCTGGTGAGTGGCGTACAAAACCTTCTCACGGTCCATCGACCGGGTGATCGCAGACTTCCTTTCAATAATACGGCCAATCATCTGCTTCCACTTAGGAGACGTGTCCAGAGAATGTTGGTGGACGAGTCCTCATAAACTCCGCAAGTTTAGATGGTCCATGGTGACCATGAGCAACTGAGGCTCCATACTGATGATTATTGTTGTTGTTGACCTGGTTGCTCATGGCTTGCATCTGATTCATCATGGTATTCATTAGCTGAGTCTGTGCTGCCATGAAAGCTCCAAAGTTTTGCAAGTCAAACGGAGGTGCTTGTGGCGGAACTGCTCCTGCGGCTGGTTGCTCATTACCTCCCGGCGCTAGGGTACCAGAACCACTTGCAGCAGTCTGACGAGTCTGAACCATCTGGTGAAGCTCTATGGGTTAGATAAGTAGAGAGCACAAGATGAGTTAAGAACTAAGCAGGGGGTAGGTTAAACCCAACAAAACACAGCTCAAGAAACTCAAATGAAATACTTTTTTATTAATTAGGGTCTTAGCATGGCTGCAACAAATGCCTAAGGGCCTTTGTAGCTCATACTCGCACACAAAAGAAACAACGACCTAAGCACACAAAACTACCGCCTAAAGGGCGACTTACTAAATTGAAACTGGCTAAGCCTGAAAAACTAAAATCTAAAACGAACTACTCAAGAAAGCCTCCACAGCCTCGGCGGCGCTCCGCCATCGTAGACTCGGAGTGAGCGGCATCTTGGCGCATCGATCTCGATGCCCTAGAATCGTGCAAGCAGAACAGTGTCCTCGATGCAACCGACTCACCGCTTCTCCGCTCTGCGGCTCCTTCTGGCTCAACTGGGCCTTCCTCTGGATCTTCTTCGGGATCCTCCTCGGGGCCTTCCTCCTGGTCATCCTGATCGTAGAGGATTTCTTGCAGAGTGGCGACCTTTTCTTCAGCTCGCTGTAAGGCCTCGTAGACATGATCCAGCTCTATGATAGTCCTCTCCAATGCTTCTCCTCTGGCGGCCCTGCATCGGGCGAGGTGCACGATTGTAGCGTTGCTCTCTTCTTCTGTAGACGGGTAGCGTGCTGGCAAATCCACGGCGGCAGCTCTTGGGTGGTAACGAAAGACGGTGTCTTGAAGCTCCCGGGCGTAGATGTTGCAGATACGTAGCATAGCCAAACGTGACGACACCTGGATGCCTTCCAGCCAAGTGATCTTCCTCACAGAGATGTGCGAAGGTTGGCTTGCCTTGTCGTTCCTCCTGGCGTAAATCGTCAGACGACAGATCACTCCACGGTTCTGACCATTCACAATCCAGTTGTTGCCGACGTACAACGAACGATCAAAGCCTCCTAGAACCTGTAGCAACTTCCAAAGCTCAGCGGCATGTCCTCCCGTGCGTTCACCATAGCTCTAGAGACGAGGCATCTATCAAGACTGACGAAGGGGGTAAGAGCAACTTAAAAACAAATGGAAGAGAAGAGATTATAGCAATAGTTGAGTCGAGAGAGATATGAGAAGAGTTAAGAAATCAATTAATCTTGCAAGTTAATTTTTCTTTAGAAAATAATTTGGACACTCTACAAACGGCTGATCTAGCTAAGGTCAAGACCTACAGTCAGTATGGCTCTGATACCACCTCTGTCGGGACCCAAAATTATGATTATGTAACCCTCTGTATATAATGCACTAGTCCAGGATCACACTAGTGCACACAGTGTCAACATAGGTGAATATCAATCCACACAAGCGATAAATAAAGTAAACGATTAGTTTGAATAACAAATAAAGGTTTTGACATTATGGTCGAGTTTACACTTATTAAACCACGCAGGGCTAACAAAGAATAAAATAGCAGCGGAATAGAAATAACTTCAGCGTAGATCCTATCAATTCACCACAGGCAACCGACTGGGATCCAGACCTTAACGATCAGCAACCTTCGGCGAACTCCTCCTCGAAAGCAGGCGTAGGCTCCTCTTCTTCTGTAGGTTTGGACGTAAGTTTTACAACAAGCGTGAGTACACAACCGTACTCATAAATCACACCACAGAATGCAATTTATAGATTCAGGTTTATTCCAAAAGAAAAGACTTCTGTGGTTCTTTTGCATAAAAGCAACATTTACAATTGAATGCAAGTAATAGATTGAAATACAGTTTAAAACAAATAGACAATATTAATTTAACAGTTGTTTCCACAAAGACACAAAGCTAAGCAGATTATTTCACATAGCCACATGACTTAGATCACATAGCTCTCATCCCAAACATTTTACGAAAACTACCCCTCGTGTGAAATCCCCGAGCATGTCCATGACCGCGGACGCGGCTATTCGAATAGATTGATTTAACACTCTACAGATGTTGTACACTTTACCCACACGATACAACTAGTGTTGCAAGCACTAATCATAACAAAACGGTTCAGAAACTTCATCTTAACATTGACACTCCCGACGTGCTTACAAACCGCTATGCCAACCCAAACTAAGCGCTTTGGCATAACAAACATCGTTGGACAGGGACACGGTGAACCGCCCTGTGATGCGACTACTTTGTAGTACATATCTCCACCCATAGTCTAACCTACAGCCTGAGTAATCAATGCCAAGAATCCATAACCTACTAAGTTAGGCCCGTCCCATCAGGCATGTGGTCGTACAGTAAGGCTTAGTTCAATGGCGCACAAAGTTAAGTCATTAATTGACCAAGGCAAGACTTCCATTTTCTAACTATGCAACAAAGATCATTATTCCCATGCACATAGCTTCCACCATATCACAAAGTATCCACCACTTGCCTCAGTCTAAATCCTTTACCACCCAGTTGGTTAAGTGCAATACATGCTATCACCAAGTAATAACACATAGCACATAATTTTACACAAAGTTCCATAGTCACTTAGTCAAATTTATAATTGCAACTCAAATGAGATGTGAGACTCGTAGCATGGCTAAGCAATTGTACTCGCATCTAACCAACCCACGTTGGTGCTACAATATTACCAACTAATAAACCAATCTAGGGTGACAAGGGAATATGACATACAAGGCCAAGGTGTATTAACAAATCGAATAATAACTATGCCCAAAAGCATTTAAATACATAATTAAAGTAGAATGCAATACTTTGAAACAAAGTAATTTGAAAACTGGGTTCAAGATGATCAAAGATATGACTTACCTTGGAAAAGGTCTAAGTACCGGTCTTGATCTTGAGGTGATCCTTCTTCTCCAAAATTCCCCGACGTATCGACGTCTACTCGCAAACAAGACAAATAAACAAAACAAATAAGTAATAGAGGCAAAACAAACTCTAAAAATTAAATAAAAATATCAGATAAATAGAGGTCGAATTTAGATAAATTTTGGAATTTGAATGGGCTCAATCGGAGTTCGGATGCAAAAGTTATGGGCTCTGGAAAATTAAAAATCTAAATAAACCCAAATTTTGGATTTACCAGAATTTCCGAAATATTTCTTAAAAGAAAAATCAGATTATTGCGCAAGCACCATGTCAGCACAGGGATTTCGAAAATTAAAATAAATTAAAAGAAAATACTGACATGTGGGACCCACATGTCAGTGAGATAGCTCACGGTAGACCAAGTCTACCGAGCCGATTGAATCTGGAACCGGTGGACTGCCACGGGGATCTAATCTGGACCAACCTCGGCGCGACACGTCAGTGGCGGCTGCTGACTAGGGTGCTGACTCGGGTGCACAAGCGTAAGCTGACGGGGACACCACGCGAGACGACACGTCGGCGCGGGATCTGATGTGGAGAGCCACGTGGACGGCCACGTCAGCTCGACGGTGACGGGCTCGGGAACCAATGGCAACGGCGAACGGCGGTGATCCCCAGCGGTGAATGGTACCGGCGTGTAGCTGAGGCTATTGCGAACCTCTGGGTGCAACTCCGGGTGCTTGGGATGGACGGTGGCGACCGGCGGCGAGGTTTGAGTGGCGGAGAGCCTCGGTTGTTGTCGGACAGGGCCTCCGGTGAAGTTCCGGCGACTGCGAAGGCTCCTGGAGGTAGATGATGCGACGGCAAACCTGGTAGTGCAGACCACGAGGGTAGGGCGACATTGACGGCTGCACAATTCGAAGAAAATGAACGGCGGCGAGAAACCCTAAAAGCTCGATTGTGGCGGCGCTAGGGCTTTCGGGGTGCTGTGGCTTGAGTGTTTGGGGTGCGGACGCCGATGTGAACCGCGGGGACCTATTTATAGGGCCGTGGCGGCACGAGATAAGGAATCCCCAATTTGGGATATTCTCGGTCTTGAACGAAAACGGAGATAGAGTTAGTTTTGATCCCGATTGGGGGTAGATACGGGCGCGAGAAGGAAGGAGATAGAGTTTGGTGAAGAAATCGGGAAGGTTTTAGTTAGGAAAGTCCCGTTGTTGGACGGCTTCTAGAAGGCGGCAATGGCGGACGGAGGCGGGCGTGTCGCGGGGACGAAGCCGACTCGGAGACGAAGGCGGCGGGCCCACCTGGCAGCAAAAGCCCAAGTACATGCACGATCGGGACAAGAGAGTTACCGTCCAGATTTGATCGGACGGCTCACAATCAATGGGACGTTCGGGTCGCCCGAACAGCACAACGCCATCAGACCATCCATTTTTGATCGAATGGCTCACGATCAATGGGACATTCGGGTCGCCCGAACATCCCATCTCCATCGGACCGCTCAAGGAGAATCGGACGGTTGAGGTTTAACGCGTTCGCGCGAGGAGAGAGGAAGGGAGGCTGACACGCGGGGACAACCTGTCAGAGAGAGGCGGGCTCGCGCGCGCGGGGGTGGGCTGAACAGAGCTGGGCCAAGAGGGGTTTGGGTTGAGTTTTGGCCCAAGAGCTTTTCCGAGATTTTAATTAGTTTTTCTATTTTAGAAAATACCAGAAATTCCAATAGGCAATAGAAAATAGCAAACGAACTCTGAAAAATTCTAGAAAAATCTAAAAAATATATCTGAGCCCATAGAACCCAAATAAAATAGTTTTGGCTATTATTCATGTTGGGATTATTCACATTAAATGTTTTTTATTGTAAAGTCCAATATTAAGCTTTTGAATTAAATTCAAATAAAACCAAATGGTGGCTTTTTCCCTACTAACTATTTAAAAGATTTTTAAAATCAGAAAATTGGGATGTTACAGAAGGGGCGACAAAACGGGATCTGATCTAGGCCAAAAAGAGAGAACGGGCGAGGCAGAGGGCATCAAGACGGGAAGCAAACAACGGAGAACGAAGAACGCGCATACGAAGCCGAAGGCAACAGGAAAACACAGAAACCATAGGAAAGCACGCAATGAGCCAGCGGCACGGATCTCGAACGAAACGTGAGGAGAAGAAGGCCGGGAAGAACCCAACATCTACATATGCACAAAAGAAACACCTCTCTCCACAAGAAATAGACAAACGAACGAAGCACAAACCAACGCAAGACCATCAGCAAGACGATATGCAACAGAGACTAAAGGAACCCAACGAACCCAAAAGGCGAGCGAGCAGCGACGGCGGCAGAAACGAAGAACGCAAACGGGCTACAAGAGCGAGAAGGAAGCGGGAGACGAGACGGCCAACGAAAAAGAGTGGATGCGCGATGGGAGAAAAAAAAGCAGGGCTGCGCGATGGGAAGCGAGGCAGCAGGCACACGTGGCGCGCGGAGAAACAGTGATGTGAACACAACACCGCATCGGGTGCCACGCGTGCGAATGCACCGACAGACGCAAACCAACGGCGGAGCAACGCGAGCCAGCATCCGACGGCCTGTAGAAAGCGTGTGACATGGCCACCCTGGCTGGGCTTCAAGTGAGCCTCCTTTTATATAGAGAGATTTGTGTGTGTCTTATGAGACTAGCGTACCATCTATTTGCTTTGGTTTGTGGTTATGTGTGTGCTTGAAATAAGAGGGTCAGCTGTGCCTGTGGTGTGTGCCAATCAGTGATGCAGCAACATGCTAATGCTGCCTGAACTATATTTAATTGATTTTACATGTATTCTGACTCATTCTTCAGGTCATTTTGTGTCACTACCACAAAAAGGCTAATACTAGACGCCTCATCACAGACGGTTGACTAAAACCATCTGTATTAAATACAATCAAAGACGGTTTTGGTTTAGCGACCGTCTGTGTTACTAGCTGTGCTAAAAACCGTCTGTGAAGAAGTAATATCACAGCCGGTTTTCAACACAAACCGTCTGTGACTTCCCGTCCTCATCACAGACGGTTTGTATTAAAAACCATCTATGATAAGTCTTTCTGATTTTACCATGCCTTGAAATCACCAACTCTATGATTTTACCATGCCTTGAAATTACTAACACTGATTTTACCATGACTTGAAGTACCAATCCTCTGCCTCACCCCTGTCGTGGCAGCCAACCCCCTGCTGTGCTCCTGCTGTGGCACCCAATCCTCTGCTGCGGTAGGGTTTGGTAGGGCAACAACTTGCGCAGGAGGGCTTGGTGCGATAGAGGATGGGTGCCACGGTAGGGGCGTGACATAGGATTGGCAGCCCACACCCTATCGCGGCACCCAATCCTCTGTCGCGGTAGGGTTTGGCAGGGCGACAGCTTGCCGTGGCAGAGGATATGGTGCCACGGCAAAGGATTGTGTCCCACGACAGGGGATGGTGTGCCACGATTGGGGATGGTGTGCCAGGGCAGAGAATTGTGTGCCACGACAGAGGATGGCGTGCTACGGCAGGGGATTTTGTGCTACGATAGAAAATTCAAAGCCACGGTAAAATCACAGAATAAGGAAAATTTCAAACCATAATAAAATCACAGAGTAAGAAAAATTTCAAGCAATGGTAAATTCCAAGTCATAGATGGTTTTTAATACAAACCGTCTGTGATGAGATACTTATCACAGACGGTTTGTATCAAAAATCGTCTGTGAATTATCACAGACGGTCCGTTTGTAATATGTCGTCACAGACGGTTTCATACAAAAATCGTCTGTGATTCACAGCGTGGGAGTTCAAAAAAATTTGAATGCGTGAGCGGGAGGCAAAATATTTTTGCGCTATCTTTATTTATTATAACCACTCTAGCCTTGTCTTCCATCAGTCTTTCCCTCTCCCCTCCCCACGCCGAGCTCCGGCGACCACCCTCGATTCCCCGTCGCTATTCGGCGAGGAGACACAGCCGCCGACGATGACGAGGAGGGATGTGGAGGAGCTCATTGTCTGCCGCTCACGCATCCCCAAAATATACACAATTTGTTGGCTGTTTGTTGTAAAAAAAAAATCTTAATTTTATGTTACCTAAGGTCGGAGCGCCGTCAGAGGTTTTCAGTCGTCTCTTCTTGCCGACGAGCTTGAGTCAAACTCGGACGACATGCAAGAACAGCTTGTGATATACTGGTGAGGCACAGAGAGGAGCTCACAAGACCAATGCAAGAAGCCGATGAGTTCTTCAGGAGCTTAGAGGCATAGATGGTTTCTAACTAATTTAACTTTGTAACTTTATTTTTTTCCCTATTCGGAGGGGATGTTGTGAAACCTTTTGGTTTCCCTTTCCCATAATGTGTTTGCCATCAGAATTTGAATTAGATTATAGTTGTCTTGCTAGACTATCACGCATTTGGTTACGATTCGTAACCGCTCGTGATAGTTTTTTCACAGTCGGTTCAAAAATCATCTGTGATGATCCCCTATCATTACTGACCTATAAACTGAGACGGCTTACGAAACTATCTGTGATGACATTTTTGAATCTTCTGTGAAGACTTTTTCTGTAGCAGTGTGTATGTATACACTAGCTGGTATGAATTGGCTTGTTAGTTACCAGCGTTCCAGCAGGGGCATGCTTCTTTCGCACTCACTCACTCATACAATGTATTCTGGCCGAATACATATATATTCTAGAAATTTCCCGTCAGTTGTGACTTCAACATATATCTGTGTTCATTCGTTCTGTCTCTGAACACTGCCCTGACATCTTGATTTTTCGTTATGTTTCCAAACTTTTTCAACATGTCGGTTGCCACTTGGGAATCGGGGTAACAGTAAGCGAGAGAGTAGAATTGAATCCTCAGAGCGGTTCTGCTGATCATTCTCTGCAATATGCAAAAGATTTTTTTCCATAAATTTTACTATCTTTAGGCCTTCTATTTTTGTGGGGTCCTCAGACCCCTCCGCTATCATTGTCGGCTCACCATTGCATTGAGGGGTCTTGCTCTCTTTAGAAATTCTGCTTAGTTAATCGAGTTCAAAGCTTATGAAATTACGCTCAAAAAATTCTGAAATTAAGTTGAAAGTCCGTCATTTTGGGTTGAAAGTTTGAAACTCGATTTCAACAAGAGTTGAAAGTTATTTTACACAAAAATTAAAAAGCATGTTTAATTTAAGTATTTCCTTGTGCAAAGGGGCCCATTACTTTGACTCGCAATGACAGCGTTCACTTGATAGAAGCAAGCGGCCTTACCCATGTTTACAATAGTAAATAATTCGGATGGCAGAACCGATATTTTACCTGTGCTGTGTGACATGCACAATGTCCTCGCTGTGTAGACCAACTGGTTCCTCAGGAATGTAATCATGTGTTTAGTAGTATATGAAGCTCTCTTTCCTAAGGAAAAAACATAAAAAGCAGGAAAGGATCTTATAAATGTGTCACCAAAACAAGCATGTCATAAACAGGACAAAACTCGGAGAGAGAAAATTATGTCGAGCGTGTCTAAACTTGCAGTGTAGAGAAGTTTCACACGGGACTAAAAATTTGAAAGTTGACTGGATGTTAAACTTACCAAATGCGCTGCTTATATCACTTACGATTTTGTGAAAGACAAACTAAGCTGACATTGATCAGGATGTCACCCTCAAACCGACATATTTATCGTCTGTTTAAATGATTGACATCGTCTTCACATATGCAAATATGCAATCAATTTCAACTTTCATGATATCTCTGAATGCTAATAATCATAAACATCCAAATTGTCATTAGATCATCCATCTAAATGATTTATGTCAGTTTCACATCTCGAATCTCGACTCCATTATCACGTGAGCATTTTTAGTAATTTAAAAGATAACGTGGCATAAGCGAAACAACTTGCAAGTTCAGAGACTAAATAGAAGTTTAACTTTTGGGGACCTACCCAATTAGTAATTCTTAAGTACAAAAACCTAAATAGAAATTTACTATAAGCTTAACTATTTCATTGCCTACCGATAAAAAAAAATTATATTACAACATATCGAGCCGCTTTCGTTGAGCTCAGCCTAGCCTAGCCCTTGGCTCCACCGCGGCGTCTAGAACAGCTCCGCCTCAAACCGAGTTGTGCCTCCACCAATGGTGTCGGCCTATGTACACCGTGCCCTCAGCTCCGTCGTCGTGGGTTGCATCGCACCTTTGTCGTGCCATACGTAACTTGTGTCGAACCCTTTGGCCCCACAGCCACGTTTGGCCTCCATCACCGTCATTGAGTCACACCACTCAAGTCACCATCCCGACGCTGGTCGTTGCCTGCACAAGCTCTGATCACTCCACCACCCCTGATCGGAAGACACAAGGCCCCGTTTGGAGCGTGACGATTTTTCACCATTCCTGCAGGACATGAATTGTTTCATGTGAAATTACTATAAAATTGCTGTGAAATTTTGTGTTTCAAACGGATCCTAAGCCTGTTTTGTAATTTATCTGTACATTTTTGTGGCCCGTACGTGTAAATTTTACAGCCCGGGAATAACAAGGGAATGGGCCAATTTTGCTGGGCTGAGAAGCCTTCTTATGGGTCTTTTGTAGCATCTTGATCATCAAATCAGGAGGAAAACGCTTCGAATAAGTAAGTATCAAATCCAATGTTCTATTTTTTTATAAAGGTTTTCCAGCTTATATTGAAAGCATTTAAATAACTAGTCTAGATCCAATGTTCTCATGAGAAACTTTTTTTTGTTACGTCTATTTTACAATTGACAATGTACTTCTCATGAGAAACTTTTTTTGTTGCATCTATTTTACAATTGCTCGGTTGATGATTATTTTAGAAAAACCCATAAACATCACATTTTCGCTTACTTCGCCTCCCCCCCCCCCCATTTAAGTTGGCTTTGCAAATACCCCCTAGATTGCATGTTCGCAATATTCCATAGTGATTTTAATTATCTTTGCCACTTGCTTCAACAATTTCCATACTTATTTAAGCGATTTCAATGCTTGTTTTAATGATTTGAGTTATTTCACTATTTGTAATATATGATTTCAGCATTGAAACATTAGCACTGAAAATGATGTATTGCAACTATCAAAATCACCCAAATAAATAAAATAAATATATATCATTGAAACAAGTATTGACACTACTGAAACATGTGCCAAAGATAGTGAAAACCGTGAAAAATAGTGCTAGCATACAACTTTTGGGGTATTTGCATGCCAACTTAACTTATGGGTTGTAAAGTAAACGGTAATTAGATATGTGGTTGGGGGAGGAATAAAAACGTAGGTGACTTAGAGGGGTGTTTACGGATTTTCGTTTTTTGTTACCTGCTCAGTTGAATATTTGATCTAGGGTATCAATTTTCCAATTAAACTGCTCAGAAGTGCCAACAGATATCGCACTGTAGCAATCTATATTCTCTGTGCAAAAGAAAATTCTTGTTCTTTTTTTGACGTTAAAAAATTCTTGTTCTGGATAGATGGGCATGAGTGTCTTTGTTTTTTGGCATCAGCAGTTTCTTAGAGCACTAAAACACGTTAAGACAACATATAGTTTCTTATCTGCAAAATTTTATGAGCATATAGATTCACAAACATGACAGGTTGTTTATAAGGAAAAAAATTCTATAGAGGAGGGCCTCAGTGAGGCCTCTCCTCACAGCCGTTGGATGATGTAAGATATCACTATAGCACATGTATGAGAGGGAGAGATCTAACGGCTATGGAGGAGGGGCCTCACTGAGACCCTCACTTGTAGATTTTTTTTCCTGTTTACAAGGAAGGCAGCACTTATAGTGTGAAAAAGAAAATTCTTGTTCTGTATTGATGGGCGTGAGTGTCTTTGTTTTTTGGCATCAGCAGTTTCTTAGAGCACTAAAACACATGAAGACAACATATAGTTTCTTATCTGCAAAATTTTATGAGCATATAGATTCACAAACATGGCAGGTTGTTTATAAGGAAAAAAATTCTATAGAGGAGGACCTCAGTGAGGCCTCTCCTCACAGCCGTTGGATGATGTAAGATATCACTATAGCACATGTATGAGAGGGAGAGATCTAACGGCTATGGAGGAGGGGCCTCACTGAGACCCTCACTTGTAGATTTTTTTTTCCTGTTTACAAGGAAGGCAGCACTTATAGTGTGAAAAAGAAAATTCTTGTTCTGTATTGATGGGCGTGAGTGTTTTTGTTTTTTGGCATCAGCAGTTTCTTAGAGCACTAAGACACATGAAGACAACATATAGTTTCTTATCTGCAAAATTTTATGAGCATATAGATTCACAAACATGGCAGGTTGTTTATAAGGAAAAAAATTCTATAGAGGAGGGCCTCAGTGAGGCCTCTCCTCACAGCCGTTGGATGATGTAAGATATCACTATAGCACATGTATAAGAGGGAGAGATCTAACGGCTATGGAGGAGGGGCCTCACTGAGACCCTCACTTGTAGATTTTTTTTCCTGTTTACAAGGAAGGCAGCACTTATAGTGTGAAAAAGAAAATTCTTGTTCTGTATTGATGGGCGTGAGTGTTTTTGTTTTTTGGCATCAGCAGTTTCTTAGAGCACTAAGACACATGAAGACAACATATAGTTTCTTATCTGCAAAATTTTATGAGCATATAGATTCACAAACATGGCAGGTTGTTTATAAGGAAAAAAATTCTATAGAGGAGGGCCTCAGTGAGGCCTCTCCTCACAGCCGTTGGATGATGTAAGATATCACTATAGCACATGTATAAGAGGGAGAGATCTAACAGCTATGGAGGAGGGGCCTCACTGAGACCCTCACTTGTAGATTTTTTTTTCCTGTTTACAAGGAAGGCAGCACTTATAGTGTGAAAAAGAAAATTCTTGTTCTGTATTGATGGGCGTGAGTGTGTTTGTTTTTTGGCATCAGCAGTTTCTTAGAGCACTAAAACACATGAAGACAACATATAGTTTCTTATCTGCAAAATTTTATGAGCATATAGATTCACAAACATGGCAGGTTGTTTATAAGGAAGGCAGCACTTATAGTGTGATGTGGGGTTCGTACCATAGCTATGGTAATCGTGCATGAGTGGGCTACAATACATACTTGAAAATGCACAACCCTATAAAGAGTGTGCCTATATAACCATCCCAATGCTCTTACGTGGAGGTATGTTTGGAGAGGAAAGGTTCTCCACGTAAGAACTGAAGCGAAATCGAGTCAACCAAAGCTGGTCTTCTGCGTGTCAAAACATTTGGATTCTCTAGTTTGGGAAATTTTATCAAGTAAAACCTCAAAGTTGTGAAAACTGGAAAATACAGGTAGTGAGATTGGTCCCGGCCACTCCTGATACATCAAAGTTCTTTTCCGGCTTTCAAACATTCTGCAGTGTTACAGCACATTTGGTGCTTTATTTTTCTTGGATGGAGCCGCTTTGGATTTATTTACTATGCTTTGACTACGTTAAGATCGAGGACAACATAAGGGAGAGGGTTTTGTGGTGATCATCAACGGCTCTACTAAGAAGGTGGTCGGTGGTGAAGAAGTACAACATAAGGCAGAGTTTTTGACCTAAATGACGCTGTTGGGGTCGTTTTTGACAGAAGTATCTGTTCTCCCGCCGTATTGCTAAAAATGGCATAACGGACGTGCCGACGGCCAACACATGTCCAAAATCGTGCATCTGGTGCCCGGATTCAACCTCCACCGCTCATGTGGCGCCCGGACGTCCCTCCTCCGGCCACGTGGCCGGCGCCATTCTTCTAGCACATAGATATGCCTTGTCCATGCGCCCAGCGCCCGGCCCGCCCTTGTCCAGTCCCCCATGGCCCGGACGAGCAACCTGTCCCGCTGCCGCTTGCCCGTAGCGCGGATGTGCCCTTGTCTGGTCGCCACCTGGTCGCTTGTCCGGTCGCCCTAGCCCAAACGAGTCGCAAGGTAGTGTGCTAGCTGCTATGGGTGCAAGAAGCTGGTAGCAATCTGGTGCTTGCTGCTACTATATATGTATACATTATTACATTCCACTCAGCTATCATCTCCTCGAGACAGACGCAGAGATGGCCAAGCAAGCCTAGCTACTTATGGTATCAGCACCACTAGTCCCATAAAAAAGCAATGCATAAGTGTCCCGAAAGGGCGGAGGCACGGAGCAGGTCATCCATCCGTGACCCTCCCTAAGAAGAACAGTACATAGATTCTCTAAGAGGATGACACACACTAACATGACTCATCATGCAACACTGCCTAGCTAGCAACTTTTTGCAAGAACAAGAACAAGATGATAGTGCGGAGAACATCACACTAAGCAACCAATCTACTTGTTGCAACCCTTGTCTGGGCTAGAGACGACCGTACAAGCGGCCAGACGGTGTGTCCGGACCAGGGCGACTGGACAAGGGCGCGTTTACCGTTTAAAATTTAAGAAAGAATTATAACATAGCAGGGTTCATAAAACTGGTAGGAATCGACCGGTTTGAATAAAACCAAACCGGGTGGCAGAGGTGGTATATTAAAGTTTAACCATTTTATCACCGATTTAGTCCGGTTTACTGTTTTCATTTATTCCAACAGATTGACAGTATTAGGGTGAGTTCCAATTATACTTCTTATTTGTACAAATTATGGTATTTGTTTCTTCAAATTTGGTGCACTTTATCACATATATTATTGGTGCAAAAGGTTAGATTTGTAACTGGGCCACGTATGCCAACTGCCGGAGGGGGGCACGTTTTGGTTCAATTCTAATTAAATTGTAGGCTTAATGCCAATTTTAAGTTTAGATATGTGTTCTTCTTCCTCCTTGACGACGATTTCTCCTTCTGCCAGCCACTGGATCGATGACTAGCTTAGATCTATTGCCGGAAAAGGTCAGTAGCCCAACTCGTCTCTTGCTTCCACACCAATCCTTCCAAATCTCGCATATGTAGAGCCTGGTGTCTTGGCTGCAACCTTGGGAGCAAAGGGGGCATCTTGGCTGCAATGGAGCTGCGGTGGTGCTGGTTGCTTCTACACTGTTGAGTCGTGGTGGATTCGTTCATCGTCGACACGCCTGCGCTCCACCAGTCACCTTCCAACACGTGTCCATATCCAGAACGATCCAAGGAGAGTTATGCAATTTCTCATCATTGCAGGGTCTTCATTGTAACTTGTGAGATACTTGTAATCAACTTATGTGCGATTTCTTTAAATGAATGACGTATTAGACCTACGGGTCCGGGTGCTTTTGAAAAAAGCATCTGAGGTGTATGCAAATTTGGGATCAAAGGTGCTTTGAAAGTGAATCATATCAAATGACTAAATGTAAACACTCAGGACTGTCTGGCTCATCGCCAAACTTTATATAGGCAAGTTTGACTTGATCGTTTGCTTCGAGCCATAAACAGTGGCCTGTCGTAGTTTCTTAGCTACCATGTTGCCTAGCTAAAAATTGCCTAATTTGTGGTGCTCAATTTGGTTGCCACATAACCATCTAAATATGCCCTTAATTACTCCATCGTAATAAATAAAAAATTACTCCATTTCCTACTGTATATCCTAGTGTCACGTAAAGGTTGATCTCAGTGCTTGAGCCTGAAATCGAACAATGTGGCGTGGTAGAGATAATCATTCTTGAAGTAGCATTTTCAACCATATATCACCAATTTTATTTACAGTGATATGTATACAAATATTTTGCACTTTCCCTTTGGAGACATCAAGGATCTTTAGCTCCAACCCCAAGCAAAGAACCACGCATGCTTTAGTAAAAGCACCCCAAAGCCCAAACACAAGCCGATGGCAAAAGCTGATCTGTAAGCTAATTGCAAATCGGCATCCAGCTAGCATTATTCACAGTTGTTCTCCTGGTTATTTCCATTCTTCCTCCTTCAGCCGACATAAACATTACATCTTTCTTCTGGGAGGAAACAACACCAACATTTCTGCAATCTTATCAGCACAAACACATGTAGCTGCCAATTTAGGCAATGAGACTATTCTTGCCCATGTTAGTTGGTTTTCAAAATACCAAGCATATGGACTAACAATGTTGATGCACAAAACATAACTATACGCTCGTGTGATCGCAGTGGAAATTTGAAGGAAAAAAACGACGAACCGTGAAACCCGAATCCTATTCTGTGACTAGGAGGAACCGCGTTTGAGACGCCAGTGGACCTGCTATGCAGATGCAAGTTTAGTTAGTTGTGATTATACGTACAATAATAGAATTTTTTAAATAATATTATTTTAATTAATAATTATAAAATTAAATATTCAATAGTTTTTTGCGAAAATGGCAAACGGCAACAGGTGTCCTGTCGCCACTGCAAATAGTGAACAGGGAACCTGACGCCAATTGAATGGCGATAGGAGTCTGTCGACAGTTGAATTGGCGACAAGTAGGGGTGAAAAAAAGCTCGTTAGCGGGGCTTGTTGGCTCGGTTCAAAATTACTTCCATTACACTTATTATTGGTTAAACATTAAAATGAGTTAATTTCCAATGAAATTAGATTTCGCTCTAGCTCGACTCGGCTCGTTAGCTCGATTCTAAAAATACTTTCAAACTATAAAAAAATACTCTATTTCCTACTGTATATCCCTAGTGTCAGGTAAAGGTTGGTCTCTATGTGCTCCACGCTTTCACGATGCGACTGGATGTCATCAGGATTTCGCCCTCGGTGTTTTTGATAACCTGCAATCACATGGATAACATCTCAGTGTTTGAGCCTGAAATCGAACAATGTGGCGTGGTAGAGATAATCATTCTTAAAGTAGCATTTTCAACCATATATCACCGGTTTTAATTATAGTGACTTTCCTTTGGAGCTATTTCCTTTCAGCTAGAGTGTCGGCGATAGGAGCGGGCCTGTCGCCAGTTCAATTGGTGTCAGGTTCCTTTTTTTTGCAATTAAAGTAAATTTACAATTTTGGTATATCTATAATTATCATTGCTACTGATAATTTTTGAAAGATAAAAAAGTATGAGGTAGAGAAAAATTTATGAGTTTCAATGTGACCAAATATATTTCCACCCCTAGCACGCTAGGGATCGGGCAATGTGGGCCGACCTGGTGGCGAGGTGGTTGGGCCAAGCAGAGGTGGCGTGGGCCGGGAGCGAGACAGGGAAGGGAGCAGGGGTGCGAGCGGGGAGACAGGGACGAGACGGGGCGAGAGGGGATTGAATGAGTGGGCCGACCCAATTCGGCCCACAAAGGTTAAAAGAAAAAGGATTTGATTCATAAATTAAAGAAAGGCTGAAAATTCAAAAGAGTTCAAATAAATAGGAAATAAATTCAAAAAAATCCAAAACAATTTGAGGAAAAATTCCGAAGAACACAAGGAACCCAACTAAATTAATTGGTGTTTATATTAGTCAAATTAAATAGTTTTAATTTCAGAAATTCCCAATTAAGTTTTATTAATTAAAGAAAAAAATAGTGAAATTTTTCGAGGACCTAAACTACTCAAAAGATTTTTGAACACCCAAATTTTGGAACATTACCGTGTCAATGGTCGGGTCAAAGAGTTGGTATGGCTACTGTGCAGCGTCTCCGGGGGCTGTCATACTTGAAATTTAAGATAGGCAATATTTCAAAGATTATCTTGACATTTACAGAATATTTACTGTGAAAAAAATGAGAACATAATTGAAGTTATGAATATTTTAATCAGACTCTACACAACCTATTTAGCTACTCTGGAATTGTCATATAATTTTTAGAGCTAGTTTGCTACTTTCCTAGTTTAAAATGTATTCTCGGCATTTACAAAACATTTACTGTGCAAAAATAAGAATATAATTGAAGCTAGGATTATTTTAATCAGACTCTACACACCCTATTTAGCTACTCTAAAATTTTAATATAATTTTTAGAGCTACCTTGTTATTTTCCTAGTTTAAAATGTATTATGAGCCTTTACAGAATATTTTCCGTTCAAAAATGAGAATAGAAATGAAGCTGAAAATATTTTAATCAGGCTCTACACACTCTATTTAGTTACTCTAAAAATTTTACAAATTTTTTTTGAGCTATCTTGCTATTTTCCTAGTTTAAAATGTATTCTCGGCATTTACATAATATTTACCGTACAAAAATAAGAACATAATTGAAGCTGAAAATATTTTAATTAGATTCTACACCCCCTATTTACCTACTCTGAAATTTTTACAGAATTTTTAGAGCTACCTTGCTATTTTTCGTATTTCTAAATTATTTTTCTTATATTTTAATCAGGCTTTACACACCCTATTTACCAAATCTTTTTTTTTTACAGAATTTTTAGGGCTACCTTACTATTTTCTGTATTTATAAATTATTTTCTGTGTAAAAATTATCTAAACTACAACTTTAATTTAAACTAAAAAAGACTACAGCACAACTAAAATGATCTAATGAAATTAATTCTCAGATTCTAGTTTTATTCACTAACCTATTGGGGTTTTGAATTAAATTACAAAGTTGCAAAAAAACAAATTTACATACGAGGTAGACGACATGATCTGTTTCTCTTTCTCTCTCTCCTCTACGACTAAACTGACAAGGCTTCACCATGCACTTTTCCTCCTCTCCTCTCTCCTTTCCCTCCCTCTTCTCTTCCTCTCCTTCTTTTTGCTCTCGGCTAGAATGAGTGAGAATGAGGTGCGAAAATCACGTTTTTATATCTGGACCCTATCGTCATTTCAATTGGTGATAGGGTACTGTTCACCTCGTCGCCAGATGAAATAACGACGGGATGCTATTTTTGAAAAAAAAATACTATTTAATTTTGTAATTATTAATTAAAAATATATTATTTAAAAAATTTACCTCTGTGCTTCATGCCTTCGAGATGTGACCGGAGTTCATCAGGACTTCACCTTCAGTGTTTCTGATAACTTGCAATCACATCGATAATATTTCAGTGTTCGAACTTGCAGTCAAACAATGTGGCGTGGTAGAGATAATCCTTCTTGAACTATCACTCTTAACTCTATATCACCGGTTTTAATTACAGTGTCATGTAAACAAATATTTCACAGTTCAATGTTCTTCAGCTCCAACCCCAAGTAAAGAATAAGGCATGCTTTAGTAAAAGCACCCCAAAGCCCAATGGCAAAAGCCGATCAGTAAGGCTATTACGGAAGAGCTCATTTGCATCTAGCTAGCACCATTGACAGTTGCTCTCCTAGTTGTTTCCGTTCTTCCTCCTCCATCTTTCTTCTCGGAGGAAACCACGCCAACATTTCTCTGCTATCTTAACAGCACAGAATATATTCATGTAGCTGCCAATTAAGGTACTAAGATTTTTCTTGCTTTTGTTAACTGTTCGTAACATGATTTTCAAAATGTTGATGCACAAAACATAACTAATACGCTCTTGTAGGTGCTACCAAAGTGGAGATCCATCGCTGTGGAGGCGCAGATGGGTTAGATCTCTGAAGCTGGTTGCGTTTGCTGGGCCTTCCTTAGGAATTCATCATGCCTCGAGAGGTGCTTTTCCACACACACACACACACACACACACACACACACACACATATATATATATATATATATATATATATATATATATATATATATATATATATATATATATATATATATATATATATACACACACACGTCATCACTCATAACGAAATTAAATCATACCAAATAATTAAGATCATAATACAACGCATGCCAAAGATGAGTTGTACTGGATCTTGAAAAAAAAATGCTTTGTTGAAGATTTAAATATAGGCCACTCCACCGAGTCATATATTTAACAAGCATACTCACTCCTCTTGTATAAGCATACATTTTCATTGATTGTAATGCAACCGGGCGAAATTTGAAGAATCGCAAACAACTATATCTTGTCTAGCACACGTCATCACTCATACCAAACCATACCAAATAATTAAGATTCTAAACCTACCGTTTTGCTATTAACTGACGACGTACGATCATCCCACAATACAATGCATGTCAAAGATATCTTGAAAAAAATGTCACGTTTTGAAGATTTAAAAGTAAGCCACTCCACCGAGTCATATAGTGCCTATAGTTAATGGAACATTAAAAAAATTCTCGATATGCTAGCTGTAGCTAAAAAACATACTGCTCTTGTATGAGCATACAATTTTTGAAATCCATCAAATCTTAGATCTTGACATTTTCATTGATGCAAAAAGGACAATCAGTAGCAACATTACTAGAAATCAAGTATTCATTAAGACAAAAAAGAAGAAGGCAAGGACATTAATTAGCCCTAATACGTACCGGTCACACCCAAGCATGCATGAATGCCCAATTTAGGCATAACCGGTTATCTAGATGGTCCATTTTAATTTAACACCGATCGCTGCATACCACGTCCAATTTAACACTAACACCCACTGCTACGTAATTGAAGTGACCTCAACTAATTGCCATCAATTAATGCAGTATATTACTCCGGACAACGTCGAGCAGGCGGTGCGAGAGATAACCCGTTATCTAGAGGATACGAGCAACACAGCACACAAGGCCATCTACTTTGAGGGGTGGTGTGGACTGGCTCCTTCTGCGGTGCTTAGAGCTATAGTCCAAGACCCTTCTGTGAGGAAGAAATTCGACAAGATCATCCACGTCGATTGCTCGAGGTGGAAAAGCCGAAGAGCACTCCAGAGGGCAATCGCAGAGGAACTGAAGCTTCCTCAACAGGTAATGGCTAGTTTTCATAGGCAAGATGAGGAGGACGATTTCAGCGGAGTACCTGAAGGCTCTAGAGAAGAGATGCAAGACGTCGGGAGAGCGATCCACCGGGACCTACAAGAACACGGATGTCTACTGGTCTTCCATAATGGGAGCAACAACATGGTTGACTTGTATGATTTTGGCATTCCTCGACCAGAATCGTTCGGAAGAATTGGAACTAAGGTACTGTGGACCTTCAGAGGGGGGCTTCGGCTCAACCCAAAAATTGAAGAAAAGGTGGATAATTCACATCTTTATCTTCATAGGGAGCATATGCCGGATCCTGACGCTTTACTACGAGCAGAGGCTAGGGAGGTTGCTCGACACACACATAAGCCTGGCATTACCACAGAAATAGTTACGCAGTGTTGCTCGTATCTCTTGTCGTTGAACTCTAAGAATGGCGACATCATGGACTACAACTGGGCTACCCATGCTTCCAGCTATTGGGTTTGTGATGGGATTATACAGCAAGACCAGGAAGACGAAGCGTGGGAGATTGGTGTTGCTCTGCATCAAGAGATACGACTAGAGGACTACTCATCTAATACATTGCCCTCTTTTGCTTATAAATTCCAGACACCTAAATATCGTTGGGTTTCAGAAATCGCATACCCCGATAGTGTATCAACTGTACATCCAGAAACATCATCATTTTTCTTAGCAATCAGATTCAGAAGTGAACCCAATCATCCATTAGCATCACTACCCAATAACATGTTTCAGCAATCAGAGAAACTTCGTGTATTGAAACTCAGTCAATGCACCTTCAGCTTTTCTTCGCCTCCATTCCGCTGTTGCCGCAGCTTAAGATTCCTCGGATTAGATCGCTGCAAGGATCAACCACAAAAAGAAGCACCAAAACAGAAACAAGAAGAGGAGGAGAAGCAAGGTAGACCAGAAATGGAATTTTTTCAGAGCCTGTGGGTCCTGGACATATGCAACACAGATTGGGGCAACCATATTGCTTGGCGACGACTGCAGATCCTACGCAAGCTTCGCATAATTGGGCCTACAAGCTCTTGGGAGACAGGCCAAAAGGATAAATTTGCAGATGTGCTGAAGTTGGAACTCCTCGACCTATCTGGGAACAATACCATGCAAGTTTTGCCGAGCCTGTCAAGGGCAACTGGCCTCGGGACTCGGTTCTAGATGGTGTGTTTGTTTGAAAATGTTGGCCCTGAAGGAATCCCTCCATCACTTGAATCATTCAAATTAGATGCAGGAGCGGGAGCGGGTCGGAACGAAGAAGCTAAAATATCCGTATCTCCTTGGTGGTTGTAAAGATTGGTGGACTTGAAATTGCGTGGATCATTGCCAAACCTTAAGGAGTTGGACATCTCGTAATCCGCAGTCAAAACACTTGACTCAAAAATGAGGTGGTCCATGTCCCAAGTCTCCGACAAATCATTCTATTGGGATGTGAACAGCTCCGCCAATACTGTGGCGTAAGAGGGATTGCCCGAATCGACAGTGCTATGCATTGATTCTTTGGTCCGTCGTGTCCAAATGGAACAACATCAAACATATGCTACTATTATGGACATGAGGTTTGTTCAGTCCTTGGTGTTAAAAAGTGCTGAAAGGTTCTGTTGGAACAATGATAGGTTCCATCTAAATCTGTGTGGCCCTTCTACTAGCAAAGAAGATGTACGGAGGTGCAACAAGGAGAAGGTGGGCCGTTATAGCACTGGACCGCATCTACACAAGTCGCTATTGAGGAGATAATTACTGATCATGACGACAGCAGTGCCCCGCAGTTTCAACCATTGGACTGCCATGTGGAGCTTGGCGAGGGAATTAGCAACATTAATGTGGAGAGCGTACAAGGGATGAAGGCTATCATCTTTGCGATGAACAAGGTCAAGTCGTTGCACGTGCACGGCAATTCTTCCATCACCAGTGTTATCCCTGAGCGCATGATGTCCACAGGAGAGGAGAAAATTCGTTGGTCTAGTCTCAAGCGGTGCCGTGTCGAGAGATGCCCCAGGCTGGACACTGTCTTCACCACTAACTACGATATCAGCTGCTTTCAAAAAGTGGAGACCTTTTGGGCAGCTGATCTCCCGATGGCACGCTGCATTTGGAGCAAAGGAAGGACGGTCACTTACGAGGACACTGATTCCTTTGCGAGGCTGCGGAGCATTCACCTGCACTCCTGCCCCAGGCTCACATTTGTCCTCCCGCTGTCGTGGTTTTACACCTTGAGCAGCTTGGAGACCCTCCACATCGTCGGCTGTGGTGATCTCAAGCAGGTCTTCCCCGTGGAGGCAGAGTTTCTAAACAGAATAGCTACCGACCGTCGGAATGCTACACTGGAATTCCTAAAGCTGAAGCACATCTATCTGCATGATCTCCCCAATCTACAGCAGATATGCGAGGCCAAGATGTCTACACCCGTGCTCGAGACGATCAGGGTCAGGGGATGCTGGGGCCTCAGGCGGCTTCCGGCTGTCGATCGCCGCCGTCGAGACAGCTGCCCCACTGTGGACTGCGAGAAGGACTGGTGGCAGAAGCTAGAGTGGGATGGGGAGGATATCGGCCATGACCAGTCCCTCTTCAACCCGTGCTACTCACAGTACTACAAGAAGGCCCTGCCCAGAGTCTCAGTTCTCCGGTGAACGAGCATGAATGCTCAGGTATATATACACATGCTCTTCCTATAATCTTCCTATATATTTTTTTCTCTTTCATTTATGTCTGTGTACTAAACTCCTTGATCTGCTTATTTGTTCATTTTGTCTTGAACGATCCATCCAGCTTCCTTTAACCGGTTGTCTTTGCGACCTTTGTAGATTTGATGGTGGCAAGACAAGGACGTGTTGCTGCTTACTACTGCTGCCGTTGCTACAATGGATCAAACGTCTGCTTACCAAGGTGGTGTGTTTTCTAAAGAATAAATTGGTGTTTGATGCTGAGTGCATCCACCAAGCCAGTGTGTTTGATACTATGTTAATTTGCGCGAGTCTTATGAGACGAGCGTACCATCTGTTTGCTTCGGTTTGTGGTTATTATGTATGTGCTTGAAATAAGAGGGTCAGCTGTGCCTGTGGTGTGTCTCAATCAGTGATGCAGCAGCATGCTAATGCTGCCTGAACTATATTTAATTGATTTTTACATGTATTCTGAATCGTCTCGTTCTACTCATTCTTCAGGTCATTTTGTGTATGTATACACTAGCTGGTATGAATTGGCTTGTTAGTTACCAGCGCTCCAGCAGGGGCGTGCTTCTTTTGCACTGACTCATTCATACAACTAAGTAGAACACATTTGGAAGGGAAATTGCAACCATAAAATTTGTTGTACACTACCCGTTCGAAAGGGGCAAGGCAGCATAACCAAAATCATGACAAGAATATATCTGTTACTGGAAAAATGAATATAGCCCCATTCTTTAGAAAAGCCTAGGAAAGATCTAAGAAGCAATATTCAGGCATCATAAATCCATACTCTATTGAGATCAGCACCGAACACTTGACTATCTCAATTACACAGTATATAAACAGCTGAGGAAGCCAACGATAAAAATCATTTCATATGCTATCTATATCTAAAAAAAGCTCTGAACTGAATCTGTATACCCATTTTCATATTGATTTTACAATATCACAGGTAAATGTCGTACGGACCAATTGAAGACAGTTACTTTACCAGAAACGAATTGTACCCAAACCGAAGAAAATATGTGAAGACATCGCTCGACCCATGAGGCTCGAAATTAATTCATTCAAAGCCGTTATTTGTAACGAAGGGGTAAAACCTCAGGGAGATATCCGAGTTGCAAATAAGTCCTACTAAACAGGGCTGGCAGCAAACAGGAAATAGCAAGGCATCAGCACACAAAACGGCACGCCAAACCCTTGCAAAGGAGAAAACACAAATGATTAACAAAACCAAAAAACGGAACACATTGGAACAGAGCTTCACTGAAACAGTATAGATAGACTAGACTCACTAATACAGAGCCTAGACTCGCATCCTCCTACCAGTTCCTGGGGATCTTTGCCTTATCCTCTGTCCTGTCACCTACGAATGCACAGAACAACTAATATGGAGAGAACAAACCCGGCAAATTGGAACGAAGCATAGCAGTAACATGAGGGGAACTGTGTACTGTAGACGGTGTCCATGGCAGAGCAGGTCGAAATCAAACCTCGCAGCAGGACTGTCGCCTGATGTCAGCGGCGACATCATCCTTGGCGGTCAGTGTGGCGTGAGAAGAAACGTCGGCGCGGCCGGTTCTGGCATTGACAGGCAGAAGAATAGACGGAGGCGGCGTGGCTGCGAGAGGAGGGGAAGGAGGGACCAGGGGCGAGGTGAGCAACCCGTGAGGGGGCGGGCGTAGTGGCGGCGGCGGCGATGTTGCCTAGGCGAAGGCGCGCGAGAGGGAGAAGCGGATCGGTACATGGAGCGAGGGAGTTGGCGACCAGAGTAGGAGCGGCTGCGGCTGCGCCCAGGCGAAGGAGAGCGGGAGCGATAGGGAGGGTGAGAGGAGGAGAACGGAGGGCGAGGGCGAGAGCGAGGGCGACCCAAAGCCATGCGCAAGCAACCATGCCGTTGCCGCCGCCGTCGGCCGCCCAACCCTAGGGCACCGAACACCAAGAGAAGGATGGGGAAGGGAGAAGAGAGGCCGACGGCGGGAGAAGGGGAAGGAAGACTGACGGGAGAGGGAGGAAGAAAGCGGGATAGGAGCGAGCCGGGGCCGGCGCTGCCAACGGGAGGAGGGGGCTTCGCGGGCGCTGGGGACGAGCGGCAGTGCTGGGAAGAGCAGCGGCGACGGGGACGGAGCGGACGGAGGGGAAGGGAGGGGAAATGACGGGAGGAGGCCACGCGGGGGCGCGCGGCTGGCCGGGGACGGTCGGGAATCGCGGAGAGGAGCGGAATTCCTTCCGCAATAGCGCTCTGGGAGATGTATTCTGGCCGAATACATATAGCTGTGTTCATTCGTTCTGTCACTGAACACTGCCCTGACATCTTGATTTTTCGTTATGTTTCCCAGTGCTGGTCAAACGGGCGGCTTAGCCCAGCATGGTTCGGGCCCGACTAGACACGGTCTATTCTGTTCAGCTACTATTTATATTGTGTTGGACCTACCCACGGGCCAAGGTGGTAGTCCAGATACGACTCGTCGGGTATTTTTGTCATGTCGGTCGGTCCGAGCTCGCTTAACCCGTTGGCCTATCAGAATCCAAAAAAAATTTAAAAAAATCTAGAAAAATTAAAAATATATGTAGAATTCAAAAGTAAACATGAGGCCGGTAGCATCACTAAGAAGATCAAGTACAATACCAAATTCATCAATTTTAGCCCTAGAATCTAAAAGAAATGCAAATACATATAGGTAAGGGATTTCTCTCCAATATTGAAGGTATTTATATTTCATAGAAACAACAGTCTCACGTAAAACTAAATCATTTTCATGCATTTTCAGTTGAGTAGCATTCCGTAAATAGTATGTACGATGATAGGAGATGTTGGATAGTAAACAGCGGACAAAGCAACAGTTGCCTCATAAAAAATTTCTAAAAATGGCAGTATCTTCTCAACAACGAACCAATATTGCTCAGTTAATAGTATAATACCGTCAGTGCTAGGATAATGCGTTTGAATAAAAACAGAAAAAATGCTCTTGTATGGTAAAAGATGCTTAAGTATGAAGGTGATTGTGGAATAGAATAATAAAAACTTAGCACATGCAATTAAATTAAATTACGAAAAGGACTAAAGGTTCAAAAAACATACCCGTTGGCGACACCATACCGTACCCATGGTCAGCCAGTCCACGAGGTCGGCGGCGGCGTACATCACGTCAGTCTAGGTTCCCAGGTCCAACTGTAGTCGTCCGATATGGAAACACTCGAAGGACCACAACTGAAGAAGCGGCGGGCATCCGGAGAGGATGAGGCTCTCCCGAACCTAGTGGCACGTGATGCATAGGCCGCGGTACATCCAACACAGTACTGCCGGGCTCTAGGCGTATGACAAGATCATGTCCACCTCCACCTCTGCCAACCCCCGTGCGTAGCAGATCAT
Organism: Ampelocalamus luodianensis; assembly: GCA_036346255.1. NCBI lineage: Eukaryota > Viridiplantae > Streptophyta > Magnoliopsida > Poales > Poaceae > Ampelocalamus > Ampelocalamus luodianensis. Next base: position 51,357,508 of record CM070624.1, read on the forward strand.
GTGTTTATCCACGCTATCACCGTGGGACCCCAGGACCATGACCCACCCGAATAGCCACAACAAGTACACCTCGAAGTACCTCCTCACTTTGTACTCGAGTGCGTCCAGTCCTAGGGTAGCCGGAACAAAGGAATTGAAGAGGAAACGCAAGAGTTATAAATAGTTACGTTGAACGAGTTGATCTACCTAAGCATCACCCCGTGTGTACTGGAGAACTCCCTAGAGCTAGCACTGGCTGACAACAACCCCTGGAACCTCCCAAGGATATCAGTGCACCACGTGTTTGGGACGTCATACACTGCCATTGGGGAAGCTCGTGCAGGGCAACCCGGTGGTTAGGTAGCTCACGTCCTGAAGCGTTGGCGTCATCTCCTCGCACAGAAGGTGGAACGTGTGCGTCTCCGGCCTCCACCGAATTGAAGCGGAAACACAAGAGTTATAAAATACTTACATTGAAATGGTTGATCCACCTCTATACTAGAGAACTCCCTGTAGCCAACGTTGGCCAGTAGCAACCCCTAGAACCTCCCGAGGATATCTGTGCACCACATGTTCGAGATGTCAAACACTGCCATGGGGAATCCCCTACAGGGCAACCCGGTCAGGTAGCCCACGTCCTGAAGCGTTAGCGTCATCTCCCTGCATAGAAGGTGGAACGTGTGCGTCTCCGGGCTCCACTGGTCAACCAGCACTATCAGGAGCCACTGGTCGTACGAAAACCACCTCGGTGCAGACACTCTAGCGGTGAAGTCCTCCTCGTCCTCGCACGTCGCCTCTACCATCCTAGCTAGTGTAAGTAGTACTGCTACTCGTGTCGAGAGGATTAAGAACATACGTAAGTACACCCACACAAGTCAGACCGAAATTAATTACAAGAAGGTCAGAACTATATGTATCATAGAACCCAACATGGGTCCACCCTCCATGCCTTCATGGGCATGCGCAGCCGCAACACACCAAGCTCAATGCGCTGCTCACCCTCCCGCGGGATGATGGTACTGAGGTGACTACAGTGAGTCGAGTCAATGGTCGGGTCAAACAACTCGTACGACCACTGTGTAGCGTCTCTTGCGGCCGCCATACTTGAAATTTAAGATAGGCACTATTTCAAAGATTATCTTGGCATTTACAAAATATTTATTGTGCAAAAATAAGAACATAATCGAAGCTAGGAATATTTTAATCAGGCTCTACACACCCTATTTAGCTACTCTGGAATTGTCATATAATTATTAAAGCCACCTTGCTATTTTCCTAGTTTAAAATGTATTCTCAGCATTTACAGAATATTTACCGTGCAAAGATAAGAACACAATTGAACCTATGAATATTTTAATCAGACTCTACACACCCTATTTAGCTACTCTGGAATTATCATATAATTTTTAGAGCTATCTTGCTATTTTCCTAGTTTAAAATGTATTCTCGACATTTACATAATATTTACCATGCAAAAACAAGAACATAATTGAAGCTAGAAATATTTTAATTAGGCTCTACACACCCTATTTACCTACTCTGGAGTTTTTACGGAATTTTTAGTTCTACCTTGCTATTTTCCGTGTTTCTAAATTATTTCCCGTGTAAAAATTATCTAAACTACAACGATAATCTAAACTAAAACAGACTACACTACAGCTAAAATGATCAAATGAGATCAAGTTTTTATACCTGGACACTGTCGCTATTTCAATTATCAATAGGGTATTGTTCACCCCATGTCGCCAGATTAAATGGCGACAGGGTGCTGTCGCTGTTCACATGGCACTTGTCACTATTTCATCTGGCGACAAGTTGATATTTTTTTTTAAAAAAATGACTATTTAATTTTTTAATTATTTATTAAAATAATTCTATAATAATACATACTATGTTTACTACATTACCTTCTATGGGAATCTTGCTTTTGTTAACTATTCGGAACCTGCAATCACATCGATAATATTTCAGTGTTCGAGCTTGCAGTCAAACAATGTGGCATGGGGGCGAATCCATGAACAAATATTATCGGGTTCTAAGCATAATGCTATTATTGTCTGTTTATAAGTGTCATTTGTTATCTCGAAATAGAATTTGTACTATGCTTAACAAAAAATTATTCGGTCACATGACCCCCAATGCTTACGTGCTGGATCCTCCCCTGGTAGAGATAATCCTTCTTAAGTATCACTCTTAACTCTATATCATCGGTTTTTATTACGGTGTCATGTAGACAAATATTTCACGGTTCACACTTTTCTTTCAGCTAGAGCGTCGGCGCTGGATGGTTCTCTTTCGAGCAGTCGAGTCACTCCAGCAGGCAGGACGAAGATTCCACCTGTGTTCTTTAGCTCCAACCCCAAGTAAAGAATAACGCATGCTTTAGTAAAAGCACCCCAAAGCCCAACGGCAAAAGCCGACCAGTAAGGCTATGCGGAAGAGCTCATTTGCATCTATAGCTAGCACCATTGACAGTTGCTCTCCTAGTTGTTTCCGTTCTTCCTCCTCCACCTGACACAAAACATGTTTCTTCTCGGAGGAAACCACGCCAACATTTCTCTGCTATCTTAACAGCACAGAATGTATTCATGTAGCTGCCAATTAAGGTACTAATATTCTTCTTGCTTTTGTTAACTGTTCGTAACATGATTTTCAAAATAGTAAGTATATGGACTAACAATGTAGATGCACAAAACATAACTAATACGCAGGTGCTAGCAAGTGGAGGAGATCCATCGCTGTGGAGGCGCAGATGGGTTAGATCTGTGAAGCTTGTTGCGTTTGCTCGGCCTTCCTTGGAATTCATCATGCTTGAACGGGTATTTTTTTCCACGATTTTTTTAATAATTTATTTTTTATTCAGAATTATAGAAATAATACCACTTTATTTTTTTTTATCAGAAATAATCATCAGTCGCCGTACCGTTGGGCGACTTATGTCTAGTCGCCCAACCATTGGGCGACCGGACATAGTCACCCAACTACAGTGCAACACGCGTTTGAGTTGCCCTATAGTTGAGCGACTTGACTAAGTCACCCAATGGTTGAACGACTTATATCCCGTCGCCCAACTACTGGACGATTTTAAGTAGAAACTGTACCATTTATTAAATCCGATTGGAATAATTGTGTGGGAATAAATGTCACATTTTTTAGGTAATACATTTTTCAAATCCTGTTGTAGGATGTTATTTTTTTGGAAATAAAAGAGTGGTGACAAGGTTGGTTAGTTTGTTTGTAATTTTCGTATAATGTCAAGGGTGCGAAATTTGTCAGACTCGCAATAACATTTTGTGATTGTCGTATGTTGTTGTAGTGCGCTAAATTTCTGAAGAATGTTGGCAGTCGACTAGTCGCTAAACCGTTGGATGACTTGACAGCTAGTAAGTAATCTATGGATAAGTTATAGTACTATAACAGAGTGAATGCATAGACAACCATATCATAGTAACTACAAAGTAGAACATGTAAACAAATAATACAAGTACACAGAGCACAACGAACACTCCCTACTGGCCACCCGCTACGCCACCCGCAGCACCTCCTTCGTCGTCGCCACGTCCCACACCCGGTCCGCGTCCACCAGTACGCCCCTGCTTGGGCTTCCGAAGTGTGGGGTGCCTGGGCCGGGGCCCAGACAGGGAAAGGCGCTCAGGAGCCCTGCTGATCTGTGCTCCCAAGGCCTCGGGGGTCGACTCCACTTGTGCCTACGTGCCTATTGGGGGCCCGCTGAGCTGCGACCCAGAAATAACCTCAAAGGGTGCGGGCTCAGCTACTCCCTTGCTCTCTCCTGGGTAATCCGCGAAGAAGGCGTCCACGCCCTCGTGGGCGTCGTTGTGCGGGGAGAGGTCAACTCCCCCTTGGAGCGAGAAACCTGCAGGACAAATAATGTTAATCCCTACAATATATCGATGATCACAAACCTGAAGAGAGAAAACGTACATTCGTCAGGGGCCATGGCGTGCCCGAAAGGGTCATACCCGCCGCTGTACTGCCCATACGGGTCGGGGAAGAAAGGATACTGCTCTGGCGCTCTCGGGTAGGTATCCTGGAACGATGACGGTGGCGGTGGTGGTGGCAGTGCGTAACCACATGCCCACCCGAACCCTCCAGCCTACCAAGGCATAGGCGCAGGCGGAGCACGTGCACGTGGCCCTCCTGAGCCTCCTGACTGGGCTGTAGGACGTGGCGGCCTCGGCGTATGCACCGATATGGCCACCTCTTGGACTGGCCTGCATGACGTCAGGCTCACTGTACGCCTCGCCACACTATAGACCCGACGGGCAAAACGCGCTATCTCATCCCGCGTCACCTCCGCACCGTGGGCGAGCCTATCCAGGATCGACCAAGACTCCCTCACCATCGCGACGTTGATGTCCGTCTGCAAGGAGTACACAAAAGCGTCAAACTTGTAACCTTACTCAAACATGTTGAACCACGAGAGTACGTACCGCGAGGTGCACGTTCCGCGCGAAGTGTACAGGGTACACGTCGGTTGGTGCTGGTACGCGAGCGGGGGGAGGGTCGATGACATGCACTCATCGTACGCGCTGGGGTACCAGCGAAGGTACTCATCGTACGCGCTGGGGTCGTACGGGGCGTCCTCCTACACGCAGTCCTCGAGGGCATTTGCCCACTGCGCCACCCACGGCTCCATCTTCGCCGGCCACTACGTCCTGGTGCCACCCCTCCTACTATGCCTGCGAAACGTACCATTGCAATTAGAAGCCGTCGTAACAGAGCTGGCAAAAAAAAATATAAGAACATGTGTTGTGTGTAATTAACGCGTGGTCCGAGTCAGGCACCCTCATCCCAATGGGAAGTGGAACAACCTAGCAGAGGCCGAACTGGCACATCACCCTGTGCACCACATAGTCCTCGATGAACACGTCGAAGATGAGCTTCTTCTACGTCCGCCAGTACGCCCGGTCGCGCAAGCACAGTGAGGACAGCCCCCCGGGAGCATGGTCCTCCGTCTCCTGATCGGAGTACGGCTCCGAGCGCACGTCGTCAGCAGTGAGGCGGTCCAGGTGCTCCACGAAGTGCTCGTACACACGTGTGACCTGCACGTGTGCATACTGTGCCTGCGATCCAGAATAGTGGTTATAAAGGATGACCCCGTAATACGACTGAAGCAAAGATAGAGGGAAGTACGTACCCATCTACAGCACCAAAGGGACCCTACGGTTGGCCAGTCCACTGCGTCCCCATGGTACATGTCTGCGCCGTACGGACTAGAGTCTACCAGCATGGGCCGTCCGAGAGAGAAGCGCTCGAACGACCACAACTGCAGCAGGAGGGGGCATCCTGTGAGGATAGATGTCGGCTTCGTCCTATAGCACGCATCGCACATGCCGTGGTACGTCGCGGCAAGTACGGCTGATTCCCAGCGGATCTGCAGCTCCTCGTCGTCGACGATGGCCCTCGTGTACCCCACGAGGTGGACGTCGACGGAGTCATCGTGGTTGCTGGTAAACAGTACCCAGCCGAAGAGCCACAACAGGTACGCCTCAAGGTGCTGCGACACCTAGTTGGGGGTAGGCTGCGGGACTATCCGCTCGACCTACGCACAAATGAATAATTAGTAAGCTCGTTATATAGCTAGGATAGTGTATCGCTAAATATGAAAAATAGGTAGCATACGTACCCAGAACTACGAAAGCCACTACAGAGGTGGTCCTGTCCGCTGTCGCTCCTAGAAGTCGTAGTACGGTGGTGTGGACTCCGCCACAAGAACCCCCTGAAACCTGCCCAGCAAGGTGTCGCGCCAGTTGACAGGTGCATCCAGCGGGAATGCAGGGGCTCCCGCGATAGGTAGGCCGAGCAGCAGCGTGACATCCTGCAGAGCGGGGTCCATCTCCCCGAATGGGATGTGGAAGGTGTGCGTCTTGGGCCGCCACCGGTCCACCAGGGCTGTCAGGAGCGACCAGTCAAACGGGAAACGTCGTGACCGCTCCAGATCGGCCTGGACCTCCCCGTCGTCCTCAACAGGAGCACCGTCCTCTTCGATGGCCTCCACCATCCGCGGGAGAGGTAGAAGACCGACATGGCTCAGCCTGCAAAGCACGAAGAAGTAACTACATAGCGAGCATATGACACAAAGAAGTGGCACAACTTGCACACAAACCTGTCTACCCAGCGTGGGTCCAGTCTCCAAGCCTGTCGAGGAGTCCGCGTACGAACCACCCCCAAGTCAGCTGCGTCGTCCCCGCGAACCGGATGTGGGACACTGTGGAGACCCGGGATATTTAACTAGTAATGCTTAACCTCCATATGGTTCTAGCATCACTAATTGAACACCCTAAGCCTCAATGGATATGTGCTTCCCAGAATTGCAGCACATACACATCATCACAAAATCATACATCATTTTCATACAACATATAACATCAATTCTAGCAACGACATACAGAATGTAAAGTTATTACAAAAGAGCAGACCGGCCAAATATAGCAGAGTAGCAAAAGACAGCGGAAGCAACATTGCCATAAGATGGCTATAACAAAAGTCGACCGGTTAGCCAACATAACCCACAAGGCAACCGACCGGGCCGCCCAGCTAGTCGCACCTGCCGCAACACAACTAGCAAAAGTGAGGCCCTTGGGGCTCACCATCTTCCTCTGCAACAAATAACATTTAAACAAGACAACTGAGTACACTAGTGTACTCGCAAGACTGACGTGTAGAATAACAGACCTGTTCATATGCTACATACATGCTTATTTGAGTGGAGGTTGTATGTCTCATTTTAGCACAAAGCCAACTTTGGTTGTAATAATGTAATACATTTAAAAGCAAGTTTGCAATCTATTTTTAATGCTTGAAATAACACGAGATACAATAATTAAAAGAGTAACCACCTAGTGGTGACTAACCCAACAGCCACCACACATAGCACGAATCCCCTGATTCGCACTACCCATCAAGTTTTAATTAAAATGTTATAGTCTAATTCTCACGGGGCGTATCCGAGCGTGTCCATAACCTAGGACGAGGCTATTCGAATAGTTTTAACCCTGCAGGGGTGTACTAATGTACCCACACCTCAGACCGCCTTTAAGCCACAAAAGCACACTTCCGAAGGTATGCTGGCACGGCTAAGTTCTACGAGACGTTTTCCAATATTGTGTATTAACTACAAGCCGCTCGTATGGATAGAAACTCATACGCTTACATTGCAAGCCGAAAGACAACAAATCCCATCACGGGTGAAGTCTTTCGGACACTACAATGCTCCCAACACCATCCCTCCCGCGACTCCTGCGACCAAGCCAATACACGCCAAAGTACTAAGTCAAGAGAGGTCCCATACCCTCTAGTGTGGTTAGCACGCAAAATGCTCAGTACGGTGGCGCAAGTAACTCGGTCCTTAATGACCCGGGCACCATTCCAGTCACACCCAAAAGCACACCAACATACCATTGTGCCCAAGTGTGAGGACCCGTAATATTTAACTATTAACACTTAACCTCCAAATGGTTCTAGCATTACTAATTAAACATTCTAAGCCTCGACGGACATATGCTTCCCAGAATTGCAGCACATGCACATCATCACAAAATTACACATCATTTCCACACAACATACATTAACAAGTCTAGTAAAGGACATAGATAAAGTAAGTTATTACAAAAGAGCCGACCGGCCAAATAGCACAATATACAAGAATGATAGCGGAAGCAAAAGGTGCCATAAGATGGCTAGAACAAAAGTCGACCGGTTAGCCACACAACCCACAAGGCAACCGACCAGGCCGCCAAGCTAGACGCCCCTAAGACTGCCACAGCATAACTCACAGAAGTGAGGCCCTTCAGGCTCACCCTCTTCCTCTGCAACAAATACATTTAAGCAAGATAACTGAGTACACAAAGGTACTCGCAAGACTGACGTGTGGAATAGCAGACCTATTCATATGCTACATGCAGGCTCATTTAAGTGGAGGTCATATGTCTCATTTTGCATAAAGTCAACTTTATTTGCAATAATGTAATACATTTTAAAGCAAGTTTACAAATCTGTTTTGTTGTTGAAATAACAGTGAATTAATGATAAATACAAATAATCACCTGGAAGTGACTATCCCAATAGCCACCACAACATAGCACGAATCCCCGATTTGTACCACCCATCAAGTTTTAATTAAAAGATTGTAGTCTAGTTCTCATGGGGCGTATCCGAGCGTGTCCATAACCTAGGACGAGGCTATTCGAATAGTTTTAACCCTGCAGGGGTGTACCAATATACCCACACTTCAGACCGCCTTTAAGCCACAAAACACACTTCCGAAGGTATGCCGGCACGGCTAAGTCCTACGAGATGTTTTCCAATATTGTGTATTAACCACGAGCCGCTCGTATGGATCGGAATCCATGCGCTTACATTGCAAGCCGAAAGACAACCAGCCATCACGGGGGAAGCCTTTCGGACACTACAATGTTCCCAACACCATCCCTCCTGCGACTCCCTGCGACCCGGAGCTAATACACGCCAAAGTACTAAGTCAAGAGAGGTCCCATACCCTCTAGTGTGGTTAGCACGTAAAATGCTCAGTACGGTGGCGCAAGTAACTCGGTCCTTAATGACCCGGGCACCATTCCAGTCACACCCAAAAGCACACCAATCATACCATTGTGCCCAAGTCTAAATCATTTTGTTTTCAGTTTTAGTTTTCATAAGTAGACATAGCACAATGCTGAAATCATAAATCATAATAAGTTTTATGTGATCAAGGTTATCGACAAGTCGATAACCGCCCATTTCTATCGGAAGCTAAGCATGGCTAAGCAATTAATTCGTAAACTACTAAGTAACAAAAGCTCATCCATGAGCTCTAATCACAGCAATAACCTAGGCTCACGGTAGTAGAGGATGATCATTTGTCTAAGGAAATGCATCTACTAGGTCAACTAACGACAATAATTTAACACAAACTAGCAATGCATACATAGAATTTGTAAACAACATAAATACTTAAAAATACTGGGATTAACATGATCAAACTGCTTGCCTTGCTGGAATGTGTCTTGCTGCAGAGGAGGATTCTCAGGTTCAATAAACTCTTCGGAACCTAACGCGAAAAGGCGATAAAACCAATAAGAACGAAGAACACCAAACAAAACTCAACAACAAAAGACATCCAAATCCCATGAAATTTATACAGTAGTTAGAGGTTGATTTTAGACAATTTTAGGAACAAGGATTACTTCATTTGGATTTAGCATAAAAAAGTTATGGCTAAACTAAGTTCTCTCAGCCTGAAAAACCCTAATTAAATTAATTTCGGTTACTGTTCATGGCAAACATTTCTAGAATGATCTGGAATCTGAAATTTTTATTATAGGTAGCTAAGGTCATCCTAAGAACAGCAAAGTTGAGTTCACATTATTTGGAGTTATAATGAATTAGTTATGATTTTTCTAAGTTGTAAAACTAGCATATATCACTTTTCAGGAACATAAATAAGGACAAGGCCTAGTTCATATTAAAGCATGTCTACAGATAAATTTTACCAAGTTGAGTTTGCTCAGTTTGGATTTACAGAGAAAAAGTTATGTATTTTACAAATTTGAGATAATTTCTAAACATGCTTCCCTATTGAACATTTTAATACATCCTAAACCACTTTCCAGAACAGCATAGTGACTACACCTATTCTCAGATTAAAATTTATCCTACCACAAAGCTACTGTGATTTGAATCATTCAAAAAGGAGCTAAGACAATAAAGATATGCACAAATGAAATTCTGAACATTTAAAAGACTTTGAAAACCAGCTCTCGGGGGAGGTCCAAATGGATTGAAGGAAACGGGGAGGTCATGGCCGTTGATCTTGCATCGCACGGCTACGGCTCGCGAAGCACGGCGCATCGCGCGGCGCGCACTGGGGAGGTCCGGGCCGTTGAGATCAGATCCAACGATCCTGGCGAGGGGTAGCACAGCACACGCGAAAATCCCGCGCGGCGGTGCTTGACGCGCATAGGGGAGGTCGGGACCGTTAGATCAAGATCTGACGGTCCTGATCTCCGAGGGATGTCCTAAGGCTAAATCTACGGAAGGAGGTCTGGACGGCTAAGATCTCACGGAGGAGGTCTTCAACGGTCTAAATCTCCAGAGGGAGGTCCTACGGGCTAAAGTTCACCCGAGGAGGTCCTGACGGCTAAGATCTCGTGAGGGAGGTCTCAACGGTCACGATCAAGCGAAGGAGGTCCTGGGCGGTAAGTTAACAGAGGAACACCAGGACGGCTGGGATTTCACCGAGGAGGTCATGGATGGCCAAGATCTAAGCGAGGAGGTCCTATGCGACAGGGTTTTAACGGGAGGAGATCGGGACGGCTCAGATAGATCTAGGGAGGTCTTGAACGGTCCAGATCGACGCGGAGGGAGGTCCTGAGACTAAGGACTTATCAAAGAAGATCTAACACTCAGATCTAAACCTGGGGAGGTCGTCTATGGTCAGGATTAATTCGAGGAGGAGGTCCGCGGTTTTCTTTATAAAAGACCAGGGGTGGTCTTTTACAAAGAGGACCCCAAGGGTGGTCTTAAGGGGTGGTTTTCACAAAAAGACCCCGAGGAGGTATTTTTGCGCAAGGGTGGTCCTAGCGGCTCAGATTGAATTTAAAGAGGTCTTGAACGGCTAGGATCTAACCAGGGGAGGTCCTAGCGCTAAAGATTTTTCACAGAGCCAATTCCAACGGCTAAAAGCTAATCCATGGAGGTCTTTAACGGCGGAGATTACTCTAGGAGGTCCAGGGACTTAGAATTTACACAGAAAACACTCTACGATACAGATCTAACTTGGGGTGGTCTTAAACGGCTACGATTTCATCTAGGAGGTCTAGGACTTAGCGGCACGCGCGTTTTGCCAGCAAGACTGCATTAATGATCAGCTCAGGACAACATTAATGCCAATCATTAAACTACAGAACCTGTCCGAGTACGACACGGCAAAACTCCCGAGCTAAAGAAAAGCTCACCGCCGGCGACGTGGACCACGCCGGCGGGAACCAAGGGCACCGCTATGCTTACAATAACGTCGCAGACCTACCAGGCTAGCTCTCAACGGCGACGACAGCTCAGAACACCGGTGAGCCGGAGAGGAGCGGTGAACAAATTTTCGGCAAAACCGAAAACATGAAAGAGATCCGCTACGACCTAACCTAACAAGTGCTCGAGCTCTAGGAGGCTAGAATGAACTCACCTGGGCCAAGATGAGGTTCAGAGGAGCTCGGAGGAGAGGAGGAAGCCGAAGGAGGCGCTCCGGTGACCAGGAACTTCGCTAGAGACGAGGAAGAAGGTAGGGACGACCTCGAAGAACAGGTCCCCACAATGCCTCCCCCTGAAAGCAACCGATTTGGTTAGAAAAGATGCCCCAAGGTGGCTAATTGAACAAGTAGGCAAGCCAAGGTTGCAATTAAACCACTGGAGCTCAAGCTTCGACAGGGAGCTCCAAGGTCGACAATGATGGCAGGGAGGGTGGTGCTCTCGGGTGCTCAAGCTTGGGGCTCACGCTCACCACCAAGGGAGTCCAAGCACACAAGGAATGGAGAAAGAATAGGAGGAAGAAGGCCACATGCTATACATAGCCGGGGAGCTTGGCAATGGCTCGGACAAGTTCACTGTGAACAAGGTCCATGCCTCTGCCAAGAGCACGCATGGAGGACGAGTGGCAGAGCAGGTGAAGACTTTTAGGGTAAAGCTGCAGGTCATTAAATGCATGGCAGCCAAAAGAGCCATTGACAAAGACAAAAGGTGACATATCACTGCTCCCAACTGCTCAGGTCCTGACACACCCACAGGTGCGTGAAAACCATGATGACCAGAACTCAAGGAGGTCGGGAGGAAGAAAAACAGGGCCGAGGGAGGTCCTGGACGTCCCAGATGCGCTCGGGGTGGTCCTGGACGTCCCAGATTTCCCGAGGCAGAGGAGGTCTCTACGGCTAGGAGGTCCTGGGGAGGTCCTAGACCGTTGGATTAGGATCTACCGGCTGAGCGTGCTCAAGAGTTCTCTCAGAGTAGTGGGGAGGTCGGGGGCATTGGATGGAAATCCAACGGCCCAAGGGGAGCGAGACCGAGGAGGTCTAGGGGGCTGGCTCAACCGAGTCCAATGGCTGGGTCGGACTCGAGTCCGAGTCAGACTCAGACCTAGGGTTCAAAATTTGAGTTCCAACAAGAGCTGATTTTTGGCGAATTATTTGAGGTAGCAAACTCACTCCAAAAATTATGAAATTTTTACAGGAGCTTGCTAGCTGAGTTATTGACCTTGTGTAAATTTTGCAGAGGTTTTTGTGCTATATATTTTCCTCCAAAAATTCCACAAGGTGCTGGTCCTCCATTTGACCAGAATTTGATTTGGTTTGACTGACCTCCAAAAATATTCAAACAATTTTTAAAAATTGTGAAACTTTTCAGAGGGGTTACACATCAAGCCAAGAACTTAGGAAAATATTTCTAGGAGATGATCACAAGATTTGACAAGAATATTTTGAAAGACTAGGATGTTGACCAAAATGACTTGTGATTTTTGTATTCCCATAACTTCTTTACAATAGTGGTGTAAGGCATACAGGAAATACAGGATGTAAGAAAAGTTTTTAATTTCTACTCATTTTCTTACATTTGAAACACAAGTCTGAAACTTGGGATGTTACACCAAATCTAAATCATTTTATTTTTAGTTTTTAGTTTTCACAAGTAAACATGGCACAAGGTTGAAATCATAAGTCATAATAAGTTTTATGTGATCAAGGTTATCGACAAGTCGATAACCGCCCATTTCTACCGGAAGCTAAGCATGACTAAGCAATTAATTCGCAAAACTACTAAGTGACAAGAGTTCATCCAACGAGCTCTAATCACAGCAATAACCTAGGCTCATGGTAGTAAAGGATAATCATTTGCCTAAGGAAATGCATTTACTAGGCCAACTAATCGACAATAGTTTAACACAAAATAGCAATGCAATACGTAGAATTTGCAAACAACATAAATACTTGAAAATACAGGGATTAACATGATCAAACTGCTTGCCTTGCGGGAATTGTTCTTGCTGCAGAGGAGGGTTCTCAGGTTCAATATATTCTTCGGAGCCTAACGCGAAAATACGATAAAACCAATAAGAACAAAGAACATCAAATAAAACTCAACAGCAAAAGACATCCAAATTCAATGAAATTTATACAGCAGCTAGAGGTTGATTTTAGACAAATTTAGGAACAAGAATTACTTTATTTGGACTTAACATGCAAAAGTTATGGTTAAATCAATTTCTCTCAGCCTGATAAATCCAGTTTTAATTCCTATCTATTACTGTTCATGGCACAATTTTCCAGAATGATCTAGGACTCGAAATATTTATGGTAGCTAGTTAAAGTCATTCTAAGGGCAGTAAAATTGAGTTTACACAATTTGGAGTTAAACTGAATTAGTTATGATTTTTCTAAGTTGTAAGACTAGCACATTTTGTTTTTCAGAAGCAACAGCATGAGCAACACCTAAGCTAGGCTAAAGTACATTATCAGAGAAATTTTACAGAGTTGAGTTTGCTAGATTTGGAGTTATTCATGGAAAGTTATGCACTATACCATTTTTCAAGTGATTATGCTAACCCTCATTCCATTTCCCCTTTACAACAACATAAATCAATTCCTAGCATAGAATCAGAGCCTAAAATTATTCTCAAGTTAAAGTCCATCCTATTATAAAGCTAATGTAATTTGAATCATTCACAAAGGAGTTAAAATGACAAAGTTATGCACATCTGAAATTCTGAAAATTTATAAGACTTTGAAAACCAGCATCTCAGGGGAGGTCCAAATGAACTAGAGCAACTGGGGAGGTCGTGGCCGTTGATCTTGCATCGCGCGGCTACGGACCTCGAAGCACAGCGCACGGGAAGACCTCTTCCCGCACTGGGGAGGTCAGGGCCGTCAGATCGAGATCTGGCGGTCCAGAGCTCTAAGGGAGGTCCTAAAGCTTTAAATCCAAAGAAGGAGGTCAGGATGGTCAAGATCTACCAGAGGAGGTCTTGAACAGTCCAGATTTTAAACGGAGGAGGTCCTATGCGAAAAGGTCTAAGTGAGGGAGGTCCAGAACGGTTAAGATCTCACCAGGGAAGGTCTTAACGGCTAGGATTCACATGAGGAGATCCTTAAAGACAAGGCTCTAACAGGAAGAGATCTGGGCGGCTCAGATCACCCTAGGGAGGTCCTGAATGGTCCAGATCACGCGAAGGGAGGTCCTGAGGTTCTCTTTACAAGGACTAGGGGTGGTCTTTTGCAAAGAGGACCTCGGGGGAGGTCCTGGGGGTGGTTTCGCAAAATTACCAAGGGAGGTCCTTGCGGAAACACAGAGGTGATCCTAACTGCTAAGATTTGATCTAGGGAGGTCTTAACGGTCAGGATCAAAGCCAGGGGGAGGTCCTGCACCTAAGGGTCCTTACAGAAAGGATCTATGGTCCAGATCTAACCTCGAAGAGGTCCTGGACGGCTAAGATTTACACGAGGAGGTCATAAGACTTAACGCTTCAACAGAAGTGAACCTACGGCTCAGATCTTAACCTGAGTGATCTTAAACGGCTGGGATTGACTGAGAGGGAGGTCCTAGAACTAAAGTTTTTCAGAAAAGATTCTAGGGCTCAGATCTAATCCTAGGGAGGTCGTGAACGGCTAGGATTAACCCGAGGAGGTCTAGTGACTTGACAAAAATGCGACAAAGTACAAGCCACCGCAGTCCGCTCACCGGCACGTCGCCGACGACCAAAGCCACGGCGGCATGAACCAAGGTCACCAAAACGAAGCCAATACTATTGCGAGCAAGATGAGACTACTCTCGACGGCGGAGCTGGCCCGTACCGCCGGCGAGCCGGAGAGGGGCGAAGAACACATTTCGGTAAAACCCGAAAATGCGAAAAACATCGCCGCGAGCTACACTACCTCGTCCTAGAGCTTTACTGGGCCAAGGTGGTCTCACCTGAGTGCAGAGGAGGACCAGGGGAACACGGAGGTGAGCTGGCGGCAGAGCTGTTCGCCGAAAACAAGGAAGACGGCGACGGCAAGGTGTTCTGAGCAACCTGAGGACAAAAGAAAGATAAGAACAGGTTTGCGATGGTCCAGAGGTGGACCAGGACCGGAGGATTGGACAGAGGCACTCACCGGAGTCGAAGACGACGAAATCCCCTTTTCGTCCGCGAAAACCTAAATCCTGAATTCCAAATGTTCCTGAGAAACAATTTAGAATTCAAGTTAAAGGATAGGTTCCAGACGACCAAGAGGTCCTAGGTACAGAGGCAGAAAGTCAAAGAACCACTGAAGCACCCTAGACACCAGTGAAGCTTCCACGGCGGCAATGGCGAAGAAAAAGAAAACTCACTGAGGTTTGAACTAAACCCACAGAGTGTGAGCTGGAGGTGATTGCGAGTGGAAGGGAAGTCCAGGGAAGGGACCAGGGGCTTTAGAAGCTACTGAGCGAAGCACAAAAGCAGAGGGGACCCCCACGGTGGGTTGCGGCGTTCCCAGCACGAGATCGTGCCAAGGACTGACAGGACAAGGTGGACAGTGACGAGCACGAAGGCGGCGGTACTAGAGGACAAATAATGGTCCTGACTAGAGGACTGCGGCGGGATGGATTGACAAGACAGGGTCAACACCACTGTCGGAATCGGGCTGCGCGAGGAAGAAGACAGAGAGGAGGAAGAAGAAGCTCGGGTGGTCGTTTGATCAGAATCGGACGGTCCAGAACTTGCCAGATCTTCGGATGTCTGAGAGCGATGGGGGAGGTCGTGGGCGTTGGATGTTAATCCAATGGCCAGAACACCCGTACTAAAACGCGACTTGGCTCGATCGAACCCAAAGGCTGGGTTTGACTCGACCCCGAGTCAGACTCAGACCTGAGTCAACTTTTGACCTTTTTAAATAAGCTGAATTTTGGAGATTTCATTGAGGTAGCAAACTAACTCCAAAAATTCTAAAATTTTTACAGGAGCTTTCTAACTAAGTTATTGACCTTGTATAAAATTTACAAAGGTTTTGGTGCTGTGGATTTTCCTCCAAAAATTTAACAAGGTGCTGGACCACTGTTTGACCAGAATTCAAACAGGTTTGACTGCCCTCCAAAATAATTCGAAAAATTTCTAAAAAATATGAAATTTTTCAGAGAGGTTACACATCAACGCTGGTTTGGGAAAACTATTTCCAAAGGATGATCACAAGATTTGACATGTAAGATTTTTGAAGAACAAGATGTGGATCAAATGACTTATGACTTTGCATTTCCATAATTCTTGTACAAGAATTGTTTGGGACAAACAGGAAATACAAGATGTAAGAAAAAGTTTTAAATTCTACTCATTTTCTTACATTTGAGACACAAGCTAAAAATAGGGATGTTACAGACACGACGGCTCGCAGTGTTGCGCGTCGACCAGCCGGTCCAACAGGCCGAAATGCCAATCCGAACCACCAGGGTCGTGAGCCATACCTGCAAATCAATTTTCAGTTAGCAATTACGACACAATTACTAGTTTAATTATTTATAGCGTAGCTATGGAAATTTATGAAAATTTCAAAAATTTAGTTGCATTCTTGCATTAACCGCATATTCCTCAACATATATAGCCATAGCCATATTTTGGTTTTAGGGTTTTAAGTTTCAGGGTTAAGGGGTTAGGGTTCGGGGTTAGGGCTAGGGTTAGGGTATGGGGTTAAGAAACTTACGGTTCGGGTTAGGGTATATCCACAGCCGCATTACGACTATTAACAACTAAATTCGCGTTAGTTCTACGACTACACTATTTACAACTATTAACAATATACGACGTACCTACCATGATTTTAGTTGCTAACCTACCGTGATTTTAGTTGCTAACATACGACTACACTATTTTCACTTATTAACAAAATGCCACTACACATCTAATAATTTTAGTTGCTAACCTACCGTGATTTTTGTTGCTAACCTACACTATTTACAACTATACTATTTACTAACCTACACTATTTACAACTACACTATGTGCTAACCTATTTACGATAATACTATTTGCTAACCTACACTGTTTACGACTACACTATGTACTAACCTATTTGCGACAATACAATTTGCTAGCCTACCATGGTTCTAAAAGCAGATCTACAAAGACGTACAGGAGACTAACCGTCGTAGCTGCGCATAGCTCTCATCCTCTCTTCCCTTCCCCCTCCCTCTCCTCTCTTTCTTTCTCTTCTTTCTTCTCGTCGCCGAATCCAGAAAATGGCTACTGTTTATATAAGCGCCCCTAGTCGCCCAACCGTTGAGCGACTAGGGGCCAACGATGAGCGACAGGTGTCCTAGTCGCGCTACCGTTCAACGACTAGGACCCAGTCGCTCCACCGTTTTGGCGACTAGGAGGCGAAAGGTTTAGTCACCCGTTGGGCGACTCGAGCGATACGTAATTATTTCGGTCAAAAAAAGGTGGTATTATTTCTGTAATTCTGAATAAAAAATAGATTATTTAGAAAAAATTTCTTTTTTCCACATATATATACATGCTATTTTCACGAGTCTTAGTCTAGCACACGTCATCACTCATCACCAAATTACATCAGACCAAATAATTAATACACTGCATGCCAAAGATGAGTTGTACTTGATCTTGAAAAAACAATGTTTCGTTGAAGATTTAAAAATAAGCCACTCCACCGAGGCATACAGTGTCTACAGCTAAAAATTTCTAGACATTACATGGAATCAAGTCTTCATTAAGAAGGAAAAAAAAAGAAGGCAACAAGGTGGGATCTTTCAGTCAACCCTGGTCTCCTCTATATCACTACCTGCAAGCATTTGTTTTCTGAGTTTAATCACTACTATTAATACAAAATCGCTTAGGAAGACTCCAATTGCCCCCAAAAAGAAAACGAGGGCTCTAATGTTGAGTTTTGTAATCGTGGCGATGGGTTATGGTCAACCTGACTCAGAAATTCACCATGCCTCTACAGGTTTTTTTTTCTTTCTGTATGCTATATTAATAAAACAGAGTAGTAGTTAAGTCTTCCTATTAGTATGTTTTGCTATTAACTCATACCAAACAACTACTCCGTATATCTTGTCTAGCACACGTCATCACTCATACCAAGCCATACTGAGTATGTTTTGCTATTAACTCAACAATCATACAAAACAACTATATCTTGTCTAGCACACGTCATCACTCATACCAAACCGTCTTGGTATTAACTGACGACGTACGATCATCCCACAATACAATGCAAGCCAAAGATGCGTTGTATTGGATCTTGAAAAAAAAAGTCACGTTTTGAAGATTTAAATGTAAGCCACACTCCACTGAGTCATATAGTGTCTATAGTTAATGGAACATTAAAAAAAATTCTCGATGTGCTAGCTGTAGCTAAAGAACATACTGCTCTTATATGAGCATACAATTCTTGAAATCCATCAAATATTAAATCTTGACATTTTCATTGATGCAAAAAGGAAAATCGGTAGCGACATTACTAGAAATCAAGTATTCATTAAGAAAAAAAGAAGGCAAGGACATTAATTAGCCCTAATACGTACCGGTCACACCCAAGCATATATAGAAATCTTTCAGTTAACCATGGTCTCCTCTACATCACCCAAGCATGCATGAATGCCCAATTTAGGCATAACCGGTTATCTAGATGGTCCATTTTAGTTTTCTCACTAGATAAAAACTGCTACGTAATTGAAAAATGCAGTGGATTCGTGTGGACAACGTCGAGCAGGCGGTGCGGCACATAACCCGTTATCTAGAGGATACGAGCAACATAGCACACAAGGTCATCTACTTTGAGGGATGGGATGGACTGGCTGCTTCTGCGGTGCTTAGAGCTATAGCCCAAGACCCTCCGCCGTCTCTGAGGAAGAAATTCCACAAGATCATCCACGTCGATTGCCCGAGGTGGAAAAGCCGAAGAGCACTCCAGAGGGCAATCATGGAGGAACTGAAGCTTCCTCAACAGGTAATGGCTATTTTTGATAGGGAAGACGAAGAGGATGATTTCAATGGGGTAGATGAAAGCTCTAGAGAAGAGTTGCAAGACGTCCGGAGAGCGATCCACCGAGACCTACAAGAACACGGATGTCTAGTGGTCTTCCATAATGGGAGCAACAATATGGTTGACTTGTATGATTTTGGCATTCCTCGACCTGAATGGTTAACTAAGGTACTGTGGACCTTCGGAGGGAGGCTTCGGCTCAACCCAGAAATAAAAGAAAAGGTGGATAATTCACATCTATATCTTTATACGCTGGATATGCTGGATCCTGACGCTTTACTACGAGCAGAGGCTATGGAGGTTGCTCGACACACACATAAGCCTGGCATTACCACAGAAATAGCTATACAGTGTTGCTTGTATCTCTTGTCGTTGAACTATAAGAATGGCCATATCATGGACTACAACTGGGCTACCCATGCTTCCAGCTATTGGGTTTGTGATGGGATTATACAAAGAAGACCAGAAGGCGAGCGTGGGAGATTGGTTTTGCTCTGCATCAACAGATACGACTAGAGGACTACTCATCTAATACATTGCCCTCTTTTGGATCACGACTCCAGACACCTAAAAATCGTTGGGTTTCAGAGATCGCATACCCCGATAGTCAAGAAGGGGCGCAGGTAAGTGTATCAACTGTACATCCAGAAACATCATCATATTTCTTGGCAATCAGATTCAGAAGTGAACCCGATCATCCAGTAGCATCACTACCCAATAACATGTTTCAGAATCGAGAAACTTCGTGTATTGAAACTCACAATGCACCTTCAGCTTTTCTTCGCCTCCTTTCATTGTTGCCAGCTTAAGATTCCTCGGATTAGATCGCTGCAAGGATCAACCACAAAAAGGAGGAGAAGAAGAAGAGGAGAAGCAAGATAGACCAGCAATGGAAATTTTCCAGAGCTTATGGGTCCTAGACATATGCTACATGGATTGGGAATTGGTTTTATTCCCAGAGATAACAGAGCAAATGGCCACAAACATTAGGGAGATACATATAAAGAAGGGAAGGATTTGGCGCAGCAATCTTGCATGGAGACGATCATGGAACCTTCAAGCTTGAGTTTTGAGTCTACATGCCCTTGGGACACTGGTGATACGGATGAATTCACCGATATGAGGAAGTTGGAGCTCCTCGACCTATCTAGGAACAACACTATGCAAGTTTTGCCAAGCTTATCAGGAGCAACTGGCCTCAAGACTCTGGTTCTGGATGGTTGTGTTGGGTTGGAACATGTTGGCCCAGAAGGAATCCCTCGATCACTTGAATCATTCAGCTTGGATGCAGGAGCAGGAGCAGGAGGGGGTCGTAACGAAGAAGCTAAAATATCCCGTATCTCCTTGGCTGGTTGTGCAAGATTGGTGGACTTGAAATTGCGTGGATCATTGCCAAACCTTAAGGAGTTGGACATCTCAGAATCTGCAGTCAAAACACTTGACCTGAAAAATGAGGCGGTCCGTGTCCCAAGTCTCCAGCAAATCATTCTGTTGGGATGTGAACAGCTCCGCTCAATCGTGGCGAAGAGGATTGCCCGAACCGACGATGCTATGCATTGATTCTTTGGTCCATCGTGTCCAAACGGAACAACATCAAACATATGCTACTATTATGGACATGAGGTTTGTTCAGTCCTTGGTGTTAAAAAGTGCTGAAAGGTTCTGTTGGAACAATGATAGGTTCCATCTAAATCTGTGTGGCCCTTCTACTAGCAAAGAAGAAGAACAAGTAATTGGGCTGCCTCTACAGAAGTTGTTAATCCACAAGACTTGTTGCAGCTCCTACAGGGATGTCGCTGACAAGATGACTACTGACCATGGCGGCAGCAGTGCCCCGCAGTTTCAACCATTGGACTGCCATGTGGACATGGGCGAGGGAATTAGCAACATTATTGTGGAGAGCGTACAAGGGATGAAGGCTATCATCTTTGCGATGAACAAGGTCGAGTCATTGCACGTGCACGACAATTCTTCCATCACCAGTGTTATCCCTGAGCGCATGATTTCCACAGGACAGGAGAAAATTAGCTCGTCTAGTCTCAAGCGGTGCCGTGTCGAGAGATGCCCCAGGCTGGACACTGTCTTCACCACTAACTACGATATCACCTGCTTTGAAGAAGTGGAGACCTTTTGGGCAGCTGATCTCCCGATGGCCCGCTGCATTTGGAGCGAAGGAAGGACGAACGATGTCGAGGACACGCTTTCCTTTGCCAAGCTACGGAGCATTCACCTTCACTCCTGCCCCAGGCTCACATTTGTCCTCCCGCTATCGTGGGCTGCCCCGGACTTGTATTTTCCCAACTTGGAGACCCTCCACATCGTCTACTGTGGTGATCTCAGGCAGATCTTCCCTGTGGAGGCAGAGATTCTAAACAGAATAACTTCCGACCATCGGAAAGGTACACTTCAATTCCCAAAGCTGAAGCACATCCAACTGCATGATCTCCCCAGTCTGCAGCAGATATGCGAGGCCAAGATGTCTGCACCCATGCTCGAGACGATCGGTCGAGGATCTGGGGGCCTCAGCGGCTCCGGCCATCGGTCGAGACAGCCGTCCCACTGTGGACTGCGAGAAGGACTGGTGGGAGAAGCTGGAGTGGGATGGGGAGGAGCTGGATGGAGGGAAGCTGGAGTGTGAGGATGTCGGCCATGACCTGTCCCTCTTCAATCCGCGCCACTCACGGTACTACAAGAAGGCCCTTCCCAGAGGCTCTGTTCTCCGGTGAACCAGCATAAATGCTCAGGTATATATACACATGCTCTTCTTATATTTTTTTCCTCTTTCATGGATGTCTCTGTGTACTAAACTCCTTGATGTGCTTATTTGTTCATTTTGTCTTGAACGATCCATCCAGCTTCCTTTAACCGGTTGTCTTTGCGACCTTTGTAGATTTGATGGTGGTTAGACAAGGACGTGTTGCTGCTTGCTACTGCTGCCGTTGCTACAATGGATCAAGCGTTTGCTTACCAAGTTGGTGTGTTTTCTAAAGAATAAATTGGTGTTTGATGCTGAGTGCATCCACCAAGCCAGTGTGTTTGATACTATGTTAATTTGCGTGAGTCTTATGAGACGAGCGTACCATCTATTTGCTTCGGTTTGTGGTTATGTATGTGCTTGAAATAAGAGGGTCAGCTGTGCCTCTGGTGTGTGTCAATCAGTGATGCAGCAGCACGCTAATGCTGCCTGAACTATATTTAATTGATTTTACATGTATTCTGAATCGTCTCGTTCTACTCATTCTTCAGGTCATTTTGTGTATGTATACACTAGCTGGTATGAATTGGCTTGTTAGTTACCAGCGCTCCAGCAGGGCATGCTTCTTTTGCACTGACTCATTCATACAACTAGGAGGAAAAGCACGCGCTACGGCGTGCCGGTAAATAAATAGGTGGAATTAATAGCTGTGGATATTGTAGACGATAAGAATTATGCAAAATCCTAATTCTAAATTTAAATGGCCTGGCTAATATGGTACTAATGAGTTTATTTGCATGTATTTTTATATTACCTGTATAGGACCAACACTGTGATTTTGTTCATGTAGGCAAAGAAGGAAACGATTATCTTGTAGAACAAAATCAACTGGATTCAGCTAGCTAGAAACTATTAAAAAATGAAGGTTCTTAAAGATGGATGAGTTGGTAATTGCAATTTATAATGTGTGTAATATATATATATATATATATATATATATATATATATATATATATATATATATATATATATATATATACCATTTAACGAACATATTATACTTCTTTACCACTTTCAGTATACTTAAATATCAATTATAAGATACTCCAATGCAACTTGATTGGAAAAAAAGATTAATTGGAGCCTTTTTTATATACCTTTTTTCATATATAAAAGAAGTATATACACAAATTTTGCTATAAAAAGTGAACTTTGATGAAATTTTTCATGGAACTCACTTTAGAGTATCTTATAATCATTATTGGAGTATGCTCAAATTGATAAAGAGGTATCATCGTACCATTTAAGTGGTATATGAGAGGTGGGAGTACGTACTCATAGAAACCATTTTCATATGTATGTACTTGTAGATATATTAGGTACTTGTAGTGGAAATATGGCACACACTGTTATTGAATAGCTTGCTTAACAAAGGACATGCAACCACATGCTAGAAAAAATTAATGGCCAACCCTTATTATATACAATGGCTTTAGGTACCAACAAATATTTCGGCCACAACTCTAAAGCAACCAGTCATGTACAACGATTTAGAATGAAATCTGAAAAAAAAAACACTCTATGTATGGCCGAAATGCGGACACAGGGAGGACGCTGTCGTGCAGGTCTTGGACGGCTATTTCGATGGCGGACGACGTTTCTTCCGATGCCCACACTCTGGGGTACAATTAGTAAGTTGTTTGCTTTATGTTACTGCTAATAGAGCCTTCATGTTAACCCTCCTTTCCAGCAGATGGTGAAATGCAACTTTGTCCGCTGGATCGATCCTTCCCATGAACGACATGTTGCGGTGTACATTGATACATTGTGGAACCGAATCTTGGAGTTGGAGGCGCGGATTGACGATCTCAATGAGGAAAACGATGACCTCCGCCAACAGATGCAGCGCGAGAGGGGCAACAAGGAGGTCGTCAACATAGGAAGTTCCTATGATCCCACATGCTGCTGTGCGAACCCTAGCTGCATATGTGCGTGTCACTACAACGACGGCAACCCACGTCCGAGGTGCCCCCGTGAACAACACTCTATGTGGGTAGCGCGAGACATCTTCTACCATTAGACACGACCAGAGAAGCTTGTACCTCCGTACTCGTCCCCTTATTTACGCAATTATGTTCACTCTCGTGAACCATGTAACTTAATGGTCGATGCGTCATTGCGGTTGCCTTTTATCGAGTGGACTGCTTCATGTCATTGCGGTTGCCTTTTATCGAGTGGACTGCTTCATGTCATTGCGGTTGCCTTTTATTGAGTGGACTGCTTAATGGATGTGTCGTGTGCATTGCATATCGACATCTCCAATGGTCTTGCAATTTAGCTTTTTATTTAGACAACATTCCAAGTAAGGGAAAGTATAGCATATTTGGTATATCCCACAACCTTCTCTAGACCGCAAATATACCTTGCTGTCGAGACATTTATCACCAAAATGTAACCCGGCAAATCTCAAATACATTCCAAATCACATGAAATCATGAAACCCTAATATCCAAAACCTAAAATCCAAATTCTCGTGACCTAAATACTAATTTTTTTAGAGAATACCATAACACATAAAATTACCGAAATATTACACAATCAAGTCATACTAATTAGCGATAAAAAATCTGAACGAATAAAATTATGAAAAATTTAGACAACATTGCAAGTAAGGGAAAGTATAGCATATTTGGAATATCCCATAACCTTCTCTAGACCGTAAATATACCTTGCTGTCGAGACATTTATCAATAAAATATAATCTGGCAAATCTCAAATACATTCCAAGTCACATGAAATCATGAAACCCTAATATCCAAAACCTAAAATCCAATTCTGAACATATATAAAATTACCAAAATATTATACAATCAAGTCCACTTTGGCATAGTCATACCAATTAACGATAAAAAATCTGAACGAATAAAATTATAAAAAAAATTATACAACCAAGTACACGATGTCAGGAGGCTACACAAATTTTTTTGTAATTTTTGGAAATCATTTGCTATATTTTAAAATTATTCCTAACCCTAACCATAATTTCAATTTTAGAATTTCTAATTATCCTAACCCTAACCCTAACACTAACCTAACTAACTAACTAACCTACAGTGTTGGGCGCGGGCTGGCTGTGCGGCTCCGCAACAGTGCATGGGCAGTGCACGCGCGCGCGCTGGTGGGCTGCGCGCGCAGCCGGCGGTCTCGCGTGCCACGTGGCGGGGTAGGGGTGGTCGCGGGGGAGTCGAGCGCGGGTGGCGGGCGGGGCCTCGCCGACGTGGCGGGTGGCGAGAGGGGTGAGGTGGCGGGAACAGGGGGCGCGCGGGTGGCGCTACGCGCGCGGTGCGTGTCGCGGGCGCGCGGTCGTCATGCGCCAAGGTTGCTATATCTGCAAATACGCTCGGAAGTTGGTTAAAAGTGTAAATACGAGTTCAAAAGTGGTCGTACCCGGCAAAAATTCCTTTTTACATATGTCTGTATGTTGAAATAAGGGATATATTGTGATCCGAATTTCTAATATGGAAGTGTCCGGATTAGTTACCATATTAGCGGATTAGTTTCCTACTTGGACTCTAAGTCCTTTTACCCCTTTATATACCTCTTGTAAGCCGTACGGGGAGGGTTGACGCCTGACGCCTCATTGTAATCCCCGGCGTTTTGTAATCGCTCCACATATAGTGATCATCGCCGGTTGGCGCCCGTGGTTTTTTCCCGCAAGGGTTTTCCACGTAAAATTCGTGTCTCTTGTCTCCTTTGATCCGTGTATTATTTCTAACAAGTGGTATCAGAGCACAGGAGATTAGGATTTGGAGAGAGACATCGGAAAAAATAGCAGATCGTTTCGGAGGCGCCGCCGTCTTGCGAAGCACCAGCGTTCGCCCGTCCGACGTCGTGTGCACGCGTCGCCATCGGCCTTCATCGAGCGTGTCCTCCACCTCGATCCGCGCGTGGTGCGTCACCATCGGCCAGTCCAGCGCCGCAGTGCATCCGCATTGACGCACGATTCGATTCGCCGCTTCGGTGCCGTTCGGATCGGCGACACGCCCCCAAGCCAGGCGCTCTATTCTCCAAAGCGGCGTTGCTGTTCGCCTCGATCCGCATCCTCAAGCAACGCGGCGCGGCGCGTGAGCGATCAAACTCATCGGACCAAGACCAAAAGTCAAGCCTCCACCGCAAGACGCCCACGTCTTGCGCTTGCACGTGTCCCAAGAAATATTTTCTAATTACAAAGCAAGTTCTTTTCTTGGTAGCATAGATCACGTGGAGGTGAGCAAAGCTTGATTCCGTTCATGTTGCTACACGTGAATATCCAAATTTCCAAAGCATCTTTGCTTCGTCCACCCAAGAATCATACCAGGAGTTCCGAAGTTTTTGATTCGTGTACACAAAAGGTGTACCATTTAGGTCGTGATTTTTTCTAGGTTTACACAGATCAGTACCAGCAATTTTCAGGTTTTATTCCTCATGGCGACTTTGAAGTATGATCTTCCACTCCTGGATCGAGACACAAGATTTTCGCTGTGGCAAGTCAAGATGAGAGCTGTGTTGGCACAGATGGATTTGGATGATGCATTGGAAGGTTTTGCAAAAGAACCTACCGCATGGACCGCAGATGACAAGCGTAAAGACCGTAAGGCTTTATCTCAGATTCACCTTCATCTATCTAATAATATTTTACAGGATGTTTTAAAGGAGAAGACAGCTGCTGCATTATGGTTGAAACTGGAAAAAATTTGCATGACAAAAGATCTCACCAGCAAGATGCATCTCAAGTAGAAGTTGTACTCTCATAAATTGCAAGAAGAAGAATATGTGCTTGATCATCTTTCGACGTTTAAGGAGATTGTTGCCGACCTAGAGTCGATGGAGGTAAAATATGAGGATGAGGATTTGGGTCTTATTCTTTTGTGTTCACTGCCTAGTTCATTTTCAAATTTCAGAGATACCATATTATATTGTAGAGATACTCTCACTCTTAATGAAGTTTATGAAGCTTTGCATGCTAAGGAAAAGATGAAACAGATGGTACCTTCTGAAAATTCAAACTCGAAAGGAGAAGGCTTGTTTGTTCGTGGCAGGCAAAAGGAAAAGAACTCAAATAATGGACCTCGAGACAAAAGTTCGAACGGCTACAAGAGCCGGTCGAAATCTAGAGGCAAGTATAAGTCGTGCAAATATTGCAAGAAAAGTGGGCACGACATCTCTGAATGCTGGAAGCTGCAGAATAAAGAAAAGAGAACTGGCCATTATAAGCCAAAAGGTAAACCAGATGATGAAGGTAAAGCCTCTCTTGCTGTGATGATAGTCCTAATGGAGAAATCCTTGTTGCCTTTCTTTGGATGTGCTAAGACCAATGATGAATGGATTCTTGATTCGCTCGTACCTTTCATATGTGTCATAATAAGGATTGGTTTGCCACCTATGAACTGTTGAAGGTGGTACTGTGTTGATGTGTGATAACTCATCTTGTAAGGTTGCAGGAATTGGTTCAATTCAGATCAAGATGTTTGATGGTATTTGTGGGGACCCCAGTTTATTTGGTTTGTAATGCTTAACCAACCACCTGGTCCTAGCATCACAAATCAAATAAATCGATCCTCGAGATATGTATACTTCCCGAAGCAAGATACACACCTGTTACAAAATTAGACATCAACTCCATTCCACACATAGAGTCCAAACACAACACTACTAAACGAAAGATAAACAAATAGTAGAGTTATTACAGCACAAAGGCCGATGTGCCAAGATACAAATAAACAAGAACGACAATGAAGCAAAGTGCCATAAGATGGCTATAAACAAAGCCAATCGGTGTGCCTTCAACCCACAAGGCATCCGACCGACCGCCAAGCCTAGTCGTCACCCACGGCGACAAAGATACTCACGTAGTGAGGCCCCGAGGCTCACCTTCTTCCTCTGCAACAAAACATTAAGCAAAGCACACGAGTACAAAGATTGTCTTTGTACCCGCAAGACTCGACGTGTGAACTAGCGGACTGTTCATATGCTACATGCATGCTTATTTGGTGGAGGTCATATGTTTCATTTGCATAAAGCCAACTTTCTTTGCGTAATGATACGGTTTAAAAGCAAGTTTGCAATTCATTTTAAGATTGAAATAACAGTAAAGATAATAATAACAAAAGCGAAAGATAAACAACCTAGAAGTGACTATCCCAATAGTCACCACAACAATAGCACGAATCCCATTCGTACCACCCATCAAGTTTTAATTTAAATGTTGTAGTCTAACTCTTGAAAAACTTACCCAAGCGTGTCCATCACCTAGGGCGAGGCTATTCGAATAGTTTTAACCTGTGAGGTGTACCACTGCACCACACTCCGCACCGCCTTTAAGCCAAAGCACACTTCGAAGGTATGTTTGGCACGACTAAGTCCTACGAGACTTTTTCCAATATTGTGTATCGACCCGTGCGCTCGTGATGGATAGAAACCCATACGCTTACATGGTAAAGCCAAAAGACAACTACCCACTCAGATAAAGCTTTTGGACAACTACCATGCTCCCACCTCCATCCCTCCCGCGACCGGGACCAATACACGCCAAAGTACTAGGTCAAGAGAGGTCCCATACCCTCTAGTGTGGTTAGCACGCCGAAATGCTGGATAAAAATTCACTCACAAGATGTTCGGTCCTTAATTGACCGGGCACCTTTCGATCACCCAAAAGATCACACCAATCTTACCATTGTGCGCGTCCAAATCATTTTTGTTTTCATTTTTAGTTTTGCAATTAAACATAGCAGAAATGCGGAAACATAAAGTTGTAGTAAATTTTGTGTGATCAAGGTTCTGACTAAAGTCGATAACCGCCCAGTTCTCTGATAGCTAAGCATGTCTAAGCAAGTTGACCGGATCTACTAAGTGACAAGAGATCATCCAACATCTCTAATCACAAAGAAATAACCTAGGCTCGTAGTAGAGATCAATATTTTGACTACAGGATATGCATCTACGGATTTAACTAATCAATTTAACACAAATTAAGCGATGCATACATATAGTTGAAACAAAATATTAGACTTTAAAATACTGGGATAAACATGATCAAACCGCTTGTTCGGTGTTGTTGCTCAAGTTGTTGCGGAGGATCGTCCTCGGGGTTGCATAAATATCGAAGCCTAACGATCGAACATAACGAAAAATAAGAACGAAACACACCACAAAACTCAAACAATACAACAACAACAAAACACACTAAACTTTTCACAAGTAGCGAAGCATGATATAACAAAATTTCGAAACAGAGAACAATTCACTTTAAGTTATTAAGAATTTTCTATGAATTTCTAAGCTAAAAACACATCAAAACACTAGTTAATTACTTAACAAATTTTCATGAACAGAAACAGTGTATATAACCTATCCTAATAATTAGTATACTGAAAATGGAATTTTACAGAATTGGGTTCATTGAATTTGGACAATTATTGAAAGAGATATGCATTTTCTAATTTGGAGATTATATTCTACAACATTAAATCAATTAACAGATTCTTGATACAGGGACAGGGTTAACACTAATTTTAGTGAATAGATCATTTAAAATGAAAATTAACAGCACTGGTTTCATGCAATTTGGAGAAAAAATGAAATAGATATGAATTTTCTAAGTTCAAATGAATTATCAAAGAAACCGAAAAGCATTACAAATCAAAAGCATTTAATACTTATTCCACAGACAGCGTTGCTAGCCCACGGTCTCGACAAAGGCGGGACGCGAGGCGGCCGAGTCGTCGACGGACTCGGCCTCGGCGGCGGCGTCGACAGCGGGTTCAAAGAATACGCCTACGGAACGTTCTCAGCGTACTCTGAAAATGCGCTAGCTCATCCGACAATGAGCGTGAGCTCGAACTTGCGGCGCACCGCCGGCGAGCCAAGCCCGGTGCGGCAAAAGGCCAAAATGGGATCCTGATGCTATGCGCACCCGACGACACGGCGGCAAAGTCGGAGTGACGAGACGAGGCGCGCGGCGAGGGGCGGAGTTCATGCTACGATAAGCGGCAACGACAAGCTAGCGATACATAACCCGAACTAGCGTGCGCTAAAGCTATACTAAGGTCCCAAGAACTTACTAGGATGATGCGGAGGAGAGGAGATTGCGGAGATGAGTGGCGACGATGAACGGGACGGCGGTCAAGGCGACATCGAGGAAGCAACCCGAGCAAAGATAGGAGGGGCGAAGATGTAGATAGCTCGGGTAAGTGCACGGACGGTCTTTGAAGCAAGCAATCGACCAAAGGACCAACTCACCGGTGATGAGGACGAAGGCCGAGTTTTACGAAAGGAGGAACTCAAAATTCAACGGTCCTGCGAGTGAAACTCAAAATTAGTTGAGGAATTCAAGAAAGGGATCCGGAACACGATATGGCGCAAAGAAGGATGATCTTCACCGTCGCGAGGGCGACACGGGCGGGCGACACGGCCGAACGAGTTTGCGCACACTCTCGGTGGGAGCTCAGGGAAGTAATGGAGGGTAGGAAGTGGTCTTATGGTGTCCAAGAAGGATAAGGGAGCTCTGGTAGGGCTTAAGTAGGGAAGAGGGCGGAGAAACAAGAGGCGGAGCTTCTCGGCACGAGATGCAAGGAAGAAAAGCGGCGAGACAAAGAGGTAGATGACGGCGATTCTTGCTGCACTGGGGCATGGGCTAGCAGCGGGTGATGCGGCCGAGGTGAAGCGAGAAAGGAAACCGAGAATGGGCGGCGAGGCGGGTGGCGCGCATGCATCTTGCCACGGCACTCGGCACTGAGCGAGGTAGGTGACGACGACAAGAGGGGCCCTGTCGTCGGCGAAATAAAATGGCGCGAGCCCGAGTCAAATCGCGGCGCAAACCGGTGGTTTGACTCGACCATTTCACCCGACCGTTGGATGCGAGATGGACGGTCGAGATTGATGTATGCATTCGGACAGGTCGGTTGCATGCGCGCACGTGGATCGTTCGATCTGCATCGGACGGCTGACAGCCATCGAGCGCGCGCGGTGCAACTAGTTGGTTCGACCGAGCCAAGCGGTGCGAGTCGGACTCGAGCCTGAGGTTGGGTCCGAGCTCGAGAAACAGTGTTTCCAGGTTTGAATAAAAAGGGCTGAGTTAGTTTGGGGAATTTTTAGAGGTAGCTCCTGAGCTCCAAAAATTCCGAAATTTTTATGGTAGCTACTAGAGACAGAGAGCAACATTTCATAAATTTTCCAGAACTTTTTATGCACTGAGAAGTTCTGCAGAAAATTCACAAGCATGCTGACCTAGGGTTTGACCAGATTTCCAACTAGTTTGACTTGGCCATTTGAAATAGCAAATAAAATCTAAAAATTGTGAAATAATTCAGGGAGGTATATCAGATGATCAAGATGCTAGGAAAAATATTTTCAGAGGATGATCACAAGTTTGAAAGCTAAGAATCTGATAACAACAATTTCCAATCACAAGAATTAACTTCTAGAAAATTGGAAATTGCTAGGGAAAATTTGGAAAACTTCCAAATGATTTGAAGAGACAACAAAAGTTTTTATTTCTCCTCAAAATTTTACATTTGGAATACAAACCCTAAGTTAGGGCTGAGTTAGGGCAGTTACAAATCTCCCCATACAGAATCTCACCCAGATTACGATCATCGAGAGAAGAATGATGGGTAATCTGCTCGAGACGATCTTCCCGCTCCCAAGTGGCTTCATCCTCGGAGTGGTTCGACCATCGAACTTTAAGGAACTTGATCACACGGTTCCTTATTCTCGTTCAGCTTCTTCGAGGATACGAATGGGCGTTCACGATAAGACAGATCTTCCCGCACATCGATATTTTCCAATGGCGTTTCCTCCACGAGAACACGAAGGCACTTCTTCAATCGTGACACATGGAAGACATCATGCACCCTTCAAGTGTAGCCGGTAACTCCAATCGGTATGCAACGGCTCCACTTTCTTGATGACGCGATAAGGCCCGACATACAGGAGCGGTTTGCCCTTGACATCAAACAGCGGTGTCCCTTCAAAGTGAAACTTTGAGATACACAAAGTCATTGGGCTGGAAACTCAACTCACGGCGACGCCGATCTGCATAGCTCTTCTGCCTGGACTGAGCCACGCGCAAGTGCTCACGAATCAACTGCACTTGACTTTCAGCCTCATTGATGGAATCAGGGCCAAAGAACTGTCTCTCCCGAGTCTCTGACCAGTTCAATGGGGTTCTGCATCGCCTCCCATACAAAGCCTCAAACGGTGCCATGCCGAGACTAGCTGGAAGCCGTTGTTGTAGGAGAACTTCGGCAAGCGGTGACACTTCTCCCAATTCTTCCCATAGGAAAGAACACAAGCACGGAGCATATCTTCAAGAACTTGGTTGACTCGCTCCGTCGACCATCGATCACGAGGATGATAGGTGGTGAAAGAAAGACGGGTCCCCATGGCTTCTCAAACGTGCCATAGCCGAGAAGTGAAAAGAGAGCCACGATCGACACAATCGTTCGTGGCACACCATGCAAGCTCACAATGCGGAGATATAGAGATCGCCAATCGATCGACACCGAGAGTGGTAAGTCTGCGGCAGAAGTGCGCTACCTTCGTCAATCGATCGATAACAACCCAGATAGCATCCTTCCCTGAAGAAGTACGGGGTAGACCAGTGATAAAATCCATGCCTACAGAATCCCACTTCCACTCTGGTATAGGCAAGGGTGGAGAGACTGCGGACGACATGATGCTCGCCTTGACGCGACAACATATGTCACATCTGGCCACGAACCTGGCAATCTCGCGCTTCATGCGAGTCCACCAGAATCTCTGACGCAGATCTTGGTACATTTTGGTGGCCCCGGGATGGATAGACAAAGGCGAATCATGGGCCTCCTGAAGAATCAAATCCCGCAACTCTGGGACCTTTGGGACCACAAGCCGCTGCCCAAACCATACGACACCGTGCTCATCTTCGAGAAACACGGCTATCCCATCCTTGATATTACGCTGACTTGGTTCACACCGACATCCGATAACATGTCGCCTTGACTTGATCCACCAAGGTTGGTTGCACAACCAAGGCGACAAGGGAACCATGCTCAACCAAACCCAAGTTGAGACAATGAAACTCGCAGAAGTGCGGTTCTTTGCTCTTGGATCATCAGTATTGCAATACACCTTTCGGCTAAGTGCATCGGCAACCACGTTGGCCTTGCCAGATGATACGAATACCCATGTCATAATCTTTGATCAATTCCAACCATCTCCTTTGCACGAGGTTCAGATCTGGTGGGTGAGCAGTATTTCAAGCTCTTGTGATCGAATACACCTCACAGCGATTACCGATCGATAATGCCGCCAAATCTTGAGTGCATGCACCACAGCGCCAACTCTAAATCATGGGTGGGATAATTGAGCTCGTGAGGTCTCAATCTGCTGGATGCATAGGCAACCGCCTTGCCTTCTGCATAAGGACACACCAAGTCCTCGACGAGGCATCGCAATAAATATCAAGCTCTTGTGGATATCGGAAGAGTAAGGCTGGGTGAAGTCAATCGTTTGAGCTCACAAAGCTCTCATCACAAGCGAGGACCACACAAACTTCTTGTCCTTCTTGAGCAATTCGGTCATTGGCTTTGCGATTTTGGAGAAGTTCTCGATAAAGCGCGGTAGTAGCCCGCTAAACCAAGAAAACTCCGCACATCGATGGTGACTTGGTGACCCCAAGATAGAACATCGCGACCTTGCTGGGATCCACAAATATGCCTCCACTGAAAGAACATGGCCCAAGAATGCCACTTCCTTCAACTAACTCACATTTCTTTGAACCGTGATACACTGGTGCTCCCGCATTTGCCCAAAACAATCTTGGATGCTCGGCATGCTCTGCTTGATCTTGGAATAGATAAGAATGTCATCAATAAAGACCACCACAAATTTATCCAAATACTCCATGAATACTGAATTCATAAGGTTCATGAACAAAGCCGGAGCATTGGTTAAACCGAAGACATGACGGTGTACTAAATGCACCATAACGAGTAGTGAAGGCCGTCTTCGGAATATCCTCAGATCTGATCCTGACCTGATGATACCCCATTCTCAAATCAATCTTTGAGAACACCTGGGCTCCGGTCAACTGATCAAACAGATCATCAATGCGGGGCAGAGGATATTTGTTCTTCACCGTCACCTCATTGAGAGGACGGTAATCAACACACATGCGCAAGGTCTTGTCCTTCTTCTTCACAAAGATCACCGGACAACCCCAAGGAGATGAACTGGGACGGATGAAACCCTTTGCTTGGAGCTCACCAAGCTGCTTCTTCAATTCTTCTAGCTCATTGGGAGGCATCCGATACGGCGCCTTCGAAATCGGGGCGGTACCGGGCAGCAACTCGATGACAAACTCCAGGTCTCGAACCGGAGGCATCCCGGGCAAGTCTTCAGGAAAGACATCCCCAAAGTCAGATACTATGGGAACATCCTGAATCTGCAAGGTTGGCTTCGCTTCTAATACACATAGATGTGACCCACAGCGGCGAAAATCCGACTGCTACTTTGAAGAAGTGGGTGAGATAGACAATCTTCCTGGCACAATCGATTTGCCCCAAGTGTTGGGACAACCAATCCATGCCAAGAATCACATCCGTGCTCATTGACCGAGCGAGATAAGGTTTGCCAAAAACCCCACTCCTTGGACTATGATAGGAACATCACGACACTGTAGATCAGCTCTCATTTCCGACCCCGGAGAGCGGATGAGCAAAGGAACTCCCAAAGGAACACAGTGAAGACCACTCGCAGCAGCAAATGATCTTGAAATAAAAGAATGCGATGCTCCAGAATCAAATAATACTGCAGCAGGACGAGAATTAACAAGAAGTGTACCAATCACGACATCTGGCGCCTCCTGAGCCTCCTCAGCTGAAAGGTGGTTGACTCGACCGCTGCTCGCACCCTGGGGCTTTTGGATCATCTTCTGGTCAGGTGGATGACCACTCCCCTGCCCGCGTCCTCCATTAGGACGAGGGGCTGCTGCAACACTCTGAGGGCAGGCATTCGCATAATGGCCCTTGTTGTGGCAGCGAAAACAAGTGACCTCGGCCGCCGGATTGCGGAGGCCGCTCTGCTGCTGGATCGCAGGCGCACGTGGCTGAAACACGGCCTGCGGTGGGCGAAGAGCTGGCGCGGATGGCCTCGGCGCCGGTGGAGCAAAGCAGACCCTTCGGTGCCGCCCGGCCAGAACAGTGAGGCTGGTGTGAGTAGACTGATGTGCCTCCCATTTGCGCTTGCGGGACTCGCCCAGCGCCTTTGCCTTATGCTCAGCAACAATGGCCTTATCTACCAAGGCACGAAAGTCGGAAAAAGTCCACAATAGATAGCTTGTCCCGCGGCTCCTCGGACAAGCCATCCATAAACTTCTCTGCTTAGCCTCATCCGAGGCCACCTCCCTGAGCATAACGAGCCAAATGATTGAACTCGTGCAGTACTCCGTCACGCATTTGCGCCCTTGCTTGAGCGCGAGGAACTCCTTCTTCTTGACTTCATCGGCCGTCGGGGATGTGGGCCCGACGAAAAGCGACTGAACTCCTCCCACGCGACCACATGGCCCGCGGGTCGCATGGCGAGATAGTTCTCCCACCATGAGTGCCGCGCCTCAAGGCGGGTGGGACGCGAAGAGCGCCTTATCCTGCGCGGCAGGCTATGTTGAGCTTCCGCTCAACCATGCGCGCCAATCATCCGCATCGAGAGGTCCTCGAGGCGGGAGTAAGTCGGCGGCTGCGTCACGGAGGAACTCGCAAGTCCCCGCGAGTGCGGTGGCCGCCACCACCGGCAGGAGTGGAGGTATTCCTAGCAATAACCTCCAAAATGCGCGTCTGGTCCATGCGGTTTCGCTCGACTGAGCGAGCACCTCGACCATGGTCGGAGGAGGGGAAGCTCCTCATCATGACCAGCCTGACCGCCACGCGCGTTCTCGGCCATCTGTTTTACTAAGACAAGTTAGCAACAAATTTAAGAGCAAGAAAGCCCAAAATTCATGAAAGCAATCGAAACAAACACAAGGCGGGATAAAGTTCGACCGGCAAAAATCGGACACATAACTACTCCCTTTACATCTTACCTATTATCCCCACAAGTTTTAGTTGGATTAAACTTCATGGTTCTCCCCAAACTAATTCCACCTAGTAGTAACTATCTTTTGAAAGGTGAAGAGAAAACCAAGTTTCAAAACTTAAATTAGAGTAAGATGAGTAGAAAGCTAAGATAGGTAAGGAATAAAATGAGAATCTGCCTAGGTTTTTATAAACCTTTTTATGACTTGAAAATAAGACTCTCAAAATATCCTAAGGACGACTATGCTTGGGTTACTACGGTCAGAATGGCTCTGATACCAACTTTCTGGGGACCCCAGTTTATTTGGTTTGTAATGCTTAACCAACCACCTGGTCCTAGCATCACAAATCAAATAAAGCGATCCTCGAGATATGTATACTTCCTAAAAGCGATATACACACCCGTTACAAAATTAGACATCAACTCCATTCCACATAGAGTCCAAACACAACACTACTAAGCGAAAGATAAACAAATAGTAGAGTTATTACGGACAAAGGCCAGGCGAGCCAAGATACACAAATAAACAAGAACGACAATGAAGCAAAGTGCCATAAGATGGCTATAAACAAAGCCAATCAGTGTGCCTTCAACCCACAAGGCATCTGACCGGACCGCCAAGCCTAGTCGTCACCCACGAAGCGACAGCACAGCTCACAGAAGTGAGGCCCCTGAGGCTCACCTTCTTCCTCTGCAACAAAAACATTAAGCAAAGCACCTGAGTACAAAGATTGTCTTTGTACCCGCAAGACTGACGTGTGAACTAGCAGACCTGTTCATATGCTACATGCAGGCTTATTTGGTGGAGGTCATATGTTTCATTTGCATAAAGCCAACTTTCTTTGCAATAATGATACAGTTTAAAAGCAAGTTTGCAATTCATTTTTAAGATTGAAATAACCGTAAAGATAATAATAACAAAAGCGAAAGATAAACAACCTAGAAGTGACTATCCCAATAGTCACCACAACAATAGCACGAATCCCAGATTCGTACCACCCATCAAGTTTTAATTTAAATGTTGTAGTCTAACTCTTGAAAAGCTTACCCAAGCGTGTCCATCACCTAGGACGAGGCTATTCGAATAGTTTTAACCTGCGAGGGTGTACCATCGCACCCACACTCGGACAGCCTTTAAGCCAAAGCACACTTCCAAGGTATCTTTGCACATACTAAGTCCTCTGAGACTTTTTCCAATATTGTGTATCGACCCGTGCCGCTCGTATGGATAGAAACCCATACGCTTACATGGTAAAGCCGAAAAGACAACTACCCACTCGAGATAAAGCTTTTGGACAACTACCATGCTCCCACCTCCATCCCTCCTGCGACCAGGACCAATACCACGCCAAAGTACTAGGTCAAGAGAGGTCCCATACCCTCTAGTGTGGTTATGCACGAAATGCTGGATAAAAATTCACTCACAAGATGTTCGGTCCTTAATTGACCGGGCACCTTTCGATCACACCCAAAAGATCACACCAATCTTACCATTGTGCCCAAGCGTCCAAATCATTTTGTTTTCATTTTTAGTTTTGCAATTAAACATAGCAGAAATGCGAAACATAAAGTTGTAGTAAATTTTGTGTGATCAAGGTTACCGACTAAAGTCGATAACCGCCGATTCTACCGATAGCTAAGCATGTCTAAGCAAGTTGACCGGATCTACTAAGTGACAAGAGATCATCCAAATGATCTCTAATCACAGCAAATAACCTAGGCTCGGTAGTAGAGATCAATATTTTGACTACAGGATATGCATCTACGGATTTAACTAATCAATTTAACACAAATTAAGCGATGCATACATATAGTTGAAACAAAATATTAGACTTTAAAATCTTGGGATAAACATGATCAAATCG
Organism: Ampelocalamus luodianensis; assembly: GCA_036346255.1. Classification (NCBI taxonomy): domain Eukaryota; kingdom Viridiplantae; phylum Streptophyta; class Magnoliopsida; order Poales; family Poaceae; genus Ampelocalamus; species Ampelocalamus luodianensis. The sequence continues at coordinate 51,395,145 of CM070624.1, forward strand.
CTTGCACATTGTTGTTGCTCAAGTTGTTGCGAGGATCGTCCTCGGGGTTGCCGCAAATATCGAAGCCTAACGATCGAACATAACGAAGAAATAAAACGAAAACACCGACAAAACTCAAACAATACAACAACAACAAAACACACTAAACTTTTCACAGCAGCCGAAGCATGATATAACAAAATTTCAGAAACAGAGAACGAATTCACTTTAAGTTATTAATAATTTTCTATGAATTTCCTAAGCTAAAAACACATCAAAACACTAGTTAATTACTTAACAAATTTTCATGAACAGAAACAGTGTATATAACCTATCCTAATAATTAGTATACTGAAAATGGAATTTTACAGAATTGGGTTCATTGAATTTGGACAATTATTGAAAGAGATATGCATTTTCTAATTTGGAGATTATATTCTACAACATTAAATCAATTAACAGATTCTTGATACAGGGACAGGGTTAACACTAATTTTAGTGAATAGATCATTTAAAATGAAAATTAACAGCACTGGTTTCATGCAATTTGGAGAAAAAATGAAATAGATATGAATTTTCTAAGTTCAAATGAATTATCAGCAAACCAGAAAAGCATTACAGAAATCAAAAGCATTTAATACTTATTCTACCGACAGCCAGCTAGCCCACGGTCTCGGGCCAGCGGGACGCGCGGGCGCTGACGGTCGACTTGACTCGGCCGGCCGGCGGCGTCGGCAATGAGTTCAAAGAATACGCCTACGGGCGTTCTCGGCGTACTCTGAAAATCGCTAGCTCATCCGACAACAGAGCGGCGAGCTCGAACTTGCCGGCGCGCCGTGGCAGCAAGCCCAGCGGTGCCGGCAAAAGGCCAAAATGGGATCTGATGCTATGCGCACCGGCGACACCGGCAAAGTCGGAGTGACGAGGCGGGCGGCGGACGGCGAGGCGGAGTTCATGCTACGGCAAAGCGGCAACGACAAGCTAGCGATACATAACCCGAACTAGCGTGCGCTAAAGCTATACTAAGGTCCCAAGAACTTACTAGGATGATGCGGAGGAGAGAGATTGCGGAGATGAGTGGCGACGATGAGCGGGGGCGGTCAAGGCGACAACGAGGGAAGCAACCTGAGCAAAGATAGGAGGGGACGAAGATGTAGATAGCTCGGGTAAGTGCGGGGCGGTGCGAAGCAAGCAATCGACCAAGGACCAACTCACCGGATGATGAGGGCGAGACCCGAGTTTTTGCCGAAAGGAGGAACTCAAAATTCAACGGTCCTGCGGTGAAACTCAAAATTAGTTGAGGAATTCAAGAAAGGGATCGGAACACGATATGACGCGCAAAAGAAGGGATGATCTTCACCGTCGCGAGGACGACACGTGAGCGACACGCCGCGAACCGAGTTTGCGCACACTCTCGTGGGAGCTCCGGGAAGTAATGGAGGTAGGAAGTGGTCTTATGGTGTCCAAGAAGGATAAGGGAGCTCAGTAGGGCTTAAGTAGGGAAGAGGCGGAGAAACAAGAGCGGAGCTTCGGCACGAGATGCAAGGAAGAAAAGCGGCGAGACAAAGAGGTAGATGGCGGCGATTAATGCCGCACGGGGCATGGGCTAGCTTGCGGGTGATGCGGCGAGGTGAAGCGAGGAAACCGAGAATGGGCGGCGAGGCGGGTGGCGCGCATGCATCTTTGCGCCACGCTCTCAAGACTCGAGCGAGAGTAGGTGGCGACCGACAAGAGGGCCCGCTGTCGTCGACGAAATAAAATGGCGCGAGCCCGAAGTCGTCGGCGCAAACGGTGGTTTGACTCGACCATTTTCACTCCGACCGTTGGATCCGAGATGGGCGGTCGAGATTGATGTATGCATTCGGACCGAGTCGGTTGCATGCGCGCCGTGGATCGTTCGATGCATCGGACGGTACAAACCATCGGCGCTTGCGGTGCAACTAGTTAGTTCGACCGAGCCAAGCGGTCGCAGTCGGACTCGAGCACGAGGTTGGGTCAGAGCAGAAAGCGGTGTTTCGGGTTTGAATAAAAGGGCTGAGTTAGTTTGGGAATTTTTAGAGGTAGCTCCTGAGCTCCAAAAATTCCGAAATTTTTATGGTAGCTACTAGAGACAGAGAGCAACATTTCATAAATTTTCCAGAACTTTTATGCACTGAGAAGTTCTGCAGAAAATTCACAAGCATGCTGACCTAGGGTTTGACCAGATTTCCAACTAGTTTGACTTGGCCATTTGAAATAGCAAATAAAATCTAAAATTGTGAAATAATTCAGGAGGTATATCAGATGATCAAGATGCTAGGAAAAATATTTTTAGAGGATGATCACAAGTTTGAAAGCTAAGAATCGATAACAACAATTTCCAATCACAAGAATTAACTTCTAGAAAATTGGAAATTGCTAGGGAAAATTTGGAAAACTTCCAAATGATTTGAAGAGACAACAAAAGTTTTATTTCTCCTCAAAATTTTACATTTGGAATACAAACCTAAGTTAGAAATGAGTTAGAATGTTAGGGCACATTCAGTTTGAAAAGAAACCTCATCTCTTTGAGTACTCTTGATACTAAAGGGTACAAGTATTCAGTGAAGGTGGAGTTTTAAAGGTATCAAAAGGCTCTCTTATTGTGATGAAAGCTGATATTAAAGCGCCAATTTGTACCATCTGCGAGTACTACAATATCGGTAATGTTGCTGTAATTTCAAGTTCATTATCGATTGATGCTACTAATCTTTGGCATATCGTCTTGGGCATATGAGTGAACTTAGTTTGGCAGAATTGAGTAAGAGAGGACTTCTTGATGGACATAGCATCAGAAAGCTTAAATTTTGTGAGCATTGTGTGTTTGGCAAACACAAGAGGTGAATTTAATACCTCGGTTCATACTACTGAAGGTATTTTAGATTATGTGTATTCGATTTATGGGGTCATCTACAAGACATCTCTAGGAGGTGCTCGTTATATGTTAACAATTATTGATGATTATTCTAGAAGAGTGTGGCCTTATTTCTTGAAGTATAAGTCGAAGCATTTTCACATTTAAAGAGTGGAAGACAATGATTGAAAGGCAAAGCGAAAGAAGGTAAAGAAACTTATGCGATAATGGGATGGAATTACATTGGATGAATTTGAATCATATTGCAAGACTGAAGGCATTGTTAGGCATTACACCGTTCTGGTACTCCTCAACAAAGCGGTGTAGGTGAGCGTATGAAACAGAACCATCATTTCCAAGGCCGTTGTATGTTGTCTAATGCGAGTTTGCATATGCGTTTTTAAGTGGCGCTTCCATTGCTTGCTATCTTATTAATCGATCACCCAATATTGCAATTGAAAAGAATACTCCAATTGAGGTATGGTGCAGTTCCCGACAAATTACTCGAAATTGAGAGTTTTGGTTATCTTGCTTATGCTCATGTTGATAATGGAAAATTAGAGCCTAGAGCTATTAAGTGCATCTTTCTTGGTTATAAATCTGGTGTTAAAGGATATAAGTTGTGGAATCTTGAAACAAGAAATGTTGTGATTAGCAGAAATGTTATCTTTAATGAATCGCTATGCTTCTGATAAAGCGCCCACTAATGTTCTGTTGAGTGGCGAATTCAAGTGTTCGGTGGAGCACTCTGTTGGTTCAGGTAGCACATCAGATAAAGAAAATATTATTGTTCATGATGCACCTATTGTTGAGAATACTCCCATTGTTGAGCAGTCACCACAACGGTCTATTGCAGTTGACAGACCTAGGAGGGAAATTAATCCACCCAGGAGGTTGATTGAACAAGCTAACATTGTTGCTTATGCTTTGAGTGTAGCAGAAGAAATTGAAGGTAATGCAGAACCTTCATCATACTCTGAGGCTATTAGCTCCACTGATTGTAATAAGTGGATAACTGCTATGCATGATGAGATGGAGTCACTTGAAAAGAATGTCACTTGGGAATTAGTGAAATTGCCAAAGGAGAAGAAGCCTGTTCGTTGTAAGTGGATTTTCAAAAGAAAAGAAGGTATTTCTTCTACTGAACCAGCGAAGGTATAAAGCAAGTTTGGTTGCTAAAGGCTATAGTCAAATTCCGGTATTGATTTTAATGATGTCTTTTCCCCAGTTGTGAAGCATAGTTCTATTAGCACTTTACTCAAGATTGTTGTTATGCATGATTATGAACTTGAGCAGTTAGATGTTAAAACTGCATTCTTACATAGGGAGTTGGAAGAAGATATTTATATGGACCAACCTAAAGGTTTTGTTATTCCTGGAAAAGAACACCTTGTTTGTAGATTAAAGAAATCTCTTTATGGTTTGAAGCAATCTCTAGGCAATGGTACAAGAGATTTGACTCATTTATGCTCTCTTATAATTTTAAGCGATCGATTATGATATTGTGTCTATTTAAAAATGTTAATGGTTCACCATTTATTTGCTTCTCTATGTTGATGATATGTTGATTGCTGCAAAGATAAGTCGAATAGCAAAACCGAAAGCACAATTGAGTAATGAATTTGAGATGAAGGACCTAGGTGCGACAAAGAAAATTCTCGGTATGGAGATTAATAGAGAGAGAAATCGGCAAGTTATACCTTAGTCAAAAGGTTATATTGAGAAGGTTCTTGTCGTTTTAATATGCATGATGCAAAACCAGTGAGTACTCCATTAGCCGCATTTTAGATTATCTTGACCTTATGTCAAAGTCGATTATGATATTAGTACATGTCTAGAATTCCATATTCCAGTATGATTGGTTCTCTTATGTATGCCATGATTTGTTCTCATCTGATTTATCTCATGCACCGAGTGTTGTCGGTAGATATATGGCTAATCTGGAAAAGAGCATTGGAAAGCGATTCGATGGATATTCGGATATTTGCGTGGCACTTCTAATGCTTGTTTGCGGTTTGAATTCTAGAGATGGACTTGTTGGTTATGTTGATTCGATTATCTTTGGTGATTTGGACAAGAGGAGGTCTCTCACGAGTTATGTTTTTACCATTGGTGGTTGTGCTGTTAGTTGGAAGGCAAGTTTACAATCTACTGTTGCCTTATCTACCACTGAAGCGAGAATATATGGCTATTTCTGAAGCTTGTAAAGAAGCTATTTGGTTGAGAGGTTTGTATACTGAGCTTTGTGGAGATAATTCTTGCACTACTATATTTTGTGATAGTCAGAGTGCTATATGTCTTACAAAGGATCAGATGTTCCATGAGAGAACAAAGCACATTGGCGTGAGGTATCACTTTATTCGAGTGTTATTGCTCAAGGTGATGTCAAAGTGTGCAAGATAAGTACCCATGATAATCGGTGATATGATGACAAAGCGGTCCACGCAACTAAGTTTGAGCTTTGCTCAAGCTTAGATTGGTATTGATCTAGTTCTAGAGACTAGTTGGCGCCGCGGTGATTTTTATCTTATTATGGAGATATTTGATGATTGATGATTCTTCATTATCTTTGCAGAGAAATTCGTCTCAAGGTGGAGATTGTTGAAATAAGGGATATATTGTGATCCGAATTTCTAATATGGAAGTGTCCGGATTAGTTACCATATTAGCGGATTAGTTTCCTACTTGGACTCTAAGTCCTTTTACCCCTTTATATACCTCTTGTAAGCCGTACGAGGAGGGTTGACACACAGCGCCTCATTGTAATCCCGGCGTTTGTAATCGCTCCACATATAGTGATCATCGCGGTTGGCGCCGTGGTTTTTCAGTAAGGGTTTTCACGTAAATTCGTGTCTCTTGTCTCCTTTGATCCGTGCATTATTTCTAACACTGTATGTATTGTATGTTAAAAACGAAAGGTTATGCTACAATTTTGCATACAGCTAATAAACACTAAACAACCAAAGAGGTCGATTCCTATGAAAATGTGTGTTTCATTTCAATGGAATATTTTTTTGTGTTACTGTAGAAGGAAACTAAACTATTTAAAGCGGAGTGAGGTGTCATAAGCCTCCACTAAATGAATGAAGATGGGCAAAACAAATTGGCACCTCTATAACAAATGTGGAGCTCCACAATACACGATATTCTTGTGTATATGAGATATGCTCGAGCCAAACATGCTTCATGAGTTACCCGATTGCCATAATAGGGAGCTTGATGCATTTTGATTGCCATGCGAGTTGAGACTGGTCATAATTCAGTATAAGGAATCGAACCACACTGTTGGAAAAGAAATTAAAAATTTGCCCAACACGAGACCCTCCACATCGTCTGCGTGGTCATATCGAGACAAGTCTTCCCGTGGAGGCGAGTTTCTAGCGAAATAGCTACGATCATCGGAAAGGTACACCGCAATTCCCAAAGTGAAGCACATCCACTGCATAATCTCCCGATCTGCAGCGGATATGCGAGGCCAAGATGTCTGCGCCCATGCTCGAGGCGATCCGGGTCGAGGATCTTTGGGGCCTCAAGCGGCTCGACCTTGGTCGAGACAACCGCCCCATTGTGGTGCAAGAAGGACCGTGGGAGAAGGCTGAGTGGGATGGGGAGGATGTCGGCCATGACTGTCCCTCTTCAACCCGCGCCACTCACGGTACTACGAGAAGGCCACCTTGAGGCTCACATTCTCGGTGAACCAAATAAATGCTCGTATATATACACATGCTCTTCCTATATATTTTTTCTCTTTCATGTATGTCTATGTGTACTAAACTCTTGATCTCGCTTATTTGTTCATTTTGTCTTGAGCGATCCATCCGACTTCCTTTAACGGTTGTCTTTGCGACCTTTGCGATTTGATGGTGGTAAGACAAGGGCGTCTTTGCTACCTCTGCTGCCGTTGCTACAATGGATCAAGCGTTTGCTTGCCAAGTTGGTGTGTTTCCTAAAGAATAAATTGGTGTTTGATGTCTGCGGGCATCTACGAATCTATTTGGTTTGGATTGTGGTTATGTGTGTGCTTGAAATAAGAGGGTCACATGTGCTCGTGGAGCGTGTTGTGTCTATTAGTCCTTGAACAGAACCCCATGGTGTGAGAGTGTTGCTTGCAAAGACTCAAGACATTGTGTTTGTGCGATTGATGCAGACATGCTAATCTTTGAAATATCTTGGTTCATTTGTTAGAACAATAATATGATCTAGACCGGATGATTAAAAATAACAGAGTCGTATATGTAGTAATTGCAACACTTATAAAATTTGTAAACACAGAAGCATACCTGATAACGATATCATTGTTCGTTGTAGGGTTGGCCTGTAGTAGTAGATGTGCATGTGCTCAATCTACCTAGGGTTTGGTCTTTCCCAGCAAGACGTAAGCCACAAATTCCAACAGATGGTGATAGGTGGTATAGTATGAGTTATCCTGCTGAGAGGACCTGACCCTTATTTATAGCCTTTGGCATAAAATCTTATCCCGTCTCATAATTAAAGATAGATTTCAAACTGGTCTCTACATAGATTTAAAATCCAAGTACATATTTTCCTTAACAGATACTCAGGCTCTTAATAAATATTTTATTTGATCACTTTATATATTTGAGCCAATTGAAAAATAGATAGCTAATATTTATTTAAACTCGTGTAGGTCCACATTATGAAAATTAAACCAACAATCTCCCACTTGGACTAAATGAGTAAATACATATCAAAAAACTTTATCAGCTCCAAAATTGCTATCTATGACATGAGTATCTTTAAACCAATCCGGTCCATCGTATGCTCCGCCACAACATTCATATACAATGTGTACAACAATTTTAATCCATATGTGAAACAAAATACACAAAAGGTCAAACTCAGCCATCCGATCTAGCGCAACAAAAATCAGCGAGGCAAAATAATTATTTAGTAAGTCTGCAACAAATCCCCATCCGATGCAAAAAAAAAAAAATTGTTGTGTTACAACTTACAACACTGCAAAATTCACTCTCCAGATGTAACAAAAATCATAGCAAATCGCGACAGCGATTACTAGAGCGTGCAACACAATCTCATATCGTTTTCACTATTCCATTACAAACAAGATGTTGCAACAAAGCAATAGACCAACCGCAACAAAAAAAAAATTCTCGTGCAACAAATTGGATCAATCGTTTGCTTGCCAAGTTGGTGTGTTTTCTAAAAAATAAATTGGTGTTTGATGCTGCGTACATCCACCAAGCTGGTGTGGGGGTGTGGGTGCTGTTGCAAAAGACAGCTCTAGGCAGAGTTTGTGTGTGATTGATGCAGCAGCATACTAATGCTGCCTGAACATATGTTTGATTGATTTGCATCTATCCTTAATTATCTCGCTCTATTCATTCTTCACATCATTTTTGTGTATACCAGCTGATTACTACTAGCTCTTGCCTCTTGGTAGTTACGAAATAGAGAAGAATTTGGTGTCTTGTTGTAGCTTCAGTTGAAACCAAGTCTTGCAGGTGAGGATACTCCTCCCTAAAATATCTAGCTCTTGCGAGTAACAATAAGCGAGCAAGTAGCATTAAGTCAGTAGTTCTCCTGATCATTCTCTGCAATATGCTTGATCATTTGATAAAGACGAAAGTTATGTGCTGCAAAAGATCCATACAATTTTGACAAATAGATAGAACTCATAGAAGTTGACTATCAACTTGTTGGTGCCTCGAGCGGTTCCAATGTCGGTCGCAAAATTGTCGAGACAATTGGATCATGAAGGATTAGTGGACCACGATTCGAATGAATCAGACCCATCAGCTACCTTCAACCCGCGCAACTCACAGTACTACAAGAATGCTCAGGTATATATACACATGCTCTTCCTATTTTTTTTCTTCTCATCCATGTATGTCTCTATGTACTAAACTCCTTGATCTGCTTATTTGTTCATTTTGTCTTCAATTATCCATCCAGCTTCCTTTAATCGGTTGCCTTGCGACCTTTGTAGATTTGGTGGTGGTAAGATGGTTGGAAATTGGTCTAGACTTGTCAAGTAATAGGGTGTTAGGATTCTGATGCAATCAGCATTAGATCAAATTAATTTGTTTTATTTGTTAGGTTTTTCATGTTTAGTTTTTGGCTTGGTTAGTAAGTTGATTAAGTAGTCTTTAAAAAGATATGTAATCATGTGTTTGATAAGCAATAGAGAAAAATAAAAATAGAAAACGTTGTCTTTGATCAAAACACCAAAATCCTCTGTTCTTCCTGCGTCCGTGTGTCTTGCTTGCAGCGTACTTGAGTTTTTTCCAGAGCATTCTTGCCGATCGTACTGCAGCATGTGTTTCATCTAGAGCCACAGCTTGTACCTTGCAGAGCCATAGTATGCGTGTGTTCCTTCCTGTGATTGTTTTTCTCGTGCGTGAATCAAGGCACCGCCGTGCAAAAGTTTTCTTCGGTTTGGTATCAGAGCGAGGTTCGACATGAGGATAAGCTATCCGGCGATAGCTCACCAAGTAGTGACGCATCAACGTGGCTCCATGCAAGGAGTGGTGGTGGCTCTGGTGCACGCGTGTGCTGATGACCATAACAGGGAGCTGGCTGCGTGTTGTGTCTGACGAGCATGACCGGTGCAAGCTTGAAGCCGAGGAGTCGGCTGCCGCGTGGGGATATCCGAGTCTCCATTGCCGTCAAGTTGCATCGCAGGCAGAGGAGAATAGGCATGAGGAGATGTTGCCCGATAAGTCGTGTCATTGGCGGCAATGAGGTAGCAACAATAGTGTGGAGGCCATCGTTGCAAGAAGAGCCGAGGTCATCGAGGTCGGAGTCGCCGGCAAGTTGTGTCACCAGCGACGAAGAGGTGGCAGCGAAGGGTGGAGAAGGTGCGTCTCCCCAATACCCGTTACCGACAAGTACCGATGTCGTTAAAGCCGATGGTGTCATCAACAATTGGCGTGACAAGATGGCATTAGCGACCATCTCCGTGTCTTTCCATGAAGAATTGAAAGACGCAACAAGATTAAAGGGGTGATTGTCTTAGTGTTTTTATGCATGTTAGTCGAGTTAGAGTCCCTGCATGTAGATGGACGTATACCAGTTAAGTTGAGTTCCTGCACGCAGCTATGTGCGTTTACTTTGCTTGTAGACCACTTCATGTGGAGTCTTAATTGCAGTCCGAATCATGCGTTGAGTCTAAAATCATCAACTAGGAGAAGACAAGCCTGGATTAGAGGGGGGTTGTTGGAAATTAATCTAGACTTGCCAAGTAATTTGGCGTTAGAATCCTGATGCAATCGGTATCAGATCAAATTAATTTGTTTTCTTTGTTAAGCTTTTCATATTTAGTTTTTGGCTTGGTTAGTAAATTAATTAAGTAGTCTTTAAAAGGATGTATAATCAAATGTGTTCGAGAAGCAATAGAGCAAAACAAAAATAGAAAATGCTGCACTGCACTGTAGCACCAAAATTCTCTGTTCTTCCTACGTACGTGTGTACGTGAGTTTTTTTCCCGAGAATTCTTGCCGATCGTACTGCAGCGTGTGTTTCATCCAAAGCCATAGCGTGTACGTGTGCAAGGATCCAGAGCCATAGTGTGTGTGTGTTCCTTCCGGTGATTGTTTTTGCCGTGCGTGAGTTTTCTTCGGTTTGGGCTAACAAAGACAAGGACGTGTTGTTGCTTACTACTGCTACCGTTGCTACAATGAATCAAGCGTTTGCTTATCAAGTTGGTGTGTTTTCTAAAGAATAAATTGGTGTTTGATGCTGCGTGCATCCACCAAGCCTGTCTTTGATACTATGTTAACTAGAAACCCTCGTGCGTCTTGGCTCGCGGAATCGAAGACACAAGACTGTGATTAGGACCAACAAACCGTTGGTGATAGAAGGCATGGAGAAAATGAGATGACCAAAATGACAACGTAAACAACGTAGATAAAATATCAGATCAAAAGAAAATCAGTATCATCAGAAAGAATAACTGTACAATACAAAGATTACATAGTCAGCCATTTCTGCTAATAGGAGCAGTCTTAAATCCTACTCAGCAGTTCGCATCAACATTAAGCATATCTTAAGTCCTTTCGAGAATCAATTCCAGTTCTTCATAGAGGCACAACTATATAACAACATACCAAGAATAGAGACACAACTATATAACAGCATACTAAGGATGAATCTGCATGCTTGGTAAGGCATCAGAGGTTAATGCAGTGTGCTTATAACTTTGTCCGCTTCAGACGGATTCATGTGCACCTACAAAATCACCTAATATAAAAATGTTAGCTGCTAAGTAAACTTTATAGACAATGGATGGGCGTCAATGATTAGAGAAATGGCTCTATATTCATTGAAACTTTGTCTCGATACCACATTAGGCTAAATTCGGATTGGACCAAGGATGCCACATTAGGCTAAATCTGATTTGGACCAATTTTCATATAATTGAGATAACTTGGTCGTGACATAGAATCAACAATGTATCCAAAATCCAAAGAAAATAAGCCGATCCAAGAGAAGCGACAAATAGTTGGCATGGCCCAAGTGTAGACCCTTCTCTAGTTCGAGAGATGCTAAAGCATCTTGGACAGTTGGTAGTAGAGAGCACATTCCTCTTTGGATTGCAAAGCAGATATCTCATTGATAATTAAAGACCATAGCTCCTTGCAAAACCAGCTCAATCACTACATGCAAATTCTAAAATGTGTGAACTAAGGAACTTCTGGCCATCCTTCTAAAACGTTCTTACTCAATAACCTATCCTATACATGGTTAAGAAGTAAGAACATACAAAAGTTTTTGAGTAAGAACATATATACAAAGGTTAAGAAATCATTTAGAATATATGCCCCTACTACCATTTTAGCTAAGCTTCTCATTCCACAATAAATTATCCAATTAATCATTTTACAAAGTTTTATGCTCAAACTTCCATCAATCTAGTAAAAGATCAAGACTGCATGCATTCATTTTCTCAACATTTGCTGTCGTTGTGGCCACATAAAGTACGCACCTCATTCCAATTAAACCTTGTTCACTACACCAAAAGCATGGAGCTAGGTACCATCACCTTCTCCAGCATGCTGAACATAAATTATAGCCCATGATGTCAAGTGATACCATCAAACCCTCACCAATCTCAACCATTTCCACACTACCAGCCGGCACAGCTCCTGCCGACATGGGAACCGCGTCTAGGTGACCCAGGACGTCCGGAACGACGCAAAGTGAAGAGGCAGAGGAAACAAGACAAGGAGGAACACCCCCAGCAGAAACAGAAGAAAGAAGGTGTCGGGACCCAAAATTACGATTCGAGAACCCTTGTGTATAATGCGCTAGTCCAGGATCACACTAGTGCACACAGTGTCAACATAGGTGAATATCAATCCACACAAGAGATAAATAAAGTAAACGATTAGTTTGAATAACAAATAAGGGTTTTGACCTTATGGTCGAGTTTACACTTATTACGCCACACAGGGCTAACAAAGAATAAAATAGCAGCGGAACAGAAATAACTTCAACGTATATCCCATCAATTCACCACAGACAACCGACTGGGATCCAGACCTTAACGATCAGCAACCTTCGGTCAACTCCTCCTCGAAAGCAAGCGTAGGCTCCTCTTCTTCTATAGGTTTAGACGCAAGTTTTACAACAAGCGTGAGTACACAACCATACTCGCAAATCACACCACAGAATGCAATTTATAGATGTAGGCTTATTCCAAAAGAAAAGGCTTCTGTGGTTCTTTTGCATAAAAGCAACATTTGCAATTGAATGCAAGTAATAGATTGAAATGCAGTTCAAAACAAATAGACAATATTAATTTATGATTGTTTCCACAAAGACACAAAGCTAAGCAGATTATTTCACATAACCACATGACTTAGATCACATAGCTCCCATCCCAAACATTTTACGAAAACAACCCCTCGTGTGAAATCCCCGAGCACGTCCATGACCGCGGACGCGGCTATTCGAATAGATTGATTTAACACTCTACAGATGTTGTACACTTTACCCACACGATACAACTAGTGTTGCAAGCACTAATCATAACAAAACGGTTCAAAAACTTCATCTTAACATTGACACTCCCGACGTGCTTACAAACCGCTATGCCAACCCAAACGAAGCGCTTTGGCATAACACACATCGTTGGACAGGGACACGGTGAACCGCCCTGTGATGCGACTACTTTGTAGTACATATCTCCACCCATAGTCTAACCTACAGCCTGAGTAATCAATGCCAAGAATCCATAACCTACTAAGTTAGGCCCGTCCCATCAGGCATGTGGTCGTACAGTAAGGCTTAGTTCAATGGCGCACAAAGTTAAGTCATAAATTGACCAAGGCAAGACTTCCATTTTCTAACTATGCAACAAAGATCATTATTCCCATGCACATAGCTTCCACCATATCACAAAGTATCCACCACTTGCCTCAGTCTAAATCCTTTATCACCCAGTTGATTAAGTGCAACACATGCTATCACAAAGTAATAACACATAGCACATAGTTTTACACAAAGTTTCATCGTCACTTAGTCAAATTTATAATTGCAACTCAAATGAGATGTGAGACTCGTAGCATGGCTAAACAATTGTACTCGCATCTAACCAACCCACGTTGGTGCTACTATATTACCAACTAATAAACCAATCTAGGGTGACAAGGGAATATGACATACAAGGCCAAGGTGTATTAACAAATTGGATAATAACTATGCCCAAAAGCATTTAAATACATAATTAAAGTAGAATGTAATACTTTGAAACAAAGTAATTTTGAAAACTGGGTTCAAGATGATCAAAGATATGACTTGCCTTGGAAAAGGTCTAAGTACTGGTCTTGATCTTGAGGTGCTCCTTCTTCTCCAAAATTCCCCGACGTATCGACATCTACTACTAAAACGAGACAAATAAACAAAACAAATAAATAAAAGAGGCAAAACAAACTCCAAAAATTAAATAAAAATCTCAGGTAAATAGAGGTTGAATTTAGATAAATTTTGGAATTTGAATGGGCTCAATCGGAGTTCGGATGCAAAAGTTATGGGCTCTAGAAGATTGAAAATCTAAAGAAACCCAAATTTTAAATTTACCAGAATTTATGAATTATTTCTTAAAAGAAAAATCAGATTATTGCGCAAGCACCATGTCGACACAGGATTTCGGAAATTAAAAGAAATTAAAGAAAATGCGACATGTGGGACCCACATGTCGGTGAGATGGCTCACTGAGACCAAGTCTCGGGCCGATTGAATCTGGAACCGGTGGACTGCCACGAGGATCTGATCTGGACCAACCCCGGCGCAACACGTCAGTGGCGGTGGCGACAGTCGCGACTGGGTGCACACGCGTGGCGGCGACGGCGCCACACGAGACGCGACACGTCGGCGCGGGATCTGATGTGGAGAGCCACGTGGGCGGCGCGTCGGCTCGGTGATGGGCTCGGAACCAATGGCAACGGCGAGCAGCGGCGATCCATCGGCGGTGAATGGTACCGCATGTAGCCGAGGCTATTGCGAACCTGCAGGTGCAACTCGGTGCTTGGGATGGGCGGTGGCGGCCGGCGCGAGTTTGGCGCGAAGAGCCTCGGTTGTTGTCGAACAGGGCCTCCGGTGAAGTTCCGACGGCGGCGAAGGCTCTGAGGTAGATGATGCGACGGCGAACACAGGCGGTGCAAACCACGAGGTAGGGCGGCGTTGGCGGTGGCACAATTCGAAGAAGCGAGCGGTGGTGAAAACCCTAAAAGCTCGATTGTGGCGGCGCTAGGGCTTTCGGTCTTTGTGGCTTGAGGTTTGGGTGCGAGCGCCAATCACGAACCTCGGGGACCTATTTATAGGGCCGTGGCGGCATGAGATAAGGAGTCCCCAATTTGGGATATTCTCGGTCTTGAGCAGCGGAGATAGAGTTGGTTTTGATCCCGATTGGGGATAGATCGCGCGAAGGAAGGAGATAGAGTTTGGTGAAGAAATCGGGAAGGTTTTAGTTAGGAAAGTCCCGTTGTCGGACGGCTTCTAGAAAGCGGCAATGGCGGACGGAAGCGGCGCGTCGCGGGGACGGCCGACTAGAGAGGCAGCGGCGGGCCCACTGCCAATAAAGCCCACGCATACGCACGATCGGGACAAGAGAGTTACCGTCTAGATCTGATCGGACGGCTCACAATCAATGGGACGTTCGGGTTGCGTGAACAGCACAACGCCATCGGACCATCCATTTTTGATCGAACAGCTCACGATTAATGGGACGTTCGGGTCGCCCGACACGTTCCATCTCCATCGGACCGCTCAAGGAGAATCGGACGGCTCGGTTTGACGCGTTCGCGAGAGAGAAGGAAGGAGGCGACACGCGGGGACACACAGCCGAGAGGCGGGCTCGCACGCGCACGCAGGTGGGTGGAGCAAGTTGGGCGGGGAGGGGTTTGGGCTGAGTTTTGGCCCAAGAGCTTTTCCGAGATTTTAATTAGTTTTCTATTTTAGAAAATACCGGAAATTCCAATAGGCAATAGAAAATAGCAAATGAACTCGGAAAAATTCTAGAAAAATCTAGAAAATATATCTGAGCCCATAGAACCAAAATAAAATAGTTTTAGCTATTGTTCATCTTTGGGATTATTCACATTAAATGTTTTTGATTGTAAAGTCAATATTAAGCTTTTGAATTTAATTCAAATAAAACTAAATGGGGACTTTTTCCTACTAACTATTTAAAGATTTTTAAACTCGAAAATTAGGATGTTAGAAACCTCCCCCTTAAAGGAATCTCGACCAGAGATTCGAGCTATAGAAAAAGGCTAGGAAACTCGGCTTCAGCTCTTATTCACACTCCCACATTGCTTCTCCTTTCGAGTGGTTGCTCCTTTGGACCTTGCAAAACTAATAATCTTGCTTACGGTGTGGCGCTCTGAGACATCCAAAATCTTATTGGCTGCTCCTTGTAGGTAAGATCCTCCTTCAAGTCAATTGATTCCAACAGGCTTGCTCTTCGGCTGCAGAAGGACTTCTTCAAGCTGCGAGACATGAAAAACATCATGCACTCACGCTACGATTGCGATAGCTCAACTAATAAGCAACTTCCCACGGCGTTCTAAAATCTTGAGCGGACCAACATACCTAGGGCAAGCTTCCCTTTGGCATGAAACCTTTTGACACCTCTGGCGGAGTAACTCGAAGATACATGAAATCCTCGAGTGAAGGCGAGATCATGCGGCGACTATCGGCATAGCTCTTACGCTGGGCGAGCTATCTTCAATCTTTCTCGATCATGGCCACTTGCTCTTCGCTTCTTGAATGATGTGCGGACCGAATACCAAGCGTTAATTGTTTTGACCAATTCAACGGGGTTCTGCGAGCACGCCATACAAAGCTTCAAATGGTGACATTTGCGAGACTAACGATAAGCTGTTGTTATACAAAAATTCTACATATGGTAAACTTTTGTCCCAACAGGTAGCATTAGCTAAACACAAGCTCTCGACATATCCTCTAATATCGATTAACTCTTTCCGTCCTCGCGATGCATGCATGGATGATCGCGATCTTGAAATTCAGATGGGTACCAATGCTTCATGCAAACTTTGCCAAAAACAAGAAGCGGCGAGATCCTCGATCGACACTATCTTCTTGACTGCAGTACAAGCGACAATTACGGCCATGTACAACTCCGCAGCGATCTCTGAGTCGTGATTTTGGTCGCACGAAATGGCGACTTTGGTCAAGCGATCAACTATTACCCAAATCGAATCATACCCCAATTGGGTCTTGGGTAAACCGGTAATGAAATCCATTCTGATCTCTTCCCATTTCCACTCTGGAATATTCAGCGATTGCAACAAACCTGCTGGTCTCTGATGTTCTGCCTTTACCTTCTGGCAAACGTCGCATAAGGCAACGAACTCTGCAACTTCTCGCTTCAAATTTGGCCACCAAAACTTAGTCTTAACATCCTGGTACATCTTAGTACTTCCAGGGTGAATCGAATACTTTGAGTCATGGGCTTCCTTTAAGATTAGTTGCCTTAACCCATCAATATCTGGTATACAAATACGACCATCAATCCAGAGTATGTCTTGATCATCCTTGGTGAAATCCTTAATTTTTTTCTTTCGTCATTTTGAGCTTGATGTCGACAAGGCGGGATCCTTTAGTTACGCTTCACGAATCGCTTCTCTAGGGTAGATTGTACTTCCAAGCGGCAGCGAATCCTTCGGATCGACCTCTAGCTTTAGCTTATGAAATTCTTCATAAAGTCTTTGGGCAACTTTCCTTTACTTCTAAGGCATTACGATAGCTCTTGGGCTCGGAGCATCTGCAACTACATTGGCTTTTCGGGATGGTAGTGGATTCCAAGATTATAATCCTTGATCAATTCTAACCATCTTCTCTGTCTCATATTCAAATCGGTGGTGAAGATATACTTGAGCTCTTATAATCCGTGTAGACTTCAAGCGATTACCCATGAGGTAATGGCGCCAAATCTTTAAAGCATGCACTCGACGACTAATTCCAAATCGTGAGTAGGGTAATTCTCCTCGTGAGGCCTTAATTGCCTTGACGTATAAGCGACAGCCCTTCCTTCTTGCATCAAGACGCATCCTAATCCTTGACGCGAAGCATCACAATAGATGTCAAAATCCTTGCGAATATCTGGCAAAATCAACACTGGGGCTGAAGTCAAATGCTTCTTCAACTCTTGAAAACTTTCTTCACAGGCTGGGGTCCAAGTGAACTTTTTCTCTTTCTTCAACAATTGCGTAAGGGGCCTAGCAATCGATGAGAATCCTTCAATGAAACGGCGATAATAACCCATAATTCCCAAGAAAGCGTGAATCGAGTTCACGGTCTTGGGCTACTCCCAATGTAACATTGCTTTAATTTCTTGGGTCAATTGCTACTCCTCATTTGTCATCACATGTCCAAGAAATCAACTTCCTTCTTCAAAATCACACTTCTGAATTTAGCGTATAAGCTGATGCTCTCTCGAGTTTTTCCAAGACTATCCTTAAATGTTGGCGTGTTCTTCCTCCATCTTGGAGTAAACCAAAATATCATCAATGAACACAACTACAAACTTGTCAAAATATTTCATGAATACTTTATTCATCATGTTCATGAAGTATGCGAGGGCATTAGTCAAACCAAAGGACATAACTAGGAACTCATAATGCCCATATCGCGTTGAAAGCGGTCTTGGTATATCCTTAGGACAAATCTTTGGTGATGGTAACCTGATGCAGTTGATCTTTGAGAACACTCGGCTCCTTTCATCGATCGAACAAATCATCGATTGGGGTAGTGGGTACTTGTTCTTGATGGTAACCTCGTTGAAGGAGCGGTAATCAATACACATCCTCGAGCTTCCATCCTTCTTTTGACAAACAACACCGGCGCTCCCCATGGCGACGAACTAGGTCTCATAAAACCTTTCTCAAGAAGTTCTTCTATCTGCTTCTTCATTTCTACTAATTCATTGGCTAGCATCCGATAGGGTCTCTTGGAAATTGGTGTTGTCCCTCGTACTAGGTCGATGACAAACTCAATGTCAAGGTCCGGTGGCATTCCTGGTAATTCTTCTAGAAACACATTCGGTATTCACCGACGATTGATACTTTTTCTAAGAAAGCGTCTCGGTGTTTACTAATAGATGTCCATCACGAGCCGGTGGCTAGAAATTATACCTTGTATCCTCGGTGTCCTCATTTATTCTGACTCTTGACCACAATCTAGTACGGCTTTGTGCTTGGATAACCAATCCATGCCAAGAATGACATCTAGGGTTTGGGTATCTAGGACAATTAGGTTGGCTAGAAACTCAACTCCGACTATGAGTAACAGCTCCTAAACATCCCACTTCTGACTTAGCTTTGCTCTAGGGGCTGGACTAGCGGTATGCTTAAAGCGCATAACTTCCAAATTATTCTTGGTTGCAAACATCCGAAACAAGCGAATCGAAGCTCGAGTCAAACAAAACTTATCAGTCTGAGTTAACGAAACTTACCTAGTCACGACGTCCAGGTGCTTCACAGGCTCCTTCAGTGGCGTGGTTGACTCGGCCTCGGCCCTTGGTGTGGTGCTCCTCGGACTTGGTAGCAACTTGTGAAGCTCCTTGGTTGATGCATGCTGGCATCTTGGGTGGCGTAGCTCCAAGGTTGAAGCGTACTGGAGTAATTGTTCCCTTCTGTGGACATTGGTTAGCAAAATGTCCTGGCTGACGATAGGTGTAACATACCCTTGGTACGTTCTGCTGATTGCTCCCTGAATTGGGGTTGGCAGGTGCAAGGTTGCGGAAGTTACGGGCGGTGGGCGAGTCTTGAGATTGGTGCAGTGCCACTGAACAGATGCGATGAAACGGTTAAGCGTGGCGGAGCTGTCCTCATCTTCTGCTGAGACTGATGGTTCCCTTGCTGAGCCATCCGCCGTTTGCGGTTGTCCTCCAGTTCCTTGCGCTTGTCCTCTAGGACAAAAGCTTTGTTGACCAATTCTTGGAAGTCAGGGAAAGTATGGGCAATTAGGTGACTTGTAGTCGATGTTGACCTCTTTAAGCGACTGCGGCAAGCCTTATCTGTGGCTACATCCTCTGCTGCATAGCGAGCTAACTGCGAAAACTTGTTGAGGTAGTCGGACACTAACATAGCTCCTTACTTGAGGCGCGAGAACTCATCCTTCTTGGATCAATGATACCTTTGGTACATGGTATTGGCGAAATGCTGCAGAAAATTCTTCCCAAGTGATATCCTATGGCGTCTCATGAGCGGCACAGAAGTTCTCCCACCATTCGGCAGCTATGCCTTCCATCTGGTGAGTGGCGTACAAAACCTTCTCACGGTCAACGCCTTTGGGTGATCGTGACTTCCTTTCAATATCTGAAGCCAATCATACGCTTCCACTTGGGAGGCGTGTCGAGAGAATGTTGGTGGATGAGTCCTCATAAACTCCGCAAATTTAGATGGTCCATGGTGACCATGAGCAACTGAGGCTCCATCCTGATGATTGTTGTTGTTGTTGACCTGGCTGCTCATGGCTTGCATCGATTCATCATGGTATTCATTAGGCGAGTCTGTCTTTGCCATGAAAGCTCCAAAGTTTTGCAAGTCAAGCGGAGGTGCTTGTGGCGGAGCTGCTCTGCGGTGGTTGCTCATTACCTCCGCTAGGTACGGAACCACTTGCGTGATGCGGCAGTGCGAACCATCTGGTGAAGCTCTATGGGTTAGATAAGGTAGAGAGCACAAGATGAGTTAAGAACTAAGCAGGGGGTAGGTTAAACCCAACAAAACACAGCTCAAGAAACTCAAATGAAATACTTTTTATTAATTAGGGTCTTAGCATGGCTGCAACAAATGCCTAAGGGCCTTTGCAGCTCATACTCGCACACAAAAGAAACAACGACCTAAGCACACAAAACTACCGCCTAAAGGCGACTTACTAAATTAAGCGGCTAAGCTTTGAAAAACTAAAATCTAAAGCGAACTACTCAAGAAAGCCTCCACGGCCTCGGCGGCGCTCCGCCTCACGTAGACTCGGAAGTAAGCGGCATCTTGGCGGTGATCACGATGCCCTAGGCGTGCGGCGAGCAGCAGTGTCACGATCTGGCCCAATCGGTAGGCTTCTCGGCTCTGCGGCTCATACGGCTCAAGCTGGGCCTTCCTCTGCGGATCTTCTTGGGATCCTCCTCGGGGCCTTCCTCACGGTCATCGATCGTAGAGGATTTCTTGCGAGTGGCGACCTTTTCTTGGCTGTTTGTAAGGCCTGCGTAGAACATGATCGGCTCTATGATAGTCCTCTCAATGCTTCTCCTGGCGGCCCACGCGGGCGAGGTGCGATTGTAGCGTTGCTCTCTTCTTACGTAGAGGCGGGTAGCGTCTTTGGCAAATCCACAGGCGGCTCTTGGGTGGTAACGAAGGCGATGTCTTGAAGATCCGGCGTAGATGTTGCGAATCGTAGCATAGCCAAACGTGACGACTCCTGGATGCCTTCCAGCCAAGTGATCTTCCTCACAGAGATGTGCGAAGGTTGGCTTGCCTTGTCGTTCCTCCTGGCGTAAATCGTCAGACGACAGATCACTCCACGGTTCTGACTATTCACAATCCGATTATTGCCGGCGTACAACGAGCGATCAAAGCCTCCTAGAACACAGCAACTTCCAAAGCTCGTGGCATGTCCTCCGTCGTTCACCATAGCTCTAGAGACGAGGCATCTATCAAGACGGACGAAGGGGGGTAAGAGCAACTTAAAAACAGCGGGAAGAGAAGAGATTATAGCAATAGTTGAGTCGAGAGAGATATGATAAGAGTTAAGAAATCAATTAATCTTGCAAGTTAATTTTTCTTTAGAAAATAATTTGGACACTCTACAAACGACTGATCTAGCTAAGGTCAAGACCTACAGTCAGTATGACTCTGATACCACCTCTGTCGGGACCCAAAATTATGATTCTGTAACCCTCTGTATATAATGCACTAGTCCAGGATCACACTAGTGCACACAGTGTCAACATAGGTGAATATCAATCCACACAAGCGATAAATAAAGTAAACAATTAGTTTGAATAACAAATAAAGGTTTTGACATTATGGTCAGAGTTTACACTTATTAAACCACGCGGGCTAACAAAGAATAAAATAGCGTGGAATAGAAATAACTAGCGTAGATCCCATCAATTCACCACGAGCAACCGGCGGGATCGGACCTAACGATCGGCAACCTTGGTGAACTCCTCCTCAGCGGCGTAGGCTCCTCTTCTTCTATAGGTTTGGGCGTAAGTTTTACAACAAGCGTGAGTACACAACGTACTCATAAATCACACCACAGAATGCAATTTATAGATGCGAGTTTATTCCAAAGAAAAGGCTTGGTTCTTTTGCATAAAAGCAACATTTACAATTGAATGCAAGTAATAGATTGAAATCTGATTTAAAACAAATAGACAATATTAATTTATGATTGTTTCCACAAAGACACAAAGCTAAGCAGATTATTTCACATAGCCACATGACTTAGATCACATAGCTCCCATCCCAAACATTTCTGAAAACTACCCCTCGTGTGAAATCCCCGAGCATGTCAATGACGCGGCGCGCTATTCGAATAGATTGATTTAACACTCTACAGATGTTGTACACTTTACCCACACGATACAACTAGTGTTGCAAGCACTAATCATAACAAAGCGGTTCAAAAACTTCATCTTAACATTGACACTCGGCGTGCTTACAAACCGCTATGCCAACCCAAGCGGCGCTTTGGCATAACACACATCGTTGGGCGGGGACACGGTGAACATACGTGATGCGACTACTTTGTAGTACATATCTCCACCCATAGTCTAACCTCGACTGAGTAATCAATGCCAGAATCCATAACCTACTAAGTTAGGCCCGTCCCATCGGGCATGTGGTCGTCTGATGAGCTTAGTTCAATGGCGCACAAAGTTAAGTCATAAATTGACCAAGGCAAGACTTCCATTTTCTAACTATGCAACAAAGATCATTATTCCCATGCACATA
The DNA here is from genome assembly GCA_036346255.1 of Ampelocalamus luodianensis. NCBI lineage: Eukaryota > Viridiplantae > Streptophyta > Magnoliopsida > Poales > Poaceae > Ampelocalamus > Ampelocalamus luodianensis. The sequence goes on from CM070624.1 coordinate 51,417,459, forward strand.
GCTTCCACCATATCACAAAGTATCCACCACTTGCCTCAGTCTAAATCCTTTACCACCCAGTTGGTTAAGTGCAATACATGCTATCACCAAGTAATAACACATAGCACATAATTTTACACAAAGTTCCATAGTCACTTAGTCAAATTTATAATTGCAACTCAAATGAGATGTGAGACTCGTAGCATGGCTAAGCAATTGTACTCGCATCTAACCAACCCACGTTGGTGCTACAATATTACCAACTAATAAACCAATCAAGGGTGACAAGGGAATATGACATACAAGGCCAAGGTGTATTAACAAATCGAATAATAACTATGCCCAAAAGCATTTAAATACATAATTAAAGTAGAATGCAATACTTTGAAACAAAGTAATTTGAAAACTGGGTTCAAGATGATCAAAGATATGACTTACCTTGGAAAAGGTCTAAGTACTGGTCTTGATCTTGAGGTGCTCCTTCTTCTCCAAAATTCCCAGCGTATCGCGTCTACTACATAAACAAGACAAATAAACAAAACAAATAAGTAATAGAGGCAAAACAAACTCTAAAAATTAAATAAAAATATCAGATAAATAGAGGTCGAATTTAGATAAATTTTGGAATTTGAATGGGCTCAATCGGAGTTCGGATGCAAAAGTTATGGGCTCTGGAAAATTAAAAATCTAAATAAACCCAAATTTTGGATTTACGAATTTCGAAATATTTCTTAAAGAAAAATCAGATTATTGCATAAGCACCATGTCAACACAGGATTTCGAAAATTAAAATAAATTAAAGAAAATCTTGACATGTGGGACCCACATGTCGTGAGATAACTCACGGTGACCAAGTCTGGGGCGGTTGAATCTGGAACGGTGGGCGCCACGGGGATCTAATCTGGACCAACCCGGCGACACGTCGGTGGCGGTGCGACCAGTGGCGACTCGGGTGCTGCGCGTGGTGGCGGGGACACCAGCGAGCGACGCGTCGGCGCGGGATCGATGTGGAGAGCCACGTGGGCGGCCACGTTAGCTCGGCGTGGCGGGCTCGAGAACCAATAGCAGCGAGCGGCGGTGATCCACCGGCGGTGAATGGTACCGGCGTGTAGCCGAGGCTGTGCGAACCTCTGGTGCAACTCGGGTGCTTGGGATGGGCGGTGGCGGCCGGCGGCGAGGTTTGAGTGGCGGAGAGCCTCGGTTGTTGTCAGACGGGGCCTCGGTGAAGTTCGGCGGCTGCGAAGGCTCCACGGAGGTAGATGATGCGACGGCAAACACGGTAGTGCGAGACCACGAGGTAGGCGACATTGGCGGTGCACACCGAAGAAAATGAGCGGCGGCGAAAACCTAAAAGCTCGATTGTGGCGGCGCTAGGAGCTTTCGAGTCTTGTGGCTTGAGTGTTTGGGGTGCGGGCGATGTGAACGCGGGGACCTATTTATAGGGCCGTGGCGGCCGAGATAAGAATCCCAATTTGGGATATTCTCGGTCTTGAATGAAAGCGGAGATAGAGTTAGTTTTGATCCCGATTGGGGGTAGATACGGGCGCGAGAAGGAAGGAGATAGAGTTTGGTGAAGAAATCGGGAAGGTTTTAGTTAGGAAAGTCCCGTTGTTGGGCGGCTTCTAGAAAGCGGCAATGGCGGACGGAGGCGGCGTGTCGCGAGGCGGCCGACTTCGGAGGCGGCGGCGGGCCACACTGGCGACAAAAGCCCAAGTACATGCGATCGGGACAAGAGAGTTACCGTCCCGCATTGATCGGACGGCTCACAATCAATGGGGCGTTGGGTGCCGACGACGACTGCGCCATCGGACCATCCATTTTGATCGAGCGGCTCACGATCAATGGGACATTAGTCGCCCGAACAGCCCATCTCCATCGGACGCTCAAGGAGAATCGGACGGTTGAGGTTTAGCGTTGCGTTGAGAGAGAGAAGGAAGGAGGCGACACGCGGGGACAACTGTCCAGAGAGGCGGGCTGGCAGCGTCGCGGGTAAATTTGAGCAGTGGGCCAAGGGGTTTGGGTTGAGTTTTGGCCCAAGAGCTTTTCAGAGATTTTAATTAGTTTTCTATTTTAGAAAATACGAGAAATTCCAATAGGCAATAGAAAATAGCAACTTAACTGAGAAAAATTCTAGAAAAATCTAAAAATATATATCGAGCCCATAGAACCCAAATAAAATAGTTTTGGCTATTATTCATGTTGGGATTATTCACATTAAATGTTTTTGATTGTAAAGTCAATATTAAGCTTTTGAATTAAATTCAAATAAAACCAAATGGTGGCTTTTCCCTACTAACTATTTAAAGATTTTAAAATCAGAAAATTGGGATGTTCTGAAGGCGACAAAGCGGGATCGATCTAGGCCAAGAGAGAGCGGGCGGCGAGGGCATCAAGGCGGGAAGCAAACAACGGAGAGCGAAGAAGCGCATCGGCCGAAGGCAACGGAAAACTCACGGAAACCATAGGGAAAGCCGCGATAGCCAGCGGGCGGGATCGAGCGAAGCGTGAGGAGAAGAAGGCGGAAGAACCCAACATGCACGGATGCACAAAAGAAACCTCTCTCACAAGAAATAGACAAGCGAGCGAAGCACAAACCAGCGCAAGACCATCGGCAAGGCGATATACAGCAGAGACTAAAGGAACCGCGAACCCAAAGGAAGCGGCGGCGGCGAAATGAAGAACACAAGCGGGCTACAAGAGCGAGAAGGAGCGGGAGGCGAGGCGGCCAGCGAAAAGAGTGGATGCGCGATGGGAGAAAAAGCGGTGCGCGATGGGAAGCGAGCGGCGAGGCACTGCGTGGCGGCGAAACGCGATGATGTGAACACAACACCACATCGGGCGCCACGCGTGCGAATGCCGACGAGACGCAAACCAACGGCGAACAGCGAGCTGACATCCGACGACGATGAAAGCGTGTGGCGTGGCCACCACATTTGGGCTTCAAGTGAGCCTCCTTTTATATAGAGATTTGTGTGTGTCTTATGAGACTAGCGTACCATCTATTTGCTTTGGTTTGTGGTTATGTGTGTGCTTTAAATAAGAGAGTCATTTGTGCACTGTGGTGTGTGCCAATCGGTGATGCGACAACATGCTAATCTTTGCTGAACTATATTTAATTGATTTTACATGTATTTTGACTCATTCTTGAGTCATTTTGTGTCACTACCACAAAAGGCTAATACTAAACGCCTCATCACAGACGGTTGACTAAAACCATCTGTATTAAATACAATCAAAAACGGTTTTGGTTTAGCGGCCAAATGCGTGTTGCTAAACATCTTGGCAAATGCAATGAAGTAATATCACGGCGGTTTTCAACCTAAACCGTCTGTGACTTCCCATCCTCATCACAGACGGTTTGTATTAAAAACCATCTATGATAAGTCTTTCTGATTTTACCATGCCTTGAAATCACCAACTCTATGATTTTACCATGCCTTGAAATTACTAACACTGATTTTACCATGACTTGAAGTACCAATCCTCTGCCTCACCCCTGTCGTGGCAGCCAACCCTCTGCTGTGCTCCTGCTGTGGCACCCAATCCTCTGCTGCGGTAGGGTTTGGTAGGGCAACAACTTGCGCAGGAGGGTTTGGCGCGATAGAGGATGGGTGCCACGAAGGCGTGACATAAGATTGGCGGCCCACCTATCGCGGCACCCAATCCTCTGTCGCGGTAGGGTTTGGCGGCGACGACTTGCCGTGGCGAGAGGATATGGTGCCGCGGCAGGATTGTGTCCCCACGGCGAGGATGGTGTGCCACGATTGGGGATGGTGTGCGAGGCGAGAGAATTGTGTGCCACGACGAGAGGATGGCGTGCTACGGCGAGGATTATGTGCTACTGACGAAAATTCAAAGCCACGGTAAAATCACAGAATAAGGAAAATTTCAAACCATAATAAAATCACAGAGTAAGAAAAATTTCAAGCAATGGTAAATTCCAAGTCATAGATGGTTTTTAATACAAACCGTCTATGATGAGATACTTATCACAGACGGTTTGTATCAAAAATCGTCTGTGAATTATCACAGACGGTCCGTTTGTGATATGTCGTCACGAGCGGTTTCATACAAAAATAAATGCATGATTCCGGCGTGGAGTTCAAAAAATTTTGAATGCGTGAGCGGGAGGCAAAATATTTTTGCGCTATCTTTATTTATTATAACCACTCTAGCCTTGTCTTCCATCAGTCTTTCCCTCTCCCCTCCCCACGCCGAGCTCCGGCGACCACCCTCGATTCCCGTCGCGATTCGGCTGTGGCGTGTGGCGTGGCCACCTGGTGGGCTTCAAGTGAGCCTCCTTTTATATAGAGATTTGTGTGTGTCTTATGAGACTAGCGTACCATCTATTTGCTTTGGTTTGTGGTTATGTGTGTGCTTGAAATAAGAGGTCAATGTGCACATGGTGTGTGCCAATCGGTGATGCGACAACATGCTAATCTTTGCTGAACTATATTTAATTGATTTTACATGTATTCGACTCATTCTTGGTCATTTTGTGTCACTACCACAAAAGGCTAATACTAAACGCCTCATCACGAGACGGTTGACTAAAACCATACGTATTAAATACAATCAAAGCGGTTTTGGTTTAGCGACCGTGCGTATTTACTAAGCGTGCTAAAACCGTCCGTGAAGAAGTAATATCACGGCGATTTTCAACACAAACCGTGCGTGACTTCCGTCCTCATCACGAGCGGTTTGTATCTCATCCTGAGCGGTTTGTATCAAAAATCGTGCATGAATTATCCTGACGGTCGTTTGTGATATGTAAATCCTGACAGGTTTCATACAAAAATGAATGCGTGATTCCGCAGCGTGGGAGTTCAAAAAATTTTGAATGCGTGGCGGGAGGCAAAATATTTTTGCGCTATCTTTATTTATTATAACCACTCTAGCCTTGTCTTCCATCAGGTCTTTCCTCTCTCTCCTCCCCACGCCGAGCTCGGCGACCACCCTCGATTCCGTCGCGATTGGCGAGAACACGACCGCCAGCGATGACGAGGAGGGATGTGGAGGAGCTCATTATCTGCGCTCACGCATCCCAAAATATACACAATTTGTTGGCTGTTTGTTGTAAAAAATCTTAATTTTATGTTACCTAAGGTGGGCGCCGTCGGAGGTTTTGATCGTCTCTTCTTGCCGGCGAGCTTGAGTCAAACTCGGACGACATGCAAGAACGACTTGTGATATCTTGGTGAGGCCTGAGAGGAGCTCACAAGACCAATGCAAGAAGCCGATGAGTTCTTGGGAGCTTAGAGGCATAGATGGTTTCTAACTAATTTAACTTTGTAACTTTATTTTTTTCCTATTCGGAGGGGATGTTGTGAAACCTTTTGGTTTCCCTTTCCCATAATGTGTTTGCCATCAAATTTGAATTAGATTATAGTTGTCTTGCTAGACTATCACGAGCGGTTACGATTGAGCAAATGCAGCGATAGTTTTTCACGATCGGTTCAAAAATCATCTGTGATGATCCCTATCATTCTTGACCTATAAACTGAGACGGCTTACGAAACTATCTGTGATGACATTTTTGAATCTTCTGTGAAGACTTTTCCTGTAGCAGTGTGTATGTATACACTAGCTGGTATGAATTGGCTTGTTAGTTACCAGCGTTCCAGCAGGGGCATGCTTCTTTCGCACTCACTCACTCATACAATGTATTCTGGCCGAATACATATATATTCTAGAAATTTCCCGTCAGTTGTGACTTCAACATATATCTGTGTTCATTCGTTCTGTCTCTGAACACTGCCCTGACATCTTGATTTTCGTTATGTTTCAAACTTTTTCAACATGTCGGTTGCCACTTGGGAATCAGGGTAACAGTAAGCGAGAGAGTAGAATTGAATCCTCAGAGCGGTTCTGCTGATCATTCTCTGCAATATGCAAAGATTTTTCCATAAATTTTACTATCTTTAGGCCTTCTATTTTTGTGGGTCCTCAGACCCTCCGCTATCATTGTCGGCTCACCATTGCATTGAGGGTCTTGCTCTCTTTAGAAATTCTGCTTAGTTAATCGAGTTCAAAGCTTATGAAATTACGCTCAAAAATTCTGAAATTAAGTTGAAAGTCCGTCATTTTGGGTTGAAAGTTTGAAACTCGATTTCAACAAGAGTTGAAAGTTATTTTACACAAAAATTAAAAAGCATGTTTAATTTAAGTATTTCCTTGTGCAAAGGGGCCCATTACTTTGACTCGCAATGACAGCGTTCACTTGATAGAAGCAAGCGGCCTTACCCATGTTTACAATAGTAAATAATTCGGATGGCAGAACCGATATTTTACCTGTGCTGTGTGACATGCACAATGTCCTCGCTGTGTAGACCAACTGGTTCCTCAGGAATGTAATCATGTGTTTAGTAGTATATGAAGCTCTCTTTTCCTAAGGAAAAAACATAAAAAAGCAGGAAAGGATCTTATAAATGTGTCACCAAAACAAGCATGTCATAAACAGGACAAAACTCGGAGAGAGAAAATTATGTCGAGCGTGTCTAAACTTGCAGTGTAGAGAAGTTTCACACGGGACTAAAAATTTGAAAGTTGACTGGATGTTAAACTTACCAAATGCGCTGCTTATATCACTTACGATTTTGTGAAAGACAAACTAAGCTGACATTGATCAGGATGTCACCCTCAAACCGACATATTTATCGTCTGTTTAAATGATTGACATCGGCTTCACATATGCAAATATGCAATCAATTTCAACTTTCATGATATCTCTGAATGCTAATAATCATAAACATCCAAATTGTCATTAGATCATCCATCTAAATGATTTATGTCAGTTTCACATCTCGAATCTCGACTCCATTATCACGTGAGCATTTTTAGTAATTTAAAAGATAACGTGGCATAAGCGAAACAACTTGCAAGTTCAGAGACTAAATAGAAGTTTAACTTTTGGGGACCTACCCAATTAGGAATTCTTAAGTTCAAGAACCTAAATAGAAATTTACTATAAGCTTAACTATTTCATTGCCTACCGATAAAAAAAATTATATTACTACAACACATCGAGCCGCTTTCGTTGAGCTCAGCCTAGCCTAGCCCTTGGTTCCACCGCGGCGTCTAGAACAGCTCCGCCTCAAACCGAGTTGTGCCTCCACCAATGGTGTCGGCCTATGTACACCGTGCCCTCAGCTCGTCGTCGTGGGTTGCATCGCACCTTTGTCGTGCCATCGTAACTTGTGTGAACCCTTTGGCCCCACAGCCACGTTTGGCCTCCATCACCGTCATTGAGTCACACCACTCATGTCCTACGAGCTCCAATCATTCCACCACCCTGATCGGAAGACACTAAGGCCCTGTTTGGAGTGTGGCGATTTTCACCGTTCCTGCAGGAAATGAATTGTTTCATGTGAAATTACTATAAAATTGCTGTGAATTTTGTGTTCCAAACGGATCTAAGCCTGTTTGCAATTTATCTGTATATTTTGTGGCCCGTGTAAATTTTACAACCCGGGAATAACAAGGCAATGGGCCAATTTTTCTAGGCTAAGAAGGCTTCTTATGGGTTAGATCTTTTGTAGCATCTTGATCATCAAATCAGGAGGAAACGCTTCGAATAAGTAAGTATCAAATCCAATGTTCTATTTTTTTATAAAGGTTTTCCAGCTTATATTGAAAGCATTTAAATAACTAGTCTAAATCCAATGTTCTCATGAGAAACTTTTTTTTGTTACGTCTATTTTACAATTGACAATGTACTTCTCATGAGAAACTTTTTTTGTTGCATCTATTTTACAATTGCTCGGTTGATGATTATTTTAGAAAAACCCATAAACATCACATTTTAAACACTTCGCCTCCCCCCCCCCCCATTTAAGTTGGCTTTGCAAATACCCCCTAGATTGCATGTTCGCAATATTCCATAGTGATTTTAATTATCTTTGCCACTTGCTTCAACAATTTCCATACTTATTTAAGCGATTTCAATGCTTGTTTTAATGATTTGAGTTATTTCACTATTTGTAATATATGATTTCAGCATTGAAACATTAGCACTGAAAATGATGTATTGCAACTATCAAAATCACCCAAATAAATAAAATAAATATATATCATTGAAACAAGTATTGACACTACTGAAACATGTGCCAAAGATAGTGAAAACCGTGAAAAATAGTGCTAGCATACAACTTTTGGGGTATTTGCATGCCAACTTAACTTATGGGTTGTAAAGTAAGCGGTAATTAGATATGTGGTTGGGAGGAATAAAACGTAGGTGACTTAGAGGGTGTTTATGGATTTTCGTTTTTGTTACCTGCTCAGTTGAATATTTGATCTAGGGTATCAATTTTCCAATTAAACTGCTCAGAAGTGCCAACAGATATCGCACTGTAGCAATCTATATTCTCTGTGCAAAAGAAAATTCTTGTTCTTTTTTTGACGTTAAAAAATTCTTGTTCTGGATAGATGGGCATGAGTGTCTTTGTTTTTTGGCATCAGCAGTTTCTTAGAGCACTAAAACACGTTAAGACAACATATAGTTTCTTATCTGCAAAATTTTATGAGCATATAGATTCACAAACATGGCAGGTTGTTTATAAGGAAGGCAGCACTTATATTGTGATGTGGGGTTCGTACCATAGCTATGGTAATCGTGCATGAGTGGGCTACAATACATACTTAAAAATGCTCAACCCTATAAAGAGTGTGCCTATATAACCATCCCAACGCTCTTGTCCAGTCCCCCATGGCCCGGACGAGCAACCTGTCCCGCTGCCGCTTGCCCGTAGCGCGGATGTGCCCTTGTCTGGTCGCCACCTGGTCGCTTGTCCGGTCGCCCCTAGCCCAAACGAGAGTCGCAACAGGTAGTGTGCTAGCTGCTATGGGTGCAAGAAGCTGGTAGCAATCTGGTGCTTGCTGCTACTATATATGTATACATTATTACATTCCACTCAGCTATCATCTCCTCGAGAGAGACGCAGAGATGGCCAAGCAAGCCTAGCTACTTATGGTATCAGCACCACTAGTCCCATAAAAAAGCAATGCATAAGTGTCCCGAAAGGGCGGAGGCACGGAGCAGGTCATCCATCCGTGACCCTCCCTAAGAAGAACAGTACATAGATTCTCTAAGAGGATGACACACACTAACATGACTCATCATGCAACACTGCCTAGCTAGCAACTCTTTGCAAGAACAAGAACAAGATGATAGTGCGGAGAACATCACACTAAGCAACCAATCTACTTGTTGCAACCCTTGTCTGGGCTAGAGACGACCGTACAAGCGGCCAGACGGTGTGTCCGGACCAGGGCGACTGGACAAGGGCGCGTTTACCGTTTAAAATTTAAGAAAGAATTATAACATAGCAGGGTTCATAAAACTGGTGGGAATCGACCGGTTTGAATAAAACCAAACCGGGTGGCAGAGGTGGTATATTAAAGTTTAACCATTTTATCACCGATTTAGTCCGGTTTACTGTTTTCATTTATTCCAACAGATTGACAGTATTAGGGTGAGTTCCAATTATACTTCTTATTTGTACAAATTATGGTATTTGTTTCTTCAAATTTGGTGCACTTTATCACATATATTATTGGTGCAAAAGGTTAGATTTGTAACTGGGCCACGTATGCCAACTGCCGGAGGGGGGCACGTTTTGGTTCAATTCTAATTAAATTGTAGGCTTAATGCCAATTTTAAGTTTAGATATGTGTTCTTCTTCCTCCTTGACGACGATTTCTCCTTCTGCCAGCCACTGGATCGATGACTAGCTTAGATCTATTGCCGGAAAAGAAGGTCAGTAGCCCTACTCGTCTCTTGCTTCCACACCAATCCTTCCAAATCTCGCATATGTAGAGCCTGGTGTCTTGGCTGCAACCTTGGGAGCAAAGGGGGCATCTTGGCTGCAATGGAGCTGCGGTGGTGCTGGTTGCTTCTACACTGTTGAACTCCGGTGGATTCGTTCATCGTCGACACGCCTGCGCTCCACCAGTCACCTTCCAACACGTGTCCATATCCAGAACGATCCAAGGAGATTTATGCAATTTCTCATCATTGCAGGGTCTTCATTGTAACTTGTGAGATACTTTTAATCAACTTATGTGCGATTTCTTTAAATGAATGACATATTAGACCTACGGGTCCGGGTGCTTTTATAAAAACATCTGAGGTGTATGCAAATTTGGGATCAAAGGTGCTTTGAAAGTGAATCATATCAAATGACTAAATGTGAACACTCAGGACTGTCTGGTTCATCGCCAAACTTTATATAGGCAAGTTTGACTTGATCGTTTGCTTCGAGCCATAAACCGTGGCCTGTCGTAGTTTCTTAGCTACCATGTTGCCTAGCCAAAAATTGCCTAATTTGTGGTGCTCAATTTGGTTGCCACATAACCATCTAAATATGCCCTTAATTACTCCATCGTAATAAATAAAAAATTACTCCATTTCCTACTGTATATCCTAGTGTCACGTAAAGGTTGATCTCAGTGCTTGAGCCTGAAATCGAACAATGTGGCGTGGTAGAGATAATCATTCTTGAAGTAGCATTTTCAACCATATATCACCAATTTTATTTACAGTGATATGTATACAAATATTTTGCACTTTCCCTTTGGAGACATCAAGGATCTTTAGCTCCAACCCCAAGCAAAGAACCACGCATGCTTTAGTAAAAGCACCCCAAAGCCCAAACACAAGCCGATGGCAAAAGCTGATATGTAAGCTAATTGCAAATCGGCATCTAGCTAGCATTATTCACAGTTGTTCTCCTAGTTATTTCCATTCTTCCTCCTTCACCCGACATAAACATTACATCTTTCTTCTGGGAGGAAACAACACCAACATTTCTGCAATCTTATCAGCACAAACACATGTAGCTGCCAATTTAGGCACTAAGACTCTTCTTGCCCATGTTAGTTGGTTTTCAAAATACCAAGTATATGGACTAACAATGTTGATGCACAAAACATAACTATACGCACGTGTGATCGCAGTGGAAATTGGAAGAAAAAAAATGATGAACCGTGCAACCCGAATCCCATTCCATGACTCAGAGGAACCGCGTTTTTAGTGAGACATCAGTGGACCTGCTATGTGAGATGCAAGTTTAGTTAGTTGCGATTATGCATACAATAATAGAATTTTGTTAAACAATATTATTTTAATTAATAGTTACAAAATTAAATAGTCATTTTTTTTTTTTTTTGCAAAAATAGCCTTACGCCACCGTTTGAAACGCTAACAGAACCTATCGCGGATGAGCGAGAAAGGAACACATCGTCAATTGAATTGTGATAGGCTCCTATCGTCATTTCAAATAACGATAGAAGCATGTCGCTGTTTAATTGGAGATAGATTTCTTTTTGCAATTAAAGTAAATTTATAATTTTGGTATATCTATAATTGTCCTTTCTGATAATTTTTGAAAAGACAAAGAAATATGAGGTAGAGAAAAATTTATGAGTTTCGATGTGACCAAATATTTTTGGAATGCATTTTAGGTGGCACAATATAAAAAATTGCCCCCTTTGGCGTCGCAATATCGAAAATAGCCTTGTTCGCAGCATAATATTATAAATAGCCTCCTTAAATCTGCGTAATATAAAAATAGCCCGATTCGTGACGCTATAAATAGCCTCCTTCAGTGGCGTAATATAAAAATAGCCCCGTTCGGCGACACAATATTATTAATAGCCTCTTTCGTCGGCGCAATATTAAAAATAGCCCCATTTGGTGACACAATATGAAAAATGCACGATGTACTCGTGAGCAGGGTGTATTCATTTCGTCTGAAAAATTTGGAGGTAGGGTGGTGTGGGGTGTCGCCTAGTATGGATGGTATTGAGAACTGCTAGAAGAAAATGCCATTAGTAACTAGTGGAGTTCAAAATTAACAACGGATGTTAACATTTCAAGTCATGGTAAAATCAGAGAGTTAACATTTTAAGCCATGGTAAATCACGAGTTAACATTTCAAGCCATGATAAAATCAAAGTTAACATTTCAAGTCATGGCTAGCAAGGTTTTCTGTTTTTGCAATTGCTACTTCATTAAACACTCTACAATTGGTATTTAACAATTTTCCTTTGTTTTTAGTTTCTACCGTTTTTTCGATTACGGGCGATTCTGGGTCCGTAACGATCGGGAGAAATTCATATTCAAATTTCGTTTGCCAAATTTTGTTCGGTTTTTAGCGGTTACCGTAGAAAGCAGGCGAGAACCGGTACCGGCCCCAAGCGGGATTTTGCCCGGTAACGGTTCTTTGATCCTTGGTCGGACTACGCACGGACCTCGCCAACTCATGCATCTCCCATGCGAAATCGTTCTGTACATATAATTAGCAGGTTAGAAACTGAAAACATGTGTAGGAAATAAGAAGTATGGACCGTTCAATATGGACCTTGCGATGGAATGCAGAGTTCGGCTGGGTGGGGGTACGTCTCGGTTGTCACGGCCTCGTGGTATGGTGGGTCGTTCACAACCCTGATGCAACGAACCTTCGTCCGAGCAGAGTACCACTCGATGTACTGCTCGTATGTCCCGGGGTCATAGGGAGAAGCCTCCAGTGCACGTCCGCCAAAGCGTGGAGCCACTGCTCAACCCAATGGACCATCTTCTTGGTCCAGGAAGTCGTACCAGCTACTCCCTTCTTGGTGTACCTTTGGAAAATGAAACGATAAATTCGTATGTCCATAAGGAAAATGTTATGATAGAAATAAAACGTGAACTTACCATGAACGTTCGACGGCACTCGCAGCCCCCAGCGCACTGGGAACTCCTGGTGTAGACTAAACTAGCGCATCACCCAATGCACTGGTACTCCTCCACGAAGATGTCATGCGCCAAGAACTTCTGCGTGTACCAGTACTGCAAGTCTCACGTGCATTGGGTGGACAAGCCTCGGGTGCACACACTGACACTTTGATGGCAGTGTACGATGACTAGATGATGTGGTCATCCGTCAACTAATCAAACATTGCAATGTAGTCACGGTAGGATGCATGCGTAGTGATCGGAGTGAAGGTGACCTGTGAAATATAATAATAAAAACATAGCACATACAATTAAATTAAATTATGAAAAGGACAAAGGTTCAAAAAACATACCCATTGGCGACACCGACTGCCGTACCCTTGGTCGGCGGTCCACGAGGTCGGCCGGCGTACATTGCGTCGGTGTAGGTTCCCAGAGTCTAAGCGTGGTCATCCGATCTAGAAGCACTCGAAGGACCACAATCAAGAAGCGGGCATTCGAGAGGACGAGCTCTCCCAAACACGGTGGAACACGATGCATAGGTCGCGTACATCCAACACAAGCATCCACGGCTCTAGGTGTATGGCAAGATCATGTCCACCTCCACCTCCACCTCCACCACCCACATGCGTAGCGGATCATGTGCTTGTACCCGTTGTCCTTTGTGGGACCCGGGAACATAGCGTGCCCGTTATTCTTGTGGGACCCGAGAACATGACCCACCCAAACACCACAGCAAGTGCACCTCGAAGTACCTCCTCATTTTGTACCGGGTGTGTCGGTCCTAGGGTAGCCGCCGCAGAAGACAAAGACACATCAGAGTTGAACAAAGGAATTGAAGAACAAACACAAGAGTTATAAATAGTTCGTCGAGCGGGTTGATCCACCTCGGCATCGCCACGTGTATCTTGGAGTACTACACATGAGCGGTGTTGGATGATAATAACACCTGGAGCCTCCCAAGGATATCCATGCGCGGGACGTTGTACGCTGCCATTGGGGAAGTCCATGCAGGGCAACCCGGTGGTTAGGTAGCCCACGTCCTGAAGCGTCGACATCATCTCCCCGCACGGTAGGTGGAACGTGTGCATTTTTTACCTCCACCGAATTGAAGCGGAAACACAAGAGTTATAAATACTTACGTCGAAATGGTTGATCCACCTCAGCATCGGCCTATGTGTACTAGAGAACTCCCTATAGCCGGCGTTGGCCAGCAGCAACCCCTAGAACCTCCCGAGGATATCTGTGAGCCATGTGTTCAAGACGTCGTTACCTTTGCCATGGGAAGCCGTGCGAGTTAACTGGTCAGGTAACCCATGTCCTGAAGTGTTGGAGTCACTCCCTGCATGGAAGGCGGAACATGTGCGTCTCTGGGCTCCATAGCTCAACCAGCACTGTCAGGAGCCACTGGTCGTATGAAAACCACCTCGGCGTAGACACCCTGGCGGTAACGTCCTCCTCGTCCTCCCACGTCACCTCCACCATCCTAGCTAGTGGAAGTAGGCTTGCTACTCTCAACTTGTGTTGAGAGGATTAAGAATATATGTGAGTCCACCCACACAAGTCAGATCGAAATTAATTACAAGAAAGTCAGAACTATATGTACAGCGAAACCCAACGTGGGTCCACCCTCTATGCCCTCATGGGCATGCGCAACCGCAACACGCCAAGCCCCAATGGGCTGCTCACCCTCCTGCGGGATGATGGTACTGAGGCGACTTGTAACATTCCAAACAATCATTTATGTTTTAAATGTAATTTGTGAGGATAAATTAAAACTTTTGTTGCCTCATGAAGTCATTTGAAATTTTCTAGAATTGTCCCCTAATAATTCCTATTTTTCAAAGAACCATGTTTCTTTGGAAGAAAATTGTTGTCATGAAAAACTTTCAAACCTAATCTTGTGATCATCCTCTGGAAATATTTTTCCTATCATATGGATCATCCTAGTTACCTATTTGAAAAATCTCATGATTTTTAGATTTTATTTGCTATTTCAAAAGACCAAGTCAAACCAATCTAAATTCTGGTCAAACCTCTAGGGCAGCAGCTTGTGAATTTTCTAGGGAGCAATACATTGCATGAAAATTTCTGGAACAATTACACAAGGTTGCTCTCTGTCCCTGTTAGTTCCCATAAAAATTTCAGAATTTTGGAGCTGAGCTACCTCTAAAATTCCTAATCTCTCAGCCTTTTAAAACCAAATTGGAATCATCATTCCTCGGGCCCGAGCCTAACTCCGACCGAGCCCAAGCGACTTGGCTCGGTCCAACCGTCTCACCGCGCATCGCTTGCAACCGTCGATGGAGCATCAGCGGTCGCGTTTGCGTACCGTTCGCTGGGTTTTAAAACACCTCGCGCGTTATCGATCGTTGGATCTCGATCCAGCGGCTCGACTCGATTCCTCTTCAACTCGATCGCGCGCCTTTTGTGTCGCTGCCGGTGGCCCCACGTCGGTCTCTCTTCCACCTCGTGGACGGCGCGCGCAGCGCGGCGAGCTCAGCGCCACGCGCCGAGCGCTCTGCGGCGTCCCCTTCAACGGCGTCAATCCGCGCCCTCATCCTCCACTCGAGCCGCGGTGCTGCTGCTTCCATCCATTGTTGCCCACCTATATCTCGCCCCTCTCGCCTCCTTTTCCCTCATTCTTCCTCTGGGTGAGGAAGAAGAAGCTCTCTGAGCTCGCTCCACGGTGAGTTTTCTTCTTCATGGTGTCCCCTCATTCCTATTCCTTCACTGGACCTTGTTCCTCAGTTTGGGCCCTTGTCTTCGCGTGTAGGACCGAGAGCACGAGGAGCGCCACCAGCTGCTCCAGGGCGCGCACCCGAGACTGCCGCCGTGTCATCTTCGTCTTCGGTGAGTTCCTACCCATTTCTTGCGCGTCACTTGGCGCCATAGGGTACAAGGAACATTTCCCCTCAGTCAATTTGGTGATTCGGTCTCAGGAACCTTCGGGATTAAACTTTTCCCCATTTTCGGTCGCTGGAGCTCCCTTCTTCTCCGGCAACGGTGCGGTGAGTCCCGGTTCAATTCCTTGTGCTGTGACCATCACCGTGACTCCCTCTAGTGGCCCCAATCTCCAATTTCAGTTTTCCTTTCTCAGGTAGGGCTCCCCTCGGTGAAGCCATCGCCGCCGCCTCGGTTCTCGCCACTGGGTCAACTCCGACCACCTCTCCGACTCCGCGTCATCCCGATGGGTCCACGGCCCTTCTTTGTTGCTTATGCTCGCGCTAGATCGGACGATGCATGGTCGTATTGCCGTTTTCGTTTTCTCGTACATGTCACTCCGCTTCACCTCGTCGCGCGCGCGTGTGGTCACCTCGAAACCTCGCCGGCGGTGCCGTCAGTGCGCGATTAGTGTCTTTGGACCCATTTTAGTGCTTGGCGCGCCGCCGAAGCCCTCCTTCGCGCGGCGCGCGGCAAATCTCGCGACGCGGCGAGCCCGTGGCGCGTTACGACCGCCACTTAGCGGCATGATTAGGAGTTAATGGCGATGATTAACATTTAAATCACGAATCTTTGTCGGAAATCCCCGTTTAGCTGCGGTTAAGTGTGTCACTTACATGTGGGCCTGAGGCCGTTAGTGCACAGTCGTGGTCTTGTGGACCGGCCGTGGACCCAGAGTCCATGCACTATTACGTGGGCGGACCGATGCCATGTGTAGGCCCCACTGTCGGTAAGTCGAAAATTAATATGGAAAATAGAAAATGGCACTGTGCATCGGACCCCACTTGTCAGCGTCTGTGGTTAGATGGGTATCGGTATAAAAAGTATTTAATGTATATGTAAATTCCGAAATGCTTTATTTCTGAACTAAAAAATGGGTTTAACTTCTAAAATGCATAACTATTTCATTTTAGCTCCAAAATTGATGTTTCAAATTTTGTTAGATTCTATTTTAAATGTACTTTAATAAAAAATAGGTTGAACCATGTTGCTGCTCCAGAAAATGTTTATTGATAAAATGACTCTAGGTTAGATTTATTTTTGCACTGAAAATTGTTTAAACTTCATAAATGCATAAGTATTTCTCTGTAACTTCAAATTGAGTGAATCCAATTTTGTTGGATTCCTCTAATAATGAAATTGCTGTCAAAATTAATTGTAGGCATGTTTCTGTTGATTGAAAAATTGTTAACTCAATTAAATTATGCTCATTTTCATGTCTTTGAAAATTTATAGAAAATGCATTATAGCTCCAAATGAGATGAATCCAATTGGGTTGTTCATCTTATGAGGTGCTAGATTTACTGTAAAAATTTCAAGTGCACCACATTTCCAGAAAATTTTGCCAAACAAATTAATTACAATAAATAGTATCAAATTTCATTTTTTAGCCGTGTAGAATTGTTTTGCTTATAACTTTTGCTCAGGGTGTCCAAATGAATTTATTCCTGTTTCTAAATTCATTATAAATCATGTTCTTGCTGCTGTAAAATTTTCAGAGCATTTGGAGAAAGTTGATTTTTGAGCTTTTTCGGTATTTTTCATTCTTATCGATTTCGATTCGTTTTTCGTTAGGTGCTGACGAGTGTATCGATCTTGAGAGTGAGCCTCTGCTGCAATCTGAGCAAGTCCAGCAAGGCAAGTAGTTTGATCATGTTAATCCCAGTATTTTAAATTCTAATATATTGTTTTCAACTCGTATGTATGCATTGCTACTTTGTGTTAAATTGGTTAGTTATTCCTTTAGATCCATAACCTGTTGGTAAATGATGTTCCTCTACTACCTGAGCCTAGGTTATTCGCTGTGGTTAAAGTCTGTTGGATGGGCTTTTGTCACTTAGTAGGTTTCGGTGCGAATTGCTTAGCCATGCTTAGCTTTGGTAGAAATGGCGATCATCGACTTAGTCGATGATTTTGATCACACAAATATTGATATTATTCCATTATGTCCAGCCTTTGTGATCTGTTAATTTGCAACTCAAAAACTGAAAATAAAACTTAAATCTTGACTTGGGCACAATGGTATTTTGGTGTGATCTGTTGGGTGTGATTTGGATTGGTGCCTAAGTCCCTAAGGACCGAGTTACTTGTGTCACTAAGCCAAGCGTGTGCGTGCTAACCACACGGGAGGGATATGGGACCTCTCTTGGCTAAGTACTTTGGGAGGCATTAATTGATGAGTCATTGGTGGTAGTTGTTAGTGTATGTTTGGATTGAGAGGGTGGAGATTCGGGTAGGTTCTCCATACCCGGGCGCCCATGATTGCTTGGTGGGCGGTGTTCGACTCAACGTGTGGGTCCTTGTGATTTATGTCGCGGCGAGATCACTAAGGTTAACCCCCATACGTGCGACTCTTAATTAGTGCAATCCATTGGAAATGTCTCGTTAGACTTGCGCGTACTGCGTACCAAAGGAAGTATGCTAACCGTGGCTGGTGGAAAGGCAGTCTATCGTGTGGGTACATTGGTACACCCCTGCAGGGTTTTTGATCTATTCGAATAGCCTCGTCCTAGGTTATGGACATGCTTGGTAAGGTCGTGCAAAAACTAGACTACAACTTTTAAAAACTTAAAACTTGACATGGGTGGCGTGAATGGGTAATTCATGCTATTGTTGTGGTGACTATCGGGATAGTCACTTCCAGGCTGTTGTTCTATTTATTATTATGCTACCTGCTGATATTTCAACAATTAAAAATGAATTGCAAACTTGCTCTTTTAAATGTATTACGTTATTGCAAATAAAATTTGCTTTGCGCTAAAATAAGACATATGACCTCCACCAAATGAGCTTGCATGTAGCATATGAATAGGTCTGCTATTCCACACGTCAGTCTTGCGAGTACAATTTTGTACTCATTTGCTTTGCTTAATATTATTTGTTGCGGAGGAAGAAGGTGAGCCCCAAGGGCCTCACTTTTGCGAGTTGTGCTGTGGAGGGGTTTGGGACGACTAGTTTGGCGGACCGATTGGTTGCCTTGTGGGTAAAGGCACGCCGATTGGATTTTGTTTATCGCCATCTTATGGCCCTTTTGTTTCCGCTGCTTATTTAGTCTTTAACTTGTCATTTGGCCGGTCGGCCCTCTTTTGTAATATTTTAATCAGGCTCTACACACCCTATTTAGCTACCCTGAAATTGTCGTATAATTATTAAAGCCACCTTGCTATTTTCCTAGTTTAAAATATATTCTCAGCATTTACAGAATATTTACTGTGCAAAAATAAGAACACAATTGAACCTAGGAATATTTTAATCAGTATTACACCCTATTTAGCTACTATAGAATTATCATATAATTTTTAGAGCAACCTTGCTATTTTCTTAGTTTAAAATATATTCTCGGTATTTACAGAATATTTATCGTGCAAAAAATAGAACATAATTGAAGCTAGAATATTTTAATCAGGTTCTACACACCCTATTTACCTACTCTAGAGTTTTTATGGAATTTTTAGTGCTACCTTGCTATTTTTCGAGTTTCTAAATTATTTTCCGTGTAAAAATTATCTAAACTACAACGATAATCTAAACTAAAATGGACTACACTACAACTAAAATGATCTAATGAAATCAATTTTCAGTCACTAGTTTTATTTGCTAACCTACTAGGGTTTTGAATTAAATTACAAAGTGGCAAAAAAAATACTTGCAAGGTAGACGTCAGGATTTGCTTCTGTTTGACTCTATCCTCTGTGACGAACCGGCAGGGCTTCACCACGTATTTTTCCTCCTCTCCTCTCTCCTTTCTCTCCCTCTTCTCTTCCTCCCCTCTTTTGCTCTCGGCTGAAATGAGGTTGGGGGGTGGGGGGAATCAGGTTTTTATATCTTAACATTGCCGCTATTTCAATTAGCGACAGTGTATTGTTCACCCCATGTCGCCAGATCAAATGACGACAGGGTATTGTCGCTGTTCACACGACACTTGTCGCCATTTCATCTGGCGAAAGGATGCTATTTTTGAAAAAAAAAAGTTGACTATTTAATTTGTAATTATTTATTAAAATATTGTTATTTAAAATAATTCTACAATAATGCATACTATGTTTACTATATTACCTCCCGTGGGGATCTTGCTTTTGTTAACTGTTCGTAACCTGCAGTCACATCGATAATATTTCGGTGTTCGAGCTTGCAGTCAAACAATGTGGTGTGGGGGCCGGATCCACGAAAAAATATTATCAGGGTTCTAAGCATAATGATATTATTGTCTGTTTATAAGTATCATTTGTTATCTCAAAATAGAATTTGTACTAGGCTTAGCAAGAAATTATTGAGTCACTCCAGCAGGCAGGACGACAATGACCCTAATGCTTACGTGTTGGATCCGCCCCTGTATCATCGGTTTTAATTACGGTGTCACGTGGACAAATATTTCACGGTTCACACTTTTCTTTCGAGCCGTCGAGTCACTCCAGCAGGCAGGACGACAATTCCATCTGTGTTCTTTAGCTCCAACCCCAAGCAAAGAATAACGCATGCTTTAGTAAAAGCACCCCAAAGCCCAATGGCAAAAGCCGACCAGTAAGGCTAATAATACGGAAGAGCTCATTTTTTCATGTTGCTCTCCTAGTTGTTGCCGTTCTTCCTCCTCCACCTGACACAAAAACACATCTTTCTTCTCGGAGAAACCACGCCAACATTTAGCTGCCAATTAAGGTACTAAGATTCTGTTCGTAACATGATTTTCAAAATGTTGATGCTCAAAACGTAACTAATAAGCTCTTGTAGGTGCTACCAAAGTGGAGATCCATCGCTGTGGAGGCGCAGATGGGTTAGATCTCTGAAGCCTTCATCATTACTTGGAATTCATCATGCCTCGACAGGTGTTTTTCCACATATATGTGCATGCTACTTTCACGAATCTTAGTCTACCACACGTCATCACTCATCACCAAATTAAATCGTACCAAATAATTAAAGATCATGAACCTACCGTGTGGCTATTAACCGACGACGTACGATCGTGTCGTAGTACAAACGCATGCCAACGTAATACGACGTACGATCTGTAGACAAGATCTTAGGACTAAACATGATCTAAGACATAAACCCTAGCAACATACATGAACACCTACATTAAACATTAGAGCGGAAGCTAATTAGTGTGTACCCGAGCTTGATGAAGCCACGAGGGATGATGATGAGTTGGTGTAGCTGAGGCCGGTCGTGGATGAAGAAGAGAGGCGTCCGTAGTGGTGGTCGTGGACGAGGGCCGGCGGTCCTGGGTCTTCGTCCACCTTAGCGCGCGTGAGTAGATCGGGTTTGTGTACGGGGTGTGTATCCGGCAGTCAAGAACAACCTCTTCTCGTGCCTGCCGAACCCCCTGAGTTCTTATTGCGCTAGGTGACCGGGACCCGAACCAAAGTGGTTGGCCGCGCCTTCCGATCATGGCGCGAGGGAGACATGGTCTCCCGGTAATTTCGGGAAATCTGTTAGCTTAGCGAAGATCAACCCAACATTCTCCCCTTTGATCGTAAGGCTAACATCATAAGCCAATTCTTAATGAAACAGCACACCAAGATAATGTGTCACATGACCAATGAAGTGCCATACAACCTCAGTATCTATAGTGTACTATCTCATCTTAAAATGGATACACATTATACTTAATGGGAGTTGGTTTTCTTTAAGGTCCTTTTATCCAGAATCAGAGGCTTTCCAATAAACCCATGCCGGCAACATGATCACGAAAGATATTGGGTGGTAAGCCTTTAGTAAACGGATCATAAGCATTGACTTAGTACTAATATGTTTGATACTAATGGTTTGATCCTCGGATTCTATCTTTCACAACATGATACTTAATGTCAATGTGTTTGGCAGCACCACTTGACTTGTTGTTACTGCATAAAAGATGCGGGTTCGTTATCGCGATATAAGGTGAGCGGTTTCGAATCATCTACCACTCTAAGTCCCGGATAAAATTCTTAAGCCATACAGCCTGCCCGGTGGCCTCATAACATGCCACAAACTCAGCTTGCATCGTTGAAGATGCCGTAAGGGTTTGTTTGGAGCTTTTCCACGAGATAGCTCCTGAGCGAGTATGAAGATATAACTGGCGTGGATTTCTTAGTATCAACACATCCCGCAAAATCTGAATCAATAACCAACAACTTCAAGGTTATCAGAATTCTTATACGTGAGCATGAAATTCTTAGTAGCTTACATATACCGCAAGACTTTCTTAACGGCCTTCCAGTGGTCCGCCCTAGATTTGGTGATATCTGCTAAGCATCCACGGTTACAAAGCTAAATCGTATGTACATACTTGAGCATACATAATGCTTCCGGCAGTGAAGCATAAGGAACCGACTTCATCGATCGGTTTCATATTGGTAAATATTACTGGAATTCATCATGCCTCGACAGGTGTTTTCCACATATATATGCATGCTATTTTCACGAATCTTAGTCTACCACACGTCATCACTCATCACCAAATTAAATCGTACCAAATAATTAAAGATCATGAACCTACCGTGTGGCTATTAACCGACGACGTACGATCGTGTCGTAGTACAAACGCATGCCAACGTAATACGACGTACGATCGTGTCGTAATACGATCTTGAAAAAAATGATTCGTTGAAGATTTAAAAATAAGCCACTCCACCAGGCATTTGTTTTCTGAGTTTAAGCACTACTATTAATACAAAATCGCTTAGGAACCTGACTTAGGTGGTGAGTCTTCTTGTGTTTGCTGGGCCTTTATACTGAGAAATTCACCATGCCTCTACAGGTTATTTTTTCTGTATGCTATGTAAAAAAAACAGAGTAGTAGTTAAGTCTTCCTATTAGTATGTTTTGTGGTTCTTTAAAATATAGTATAATGCCTCAAGAGGTATTCGTCTACGTACATATGAATGCTATTTTCACGATGTATAGTAGTATGTTTATTAGTGAGTTTTATGCTATGGCTTGCTATGGCTTAGGATGTATAGTACTTATCAGACCCCAAATTTGAAATTCGGTATCTTTTATGTTCATAGCATCGGTTACTGGATCAGTAGGTAGTGCTCACAGTTATATTATTGTAGCATGAAAATGTAAAACTATTACATAATAATAAACAAAAAATAATTATACCTTACGGCTTTTTAGATAATTTCAAATGCTCAGAATTTTTGGAATGTTATGCATACCCATCACTCTTCCTTAAAATACAAGTCCTCAAATTGGAAGAATCGCAAACAACTATATCTTCTCTAGCACACGTCATTACTCATACTACTCATACCAAACCATACCAAATAATTACGATTCCAAACCTACCGTTTTGCTGTTAACTGACGACGTACGCTCATCCCACAATACAATGCCTGCCAAAGATGCGTTGTATTAGATCTTGGAAAAAAAAAAATTCACGTTTTGAAGATTTAAAAGTAAGCCACACCACCGAGTCATATAGTGTCTATAGTTAATGGAACATTCAAAAAATTCTCGATATCTAAAAAACATACTGCTCTTTTATGAGCATACAATTCTTGAAATCCATCAAATCTTAAATCTTGACATTTTCATTGATGCGAAAAGGACAATCGGTAGCGACATTACTAGAAACCAAGTATTCATTAAGAAGAAAAAGAAGGCAAGGACATTAATTAGCCCTAACACGTACCGGTCACACCCAAGCATATATAGTTAACCCAAGCATGCATGAATGTCCTATATAATTTTCTAATTTAAAGATGGTCCACCGATTCGCTGCATACCTTTGTCAGCACTTTTTCGATAAATGGAGTAATTGAAGTGACCTCAATTAATGCAGTATATTGATCCGAACAACGTCGAGCAGGCGGTGCGAGAGATAACCCGTTATCTAGAGGATACGAGCAACACAGCACACAAGGCCATCTACTTTGAGGGATGGCAGGGACTGGGTGCTTCTGCGGTGATTAGAGCTATAGCCCAAGACCCTCCGCTGTCTGTGAGAGAACTTTGATAAGATCATCCACGTCGATTGCTCGAGGTGGAAAAGCCGAAGAGCACTCCAGAGGGCAATCGCGGAGGAACTGAAGCTTCCTCAGCGGGTAATGGCTATTTTTGATAGACAAGACGAGGAGGATGATTTCAGCGGGGTAGATGAAGGCTCTAGAGAAGAGATGGAAGACGTCGGGAGAGATCTTTCGAGCAATACTAGACTACAGATGTTTAGTGGTCTTCCATAACGGAAGCAACGATACAATTGACTTAACTGGCTTGGGATTGTTCGGTACTAAGGTACTGTGGACCTTCAGAGGAAGGCTTCGGCTCAACCCAGAAATAAGAGAAAAGGTGGATAATTCACATCTTTATCTTTATGTCCCTGAGGATTATATGCGGGATCGTGACGCTTTACTACGTGGAGAGGCTACGGAGGTTGCTCAACACACACATAAGCCTGGTATTACCACAGAAATAGCTACACAGTGTTGCTTGTATCTCCTGTCGTTGAACTCTAAGAATGGCGACATCATGGACTACAACTGGGCTACCCATGCTTCCAGCTATTGGGTTTGTGATGGGATTGTGCAGCAAGGCCAGGAAGACGAAGCCTGGGAGATTGGTGTTGCTCTGCATCATGGATCGACTAGAGGACTACTCATCTAATAGATTGCCCTCTTTTGGTTATAAATTCGGACTCCTAAAAATCGTTGGGTTTGAAATCGCATACCCGATAGTAAGGAAGGTGGGCGATAAGTGTATCAGCTGTACATCCGAAACATCATCATTTTCTTGGCAATCGAGTGAACCCGATCATCGGTAGCATCACTACCCAATAACATGTTTCAAAGAATCGAGAAACTTGTGTATTGAAACTCATCAATGCACCTTGACTTTTCTTCGCCCCTTTCATTTGTTGCGCGGCTTAAGATTCCTCGGATTAGATGTTGCATGGATCAACCACGAAAAAAGCACCAAAACAACAAGAGGAGGAGCAAGGTAGACCAGAAATGGATTTTTGAGCTGTGGGTCTGGACATACGCAACACGATTGGGGCAACAATATTGCTTGGCAACGATCGCGGATCCTAAAAGCTTAGCATAATTGGGCCTACAAGCTCTTGGGAGACAGGCCAAAGGATGAATTTACTGGATGTCTTTGAAGTTGGAACTCCTCGACCTATCTGGGAACAATACCATGCAAGTTTTGCAGAGCTTTGTCAAGGGCAAGCGGCCTCGGACTTTGGTTCTAGATGGTTGTGTTTGTTTGGAAAATGTTGGCCCTGAAGGAATCCTCGATCACTTGAATCATTCGGCTTGGATGCGAGGAGCGGGAGGGTCCTAACGAAAAGCTAAAATATCCGTATCTCCTTGGTGGTTGTGCAAGATTGGTGGACTTGAAATTGCGTGGGCCATTGCCAAACCTTGAGGAGCTTGACCTCTCGGCGCGGCGATCAAAGCGCTTGACCTGAAAAATGAGGTGGTCCAGTCCCAAGTCTCCGACAAATCGTTCTCTTGAGTAAACATGTGACTCAGCTCAATCTTGTGGCCAAAGAGAATGCAACAGCTAAGGATGCTATGCATTGACACTCGAGGAGGAGGAGAAGAGGCGGAAAATTATCAAGCGGTTCTTTCGCCCATCCGTTACGACCAGAATATTGTCACGCATATGTTGCTAGTATGGACATGAGATTTGTTCGATTGTTGATGCTACAAAGGGGTGGAGTGTTTCGTTGGATGGCTAATAGATTTAATCTAGTCTTGTGCACATCTGCTACTAGGAAAGAAGATGTGCGGAGGTGCAACAAGGAGAAGGTGGGCGTTATAGCACTGGACCGCATCTACGAGTCGCCGATCCCAAGACTTGCGGCACCTACATTGATGTCGCTATTGAGGAGATAATTCTGCTCATGGCGGCAGCGATGCCCGCAGATTTCAACCATTGGGCTGCCATGTGGAGCTTGGCGAGGAATTAGCAACATTAATGTGGAGGCGTACAAGGGATGAAGGCTATCATCTTTGTGATGAACAAGGTTGAGTCGTTGCGTGCACGACAATTCTTCCATCACCGATGTTATCCCTGGCGCATGATGTCCACGAGAGCGAAAAATTGATTGGTCTAGTCTCAAGCGGTGCGGTGTCGAGAGATGCCCAGTGGACACATCTTCAACACTCGCTCACGATATCTCTGCTTTAAAGAAGTGGAGACCTTTTGGCAGTGATCTCCCGATGGCCCACGCATTTGGAGCAAAGGAAGGGCGGTCGATGCCACGGACACTCTTTCCTTTGCGATCTTTGGAGCATTCACCGCACTCCTGCCCAGCTCACATTTGTCCTCCATTGTCGTGGTTCTACACCTTGAGCAGCTTGAGACCCTCCACATCGTTGGTGTGGTGATCTCAAGCAGTCTTCCCGTGGAGCGAGTTTTTAAAGGAATAGCTACCTACCATCGGAAAGGTACTGGAATTCCCAAGGCTAAAGCACATCCACACGCATGATCTCCCAGTCTCAGCCAGATATGCGAGGCCGGATGTGCACCCATGCTCGAGACGATGCGGGTCGAGGGGATCTTTGGGGCCTCGAGCGGCTCTGGCCGTCGGTCGAGACAGCCGCCCCACTGTGGACTGCGAGAAGGACTGGTGGGAGAAGCTGGAGTGGGATGGGGAGGATGCCGGCCATGACTTGTCCCTCTTCAACCTTCGCCACTCACGGTACTACAAGAAGGCCCTGCCCAGAGGCTCTGTTCTCCGGTGATCCGCATAAATGCTCAGGTATGTCTCTGTACTAAACTCCTTGATCTGCTTATTTGTTCATTGTCTTGAACGATCCATCCAGCTTCCTTTAACCGGTTGTCTTTGCGACCTTTGTAGATTTGATGGTGGTAAGACAAGGACGTGTTGCTGCTTACTACTGCTGCCGTTGCTGTAATGGATCAAACGTTTGCTTACCAAGTTGGTGTGTTTTCTAAAGAATAAATTGGTGTTTGATGCTGAGTGCATCCACCAAGCCAGTGTGTTTGATACTATGTTAATTTGCGTGAGACTTATGAGACAGGCGTACCATCTATTTGCTTCGGTTTGTGGTTATGTATGTGCTTGAAATAAGAGGGTCAGCTGTGCCTGTGGTGTGTCTGTCAGTGATGCAGCAGCATGCTAATGCTGCCTGAACTATATTTAATTGATTTTACATGTATTCTGAATCGTCTCGTTCTACTCATTCTTCAGATCATTTTGTGTATGTATACACTAGCTGGTATGAATTGGCTTGGTAGTTACCAGCGCTCCAGCAGGGGCATGCTTCTTTTGCACTGACTCATTCATACAACTAGGAGGAAAAGCACGCGCTACGCCGTGCCGGTAAATAAATAGGTGGAATTAATAGCTGTGGATATTGTAGACGATAAGAATCATGCAAAATCCTAATTCTAAATTTAAATGGCCTGGCTAATATGGTACCAATGAGTTTATTTGCATGTATTTTATATTACCTGGATAGGACCAACACTGTTCATGGAGGCAAAGAAGGAAACGATTATCTTGTAGAACAAAATCAACTGGATTCAGCTAGCTAGAAACTATTAAAAAAATGAAGGTTCTTAAAGATGGATGAGTTGGTAATTGCAATTTATAATGTGTGTGTAATATATATATATATATATATATATATATATATATATATATATATATATATATATACCATTTAAACGAACATATTATACTTCTTTACCACTTTAGTATACTTAAATATCAATTATAAGATACTCCAATGCAACTTGATTGGAAAAAAGATTAATTGGAGCCTTTTTTATATACCTTTTTCATATATAAAAGAAGTATATACACAAATTTTGCTATAAAAGTGAACTTTGATGAAATTTTTCATGGAACTCACTTTAGAGTATCTTATAATCATTATTGGAGTATGCTCAAATTGATAAAGAGGTATCATCGTACCATTTAAGTGGTATATGAGAGGTGGGAGTACGTACTCATAGATACCATTTTCATATGTATGTACTTGTAGATATATTAGGTACTTGTAGTGGAAATATGGCACACACTGCTATTGAATAGCTTGCTTAACAAAGGACATGCAACCACATGCTAGAAAAAAATCAATGGCCAACCCTTATTATATACAATGGCTTTAGGTACCAACAAATATTTCGGCCACAACTCTAAAGCAACCAGTCATGTACAACGATTTAGAATGAAATCTGAAAAAAAACACTCTATGTATGGCCGAAATGCGGACACAGGGAGGACGCTGTCGTGCAGGTCTTGGACGGCTATTTCGATGGCGGACGACGTTTCTTCCGATGCCCACACTCTGGGGTACAATTAGTAAGTTGTTTGCTTTATGTTCTGCTAATAGAGCCTTCATGTTAACCCTCCTTTCCAGCGAGATGGTGAAATGCAACTTTGTCATTGGATCGATCCTTCCATGAGCGACATGTTGCGGTGTACATTGATAAATTGTGGAACCGAATCTTGGAGTTGGAGGCGCGGATTGGCGATCTCAATGAGGAAAGCGATGACCTCGCCAGCAGTCTGCAAACGGAGAGGGCAACAAGGAGGTCGTCAACATAGGAAGTTCCTATGATCCCACATGTTCTTTGTGCGAACCCTAGCTGCATATGTGCGTGTCACTACAACGACGGCAACCCACGTCCGAGGCGCCCCCGTGAACAACACTCTATGTGGGTAGCGCGAGACATCTTCTACCATTATACACGACCAGAGAAGCTTGTACCTCCGTACTCATCCCCTTATTTACGCAATTATGTTCAATCTCGTGAACCATGTAACTTAACGGTCGATGCGTCATTGCGGTTGCCTTTTATCGAGTGGACTGCTTCATGTCATTGCGGTTGCCTTTTATTGAGTGGACTGCTTAATGGATGTGTCGTGTGCATTGCATATCGACATCTCCAATGGTCTTGCAATTTAGCTTTTTATTTAGACAACATTCCAAGTAAGGGAAAGTATAGCATATTTGGTATATCCACAACCTTCTCTAGACCATAAATATACCTTCTTTGTCGAGACATTTATCACCAAAATGTAACCCTGAAATCTCAAATACATTCCAAATCACATGAAATCATGAAACCCTAATATCAAAACCTAAAATCCAAATTCTCGTGACCTAAATACTAATTTTTTTAGAGAATACCATAACACATAAAATTACCAAAATATTACACAATCAAGTCATACTAATTAGCGATAAAAAATCTGAACGAATAAAATTATGAAAAATTTAGACAACATTGCAAGTAAGGAAAATATAGCATATTTGGAATATCCATAACCTTCTCTAGGCCGTAAATATACCTTCTTTATTGAGACATTTATCAATAAAATATAATCTGGCAAATCTCAAATACATTCCAAGTCACATGAAATCATGAAACCCTAATATCAAAAACCTAAAATCCAATTCTGAACATATATAAAATTACCAAAATATTATACAATCAAGTCCACTTTGGCATAGTCATACCAATTAACGATAAAAAATCTGAACGAATAAAATTATAAAAAAAATTATACAACCAAGTACACGATGTCAGGAGGCTACACAAATTTTTTTGTAATTTTTGGAAATCATTGCTATATTTAAAATTATTCCTAACCCTAACCATAATTTCAATTTTAGAATTTCTAATTATCCTAACCTAACCCTAACCCTAACACCGACCTAACTAACTAACTAACCTACGGTCTTGGCGCAGTGGCGTGCGTGCGCCCGCAGCCAGCGCATGGGCGGTCTGCAGGCGGGCGCGGGTGGGGCTGCGCGCCGCAGGCGGTGCTTTCGCGTGCCACGTGGCGGGGTAGGGGTGGTCGCGAGAGTCGAGCGCGCGGTGGCGGCGGGGCCTCGCCGACGTGGCGGGGTGGCGAGGGGGCCGAGGTGGCGGGAACAGGCGGGCGCGGGGTGGGCGCGCGCGCCGCGGTACGTGTCGCGCGCGCGGTCGCCATGCGCCAGAGTTATATATCTGCAAATACGCTGGAAGTTGGTTAAAAGTGTAAATACGAGTTCAAAAGTGGTCGTATCGGCAAAAATTCCTTTTACATATGTCCGTATGTATTGTATGTTAAAACGAAAGGTTATGCTACAATTTTGCATCTGACTAATAAACACTAAACAACCAAAGAGGTCGATTCCTATGAAAATGTGTGTTTCATTTCAATGGAATATTTTTTTGTGTTACCCGTAGAAGGGAAACTAAACTATTTAAAGCGGAGTGAGGTGTCATAAGCCTCCACTAAATGAATGAACATGGGCAAAACAAATTGGCGACCTCTATAACAAATGTGGAGCTCCACAATACCGATATTCTTGTGTATATGAGATATGCTCGAGCCAAACAAGACTTCATGAGTTACCGATTGCCATAATAGGAGCTTGATCGCATTTTGATTGCCATGCAGGTTGAGACTGGTCATAATTCAGTATAAGGAATCGAACCACACCGTTGGAAAAGAAATTAAAAAAATTGCCCAACACAGAGACCCTCCACATCGTCTGCTGTGGTCATATCGACAAGTCTTCCCGTGGAGGCGAGTTTCTAGCGAAATAGCTACGATCATCGGAAAGGTACACTGCAATTCCCAAAGCTGAAGCATCCACCGCATAATCTCCCGGTCTGCAGCAGATATGCGAGGCCAAGATGTCTGCGCCATGCTCGAGACGATCCGGGTCGAGGATGTTTGGGGCCTCAAGCGGCTCCGCCTTGGTCGAGACACCGCCCCATTGTGGATCGCAAGAAGGATCGTGGGAGAAGCTGGAGTGGGATGGGGAGGATGTCGGCCATGACTCTGTCCCTCTTCAACCCGCGCCACTCACGGTACTACAAGAAGGCCCCCGCCTGAGGCTCTGTTCTCGGTGAACCAGCATAAATGCTCGGTATATATACACATGCTCTTCCTATATTTTTTTCTTTCATGTATGTCTATGTGTACTAAACTCTTGATACGCTTATTTGTTCATTTTGTCTTGAACGATCCATCCAACTTCCTTTAACCGGTTGTCTTTGCGACCTTTGCGATTTGATGGTGGTAAGGCAAGGACGTCTGCTGCTACTACTGCTGCCGTTGTTACAATGGATCAAGCGTTTGCTTGCCAAGTTGGTGTGTTTCCTAAAGAATAAATTGGTGTTTGATCTCGCGGGCATCTACGAATCTATTTGGTTTGGATTGTGGTTATGTGTGTGCTTGAAATAAGAGGGTCACCTGTGCTCAGAGACCGTGTTGTGTCTATTAGTCACCGAACGTAACCCCATGGTGTGAGAGTGTTGCTTGCAAAAGACTCAAGACATTGTGTTTGTGCGATTGATGCAAGTGACATGCTAATGCTGCCGGAAATATACTTGGTTCATTTGTTAGAACAATAATATGATCTAGACCGATGATTAAAAATAACGAGTGCGTCGATATGTGGTAATTGCAACACCTATAAAATTTGTAAACACGTACATACCGATAACGATATCATTGTTCGTTGTAGGGTTGGCTGTAGTAGTAGATGTGCATGTGCTCAATCTACCTAGGGTTTGGTCTTTCCAGCAAGAGGTAAGCCACAAATTCCAAATGATGGTGATAGGTGGTATAGTATGAGTTATCTGTTGAGAGGATCGACCATATTTATAGCCTTTGGCATAAAATCTTATCCGTCTCATAATTAGAGATAGATTTCAAACAGTCTCTACATAGATTTAAAATCCAAGTCCATATTTTCCTTATGTATACTCGGGCTCTTAATAAATATTTTATTTGATCACTTTATATATTTGAGCCAATTGAAAAATAGATAGCTAATATTTATTTAAACTCGTGTAGGTCCACATTATCAAAATTAAACCAACAATCTCCCACTTGGACTAAATGAGTAAATACATATCAAAAAACTTTATTAGCTCCAAAATTGCTATCTATGACATGAGTATCTTTAAACCAATCCGTCCATCGTATGCTCATACAACATTCATATACAATGTGTACAACAATTTTAATCCATATGTGAAACAAAATACACAAATGGTCAAACTCACCATCCGATCTAGCGCAACAAAAATCAGCGAGGCAAAATAATTATTTAGTAAGCCTGCAACAAATCCCCATCCGATGCAAAAAAAAATGTTGTGTTACAACTTACAACACTGCAAAATTCACTCTCCAGATGTAACAAAAATCATAGCAAATCGCGACAGCGATTACTAGAGCGTGCAACACAATCTCATACCAACCGTAACAAAAAAAAAAAATTCTCGTGCAACAAATTGGATCAATCGTTTGCTTGCCAAGTTGGTGTGTTTTCTAAAAAATAAATTGGTGTTTGATGCTGCGTACATCCACCAAGCTGGTGTGGGGTGTGGAGTCTTTGTTGCAAAACAGACTTAGGCGAGTTTGTGTGTGATTGATGCAAAGAACATACTAATGTCATCAACATATGTTTGATTGATTTGCATCTATCCTTAATTATCTCGCTCTATTCATTCTTCACATCATTTTTGTGTATACCAGCTGATTACTACTAGCTCTTGCCTCTTGGTAGTTACGAAATAGAGAAGAATTTGGTGTCTTGTTGTAGCTTCAGTTGAAACCAAGTCTTGCAGGTGAGGATACTCCTCCCTAAAATATCTAGCTCTCCTGATCATTCTCTGCAATATGCTTGATCATTTGATAAAGACGAAAGTTATGTGCTGCAAAAGATCCATACAATTTTGACAAATAGATAGAACTCATAGAAGTTGACTATCAACTTGTTGGTGCCTCAGGCGGTTCCCAGCCGTCGGTCGCAGCCGTCGAGACAGCTGGACTGCGAGAAGGATTGGTGGACCCTGATTCAGAAGGAATCAGACCCATCAGCTACCTTCAACCCGCGCAACTCACAGTACTACAAGAATGCTCAGGCATATATACACATGCTCTTCCTATTTTTTTTCTTCTCATCCATGTATGTCTCTATGTACTAAACTCCTTGATCTGCTTATTTGTTCATTTTGTCTTCAACTATCCATCCAGCTTCCTTTAATCGGTTGCCTTGCGACCTTTGCAGATTTGGTGGTGGTAAGATGGTTGGAAATTAGTCTAGACTTATCAAGTAATAGGGTGTTAAGATTCTGATGCAATCAGCATTAGATCAAATTAATTTGTTTTCTTTGTTAGGTTTTTCATGTTTAGTTTTTGGCTTGGTTAGTAAGTTGATTAAGTAGTCTTTAAAAATATATGTAATCATGTGTTTGATAAGCAATAGAGGAAAATAAAAAATAGAAAACGTTGTGCTGGTGCAGCACCAAAATCCTCTGTTCTTCCTGCGTCCGTGTGTCTTGCTTGCAGCGTACTTGAGTTTTTTTCCAGAGCATTCTTGCCGATCGTACTGCAGCATGTGTTTCATCTAGAGCCACAGCTTGTACCATGCAGAGCCATAGTATGCGTGTGTTCCTTCCTGTGATTGTTTTTCTCGTGCGTGAATCAAGGCACCGCCGTGCAAAAGTTTTCTTCAGTTTGGTATCAGAGCGAGGTTCGACATGAGGATAAGCTATCCGGCGATAGCTCACCAAGTAGTGACGCACCAACGTGGCTCCATGCAAGGAGTGGTGGTGGCTCTGGTGCACGCGTGTGCTGATGACCATAGCAGGGAGCCGGCTGCGTGTTGTGTCTGACGAGCATGACTGGTGCAAGCTTGAAGCCGAGGAGTCGGCTGCCGCGTGGGGATATCCGAGTCTCCATTGCCGTCAAGTTGCATCGCAGGTAGAGGAGAATAGGCATGAGGAGATGTTGCCCGATAAGTCGTGTCATTGGCGGCAATGAGGTAGCAACAATAGTGTGGAGGCCATCGTTGCAAGAAGAGCCGAGGTCATCGAGGTCGGAGTCGCCGGCAAGTTGTGTCACCAGCGACGAAGAGGTGGCGCGAAGGGTGGAGAAGGTGCGTCTCCCAATACCCGCACGAAACAAACCGATGTCTGTTAAAGCCGATGGTGTCATCAACAATTGGCGTGACAAGATGGCATTAGCGATCGTCGACCGGATTTTCTAATCCGAACCCTGCAGTGAAAACGTCAGGCTATTCCTCGGATCGGAGATAGCACTCGTGCATTGCTGAATCATTCATACATGGCGTGAACTAAAGTATCAATATTACAATCAACAGAGTGACATAGACCACGTCGGGTCGAGTTTTACAACAGGGGCCGATCAGGCCAAATTGATTACAATACAGAACACCGAATACGGTAGCGGAAGCAAAAGGGTAGAGCTCATCTCTTCACAGGCAAGTGATCGGGCAACTCAGGTAATCTGTGATATTACCCAAGGACCGGATAATATCGGTTGTACGCAAGTACCAACGAAGTCAACTTAGATCGCCGAGGCCTAGACTACAGATCCTAGACTACTCTTCATCGTTTCCTTGCCCATCAACTTCTGGTTCCTCGTAGTAAGCATAGTCTCCTCCATCAGCGTCATCTGAAGGGTTTGGGGGAGAGCGAGGATGAGCACAACTACCGTGCTCGCGAGCCAATACACAATGCAATGATATACATGCAAGGCTTACAAGGATGGCTCGGTTCTTTTATTTGCGAAAGCAATACTTTTAAATATCACAAGTACAAATTCCTAGCACTTAGCATTTTTAACAAATTCCATTTTAGTTAAAGAGAGAAATTGTGCAATATTTGTATCAGCAGAGGTTACCTCCACCTTCATGCTTATTTTGATTGTGGTTACATCCACCACTAAACGACACTGGGTACAAAGACCCGTGGATTAACCAATCTCGTGGCTAGGTGAGCCCGCCACAATTTTCATACCACCCAACAAGGTTTTGAAATAGAACTAACTCAAGTTAAGTTCCCATGTCCGCCTTTGTCCGTAGGCAGGCACTACTGCTTAAAACAGTTTGTAACTCTGCAGAGATTGTACACTTTACCCACAAGAGACAATTAACTCGTTTGCCTACACGATTCCGTCGTCGTAGTCGAGAGGTTGTCACAATAACTTTTCTAAATATCTCGCCCCTTCCTCGTCTCACCCATATGGGGTTATGCCCATACGTTGCGCGGATGTCCACCTCGGCCCGATCGGCGAAGCGTGGCTACACCTCGTGGATCGCGAACTTCACCCTTGACTCGGTGTCCCATCCAAGCCCGACATACCTGAGCTTGTGCCCCTTTAACCCTCCAAAGGAGATGATTTTCAGGATTTGATAAATGTACTAAGCCAAGTCGCAGCTTTGTCGCAGACTTGTGGTTGTACTTGTTATACACAGAGGTCGTGACAAGATTAAGTCCTTAGGGTTGTCCGGGCGGCTCAACCACATTCCCGCCATTCTCGTGCTACATCCGCACCCACCATCTTACCATCCGCCTGCACGTGGTATTAGCAGCTTTAGGGTTTTGAGATGTAAAATACTACAATTCAACCAACTCGCCATTTACCCGCAATGATCGCCCAAATCATTTTATGTTTGAAATGATGATGATTAGGACATTTTAATGTCCCTAGATTTAACAAGTCTAGCATGTCGCTTAAGTACAACCTATAGCTAGTATTACCATATAGTTACTAGGGTGACAACGGAATTAAGGGATTCAAATTATCAAGGATGGTATATTAATTAGTTATTCCACAACTGGGTATTTATCTACCTTAAACATTAACATACATTGATTATGAAATTAAAGCATGCATTTTGCTATTTTTAAAAGACATAATTTACATGAAATGTAGGCTCAATATGATCAAAGTATTGACTCGCCTTGGTTGTAGGGGAGAGAGTCCGGGTAGTCTTGTCCTTGATCAACGTGGAGGTCTCCGGCGTCTCCGAAATCTACGCGGGCGAAGTACCGGCAAAATAAACGACAAGCAACGAGAGCAATTAAATACACAAGAGTACACAAATGAACTCCAAATTGAACAAGACCTATGCCATTAGCAAGATCTTGATTTTAGAAATTTTTAGAAATTTATTTCATAATTTTTGGAGCTAAAATGAGGGAGATATTAATTTTAGAAGCCTCTCTTTTAAATTAAAAAGGAAAAAGGAAAAGAAAATCGACAGAAAAAGAAAAACGCAATTCGGCCCACAGTTGAAAACGGCCCGGCCCAAGGCCTGGGCCAAACGCTAGCAAGACGCGGGCGCGCCCACGCGGACGAGGCGCGGCCGGTGGCGGCCTCAAAGGGGAGGGGAGGGTTACGGGCGGCTGCGTGAGGTGAGGGGCTCGGGCGCCGGCGGCTGCGGGAAGGAGGAGCGGGGCTGGGGAAGAGCGGCGACGGAGGTGGAGAAGAGGAGCTGGGCGCGCTTGGTGCGGCAATGGCTGGGAGATGGCGACGACGACGAGGAGGCGCGGCACACCTGAGGGCTCACCAACGCGAAGACGACGAGGTAAGCCCTCGCCCTTCTTCTTCCTCTCCTTTTCTTCTTCTCTACTTCCTCTCGGTGCTTGCTTGGGGGAGGAGGGGGAGCGGAGGTGTCGGGCTAGGGCTTTTAAAGTCGACGCGAGGAGAGGGGGTCCGCGAGCGGCGCGGCTTTCGAGCGCGCGCGGCGCACGGAGAAATGATAGCGGCTCGACGGCGTGCGGGAGAGCACCGGCTCGGCGAGGACGGCAAGGACGGCGAGCAGCGTGGACGGACAAACCGAGGGGGTCGGGCAGGGGTTGACGGGGAAGAAACGGGGGGGTCCGTCCGCGGGTTGACCTCGTGGGGAGAAACGGGCATCACAAATCCTACCCACCTTAAACGGAATTCGACCTGAGATTCGAGCCGCCCGAGAAACGAGGATGGGAAATCCAGCTTGTTGATCTTCTCGCCCGCATGGCTTCTTTGGTCGAATGATGGCTCCACCGACCTTGCAAAGGCGGATGACTTGACGCTTGTACGCTTCGATGACATCGAGGATCTTGATCGTGTGCTCGGATAAGTCAAATCCTCATCAAGTGCGATGGCTTGACAGAGTCCGCTCTTGGTACTCGAGACATTTCTTTAGTTGAGAGACATGAAACACGCTAGGACGCGTCGACAAACTTTCGTAGCTCTAGCCGATAGGCAACTTCTCCACGCTTAGCGGTGATCGAACGCCTATGTATCTTGGTGCGAGCTTGCCTTTAACTTTGAATCTTCGGTTCCACGAAGTGGCGATACCTTGAGATACACAAATCTCCAACTTCGAAGGTTAAGTCTCTTCGACGGTTGTCGCGATAACTCTTCTGCTTAGATCGAAGCCGCTGAAGACGATCTCGATCAATCGAACTTTCTCTTCAACTTGCTTGAGAGTATCCGTCCAAGACATATCCTTCACGGTTCGACCAATGCAACGGGTTCTCATTTTCTCCCGTGGCGCTCAAACGGGACATTTTCGACTTGATCGATAACTATTATTGTATGCAAACTCGGCATCTGAGACATTTTTCCCGCCTACTGTGAACTCCAAAGCACAAGCTCGAAGTATGTCTTCTAGGATTTGATTTGTTCTTTCCGTCGACCATCGGTCATGGATGATAGGTGTCTTTGAAGGTAAGGTGTGTTCCAAGGGCATCATGCAAACTAGCCTGTAAATGCGAGGTAAATTGAGAACCTCGATCGAGACTATTCTCTTGGGTACTCCATGTAAACACACGATACGAGCCATGTATAACTCGGCTAACTTGTCTCCTTGTAAGTTGTCTTCACAGGGATGAAGTGGGCGACTTTAGTCAATCATCAACTATAACCCATACCGAGTCACATCCGACTTAGTTCGAGGTAGACCGTAATGAAATCCATTCCGATTTCTTCCCATTTCCACCGAGGATCTGTAAGGGTTGTAGCAATCCGTGGTCTTTGATGTTCGCCTTGATTCGACATACATCACAACAAGCTACATACTGGCGATATCTCTTTTCATTCGTGGCCACCAATACAAAATCTTCATGTCTTGATACATCTTGGTGCTACAGGTGCAGGTGTAAGCGAACTCGTGAGCTTCCTTTAGAATCGATCTTTGAGTTCCTTCTCGTGGGGAACAAAGAGACGCTTCCCATACCATAGGATTCCCCGCCGATCTTCGACATCTTAGGGGCCTTTCCTTTTGCCATGAGACGCTTGAATCTCTGACTCAGATGCCCTTCTTGAGCGGTCTTGATTCGCTCTTCTAGAGTTGGATACGCTTCTATTGTGGCTAGTGTGCCTTGCTCTATTAACTCAAGGTTGAGGGCTTCAAATTCCTTGTAGAGCTCAAAGTTGATGCTCTTGAATCATGACATTATCGCAGAGGATTTACGGCTTAATGCATCAAAGAACTACATTAGCCTTTCGGATGATAATGGACATCCAAGTTATAATCCTTTATTAACTCTAACCATCTCCTTTGTCGAAGGTTGAGATCCGATTGGGTGAAAATGTACTTGAGACTCTTGTGGTCTGTGTAGATATCACAATGATTTCCAATCAAGTAATGCCGCCAAATTTTTAAGGCATGCACCATCGCCGCTAACTCCAAATCATGAGTTGGATAGTTGTCTTCGTGAGGACGGAGTTGTCTTGAAGCATAAGCTACAACTTTTCCTTCTTGCATGAGCACACAACCAAGACCTTGGCGCGATGCATCACAATAGACTTCGAAGTCTTGATGTATATCCGCGGATTAATATCAGCGTGGTTAACTTCTTCACAATTCACAAAACTCTTTTCACAAGCTTCATTCAATCATACTTCCTTTCCTTTTTAAGCGTATGGGTCATTGGTTTGGAAAGCTTAGAGAATCCTTCAATGAAGCGCTCAGAGTATCCGCCAAGCCGAAAACTATGCACTTCCGCTACCGATGTGGGTTGTTTCCATTCCATTACAATTGCTACTTTGATGGATCAACCGCGATTCCTCCAATGGATACAATGTGTCCGAGGAAACGATTTCATGAAGCCAAAATTCACATTTCTTCGATTTGGCATAAAGATGATTCTCTTAAGCTTTTCTAAGACCAATTGCAAGTGTTCGTAATGTTCTTCATCGGTCTTTGAATAGATCAAGATGTCGCCTATGAACACGATAACAAACTTGTCTAAGTATTCCATGAATACTTTGTTCATGAGGTTCATGAAGTAGGTCGGCGTTGGTCAAGCCAAACGGCATGACAATGAACTCATATAGGCCATACCGTGGTAAAAGCCGCCTTAGGAATATCCTCATTCCTGATCTTAAGTGATGGTATCCTCGACCTCGTGTCTATCTTGGAGAAAACCGATGCTCTGCCAACCGATCGAACAGTCATCAATGCGAGGTAAGGGATACTTGTTCTTGATGGTCACATCATTGAGTGCTCAGTAGTCCACGCACAATTTGGCGGTGCCATCTTTCTTCTTCACAAAGAGAACCGCGAACCCCGAGAAGAACTAGGTCTAATGAAACCTTTGTCTTGCAAGTCTTCAATTTGTGTCTTAAGCTCTTCAAGCTCGCGTCGCCATTCTGTATGGTCTCTTAGCAATTGGGGCTGTCCCTCGCTTCAAGTTGATGACAAACTCAACATCTCTGTCCGTGGCATGCCTGTAATTCTTCCGGGAAGACATCGGTAAGCTTGAACTACGTGCGTTGTCTCTAGGGACAACTCTCAAGGTGGTGGATTGTTCTATTCAAAGGAGAGGAACGATCCACACTAACTCTTATTGTGGTCTCGGGTTCTTGGTGAGCACCACTTTTCTGTTGGCACAATCTATCAATCCTTGATATTTGGCCAACCAATCCATCCTAGGATGATATCCAGCGCTTGAGATTCTAGCACCGTAAGGTTTGCTAGAATCCGAATGTTCCATAGCAATTTCTACCCTGACCGATCGAGGTAGCATAAAGGGGTCCCCGGTGAGCTAAGTACCACGGGTTTCTTTAACTTATAGGTTGGCAACTTAAGCCTTTCGACAAACTTTCTTGAAATAAAAGAGTGCTAAGCTCTAGAATCAAACAAAACTTGTGCGGTATCGAATTAACAGGAACGCACCCATTAGTACTCCCGAGGCACCTTGAGCTTCCTCGGTGTGACATGGTTCACACGCCATGGCTTTGTGTTGGTGTAGACCTTGATGCCCGAAGTCCGTGACTCTTGCTTGGGGCTGGGTCCCGCTTGAACCGGGCGTTACTCGTGTTGAGTCTTGCCGAGCATTCGACGGGTAGGACAACGATTGGCGAAGTGTCCTCTTTCTCCACAAGCGGCAAAGGAGGTTTGTCTTTGGGTTGATCGCCACTGTTGCTCCGGCGGCGGAGAGCACCGAATCCACTTCCTTGGGGACGCGGGTGGAAACTTGAGTTTTCCGAGAGGAGGCTGCAGACGATCCAAAGATGAGCTGCCTGGAATGTAGACTGGGAAAGCTACCTTGTGGCCTCTGAAATGACATCTTCCTTTGCGCTAATCTCGCGATCTTCTTCTCATTTTCACAAATGAGGGCTTTATTAACTAACCTTGAAGCTAGAGTAATCGTGGAGGATAAGCTGCCCTCTCATGTCTTCACGCATTCCTTCCACAAAGCGGTCGATTTTCTCTTCTTCATCGCCTACATCATTGGGGCGAGCGAGCAAGCTGGTTAAACTTGATTAGATACTCATTTACCGACATCCGACCGCT
This sequence comes from Ampelocalamus luodianensis, assembly GCA_036346255.1. NCBI lineage: Eukaryota > Viridiplantae > Streptophyta > Magnoliopsida > Poales > Poaceae > Ampelocalamus > Ampelocalamus luodianensis. The sequence continues at coordinate 51,457,602 of CM070624.1, forward strand.
TGAGAGCTCTAAACTCGTTCTTTTCAATCTCATTGTTCCACTGCACGGTTGGCCCCAAAGCGGCTTTGAATTCCTCCCATGGAATCGGTGCCATGCGGGTTCAATTTCACTTGTTGTATTTCCGCAACTTCTTCTATTGCGCGCAGAGGCAATGGGATCTTGTGGGGCTCCAATCGTAGATGCTACGACTCGCTATTCCTGCTTCTTCTTCCTCTAGATTCTCATCACCTCGGGCGAGGTAATTCTCCCACTGTGCAATGCGCGCTTTCACTGATGGGTGGCGAAATCCACCTTGTCTTCATTTGAGCAATGGCAAGACGAAGTTTCTTCGGTGTCCCCGAGCCGCCTTCAGCTTCTAGAGGTTCGTTGGTCGCAGCAAGGTGAGGGTCGGTCCCGAGAAAATCGCGCGCTTGAGTTGCGATCGGTGGTCCACCATTGATTGCTTAGTAACGCCCTTTGAAGAATCTCGAATCTGCTGAAACATAACTTGGGTCATTGTCGGGTTTGCTGGTGGTGGTGGAGGCGGTTCGCCCTCGCCTTGGCCATGACCACGCCACGCTCTTCCTCGCCGCGCGAAGGCTCCACTGATCGGGCGGCTCTTCTTGGCGATCTCAAGAAACTCTGAAGCTTAGAACTAGAGGGAGTATATGAGGGTTCACTAGCCCCTAAGGCACACACAGCAAGAACAAAACCAACAAAAAGAACGGCAAGTACAATACAAAGCCTAGAGCTGCTACACTAAATTAAGGGGGTTAAGTGTTACATGACTCTCGAACAAAGCTTATACTCTAAGCTAAGTCATGACACGTAATACAAACACATCGTCTCACAAAAGAAAGAAACAAAAGTGCTTGCAACCCAAAAGATCGCCAAGCATCGCTAGCTAACCTAAACTAATCGACAATGTCACGGGATCGACCACGAGCGTACTGCTGTTCGGGAGCGAACGAACGGCTCGATCAAGCTCGCGAACGGGAGCAGAACGTGAACGGCCGAGGTGGCGCCCACGATCGACTCGTCAAACCCGGCGGTGGATCGGGCTGCGCCCACGGTGGACTCTCCTAGGCGACGGCCGACGGGCGCGGGCGCACCTTCTGCGTGCCGTGAGTCGAGACGGGTCCTTCGACGGGAACGCCGGCTCGGCATCGGGAGGACGGGGCGACGATAGGTGCAACCGGGCCGGGCAGGGACCGTAGTGGCGGCTCAGGGCGTGCTAACTCGCAAGAGCGCCGCCCTCTCTGCACCGCAACATCCCTCTCACATCGCAGCGGAGTGAGCTTCATCACTCGATCATGTTGTTCAAGGGTGTCGGAGTGGGCATAGCCGCCGGTGAGGTCCGGCCGCCGATCTCATCCATGGCAGCGGTGATGGTGGCTATCATTGCTCGCGTAGCCGGACTCGCCGCGCTGCTGGGTCGCTGCTCGTGTCGAAATCGCCGGGACACGCCTCATCCGGGAGGTACGGGTAGAAGCGTATGGGTGACATCGCAAGAGATCCTCGCATTTCCAACACAAAGGGTGGAAGCGACGCGCGGCGCCCCGAATGGCGCCATGACGGCTCACGCCGGGTGCCTCGGCCCTGAAGAGGTAGGAAGTGAACTCGCCAACCTCGCGGAGAAGTACACCTCCATCGCCCAGACTCGCGGTCTCGATCTCGCCATCCTACCCCGAACGTAGGCCGACGGGAAAACCAAGGTACAAGATCGGTGGCGAAGTATGTCCACAATCCTCCTCGTTCTCTCGTGAACGAGGAGGTCCCACGAGCCATCCGACGACACGGGTAGCCATCTACAAATTTTGAAAACAAGAGGAGGTCAAAGACAGGTAAAACTCAAGTGAAATAAAGATAAGTACAGACTAGGAGTGAAGAGTAGAAGCAATAAATACTCTATATTTTTAGCAAAACTTTTTCTTAGTTTTCGGAAATAAGATCCAAGTCCTTAAGGCAACGACCAATCTAACTAAGACTCTACAAATCGATGCTCGATACATCACTGCCGACCCGGATTTTCTAATCCGAATCCTTCAGGAAAACGCTCGTTATTCCCTGGATCAGTAGATAGCACTCACAGGCATTGCTGAATCATTCATACATGGCGTGAACTAAAGTATCAATATTACAATCAACAGAGTGACATAGACCACGCCGGGTCGAGTTTTACAACAGGACCGATCAAAGCTAAATTGATTACAATACGTAACACCGAATACGGTAGCGAAGCAAAGGGTAGAGCTCATCTCTTCACGAGCAAGCGATCGGGCAACTCAGGTAATGGATCGATATTACCCAAGGACCCGGATAATATCGGTTGTACGCAAGTACCAACGAGTCAACTTAGACTGCGTCGAGGCCTAGACTACAGATCCTAGACTACTCTTCATCGTTTCCTTGCCCATCAACTCCTGGTTCCTCGTAGTAAGCATAGTCTCCTCCATCACGTCATCCAAGGGTTTGGGGAGAGCGAGGATGAGCACAACTACCGTGCTCGCAAGCCAATACACAATGCAATGATATACATGCAAGGCTTACAAGGATGGCTCGGTTCTTTTATTTGCGAAAGCAATACTTTTAAATATCACAAGTACAAATTCCTAGCACTTAGCATTTTTAACAAATTCCATTTTAGTTAAAGAGAGAAATTGTGCAATATTTGTATCAATGAGGTTACCTCCACCTTCATGCTTATTTTGATTGTGGTTACATCCACCACTAAACGACACGGGTACAAAGACCGGGATTAACCAATCTCGGGGCTAGTGAGCCCGCCACAATTTTCATACCACCCAACAAGGTTTTTGAAATAGAACTAACTCAAGTTAAGTTCCCATGTCCGCTTTGTCCGTAGGGCACTACTGCTTAAAACGATTTGTAACTCTGCAGAGATTGTACACTTTACCCACAAGAGACAATTAACTCGTTCTACACGATTCCGTAGTCGTAGTCGAGAGGTTGTCACAATAACTTTTCTAAATATCCCGCCCCTTCCCTCGCCTCACCCATATGGGGTTATGCCCATACGCTGCGCGGGATGTCCACTCTCGGCCGGGCGTGGCGTGGCTACACCTCGTGGATCGCGAACTTCACCCTTGACTCGGTGTCCCATCCAAGCCCGACATACCCAGAGCTTGTGCCCCTTTAACCCTCCAGTGAGATGATTTTCAGGATTTGATAAATGTACTAAGCCAAGTCGCAGTTTGTCGCAGACTTGTGGTTGTACTTGTTATACACAGGAGGTCGTGACAAGATTAAGTCCTTAGGGTTGTCTGGACGGCTCAACCACATTCCCGCCATTCTCGTGCTACATCCGCACCCACCATCTTACCATCCGCCTGCACGGGTATTAGCGCTTAGGGTTTTGAGATGTAAAATACTACAATTCAACCAACTCACCATTTACCCGCAATGACCGCCAAATCATTTTATGTTTGAAATGATGATGATTAGGACATTTTAATGTCCCTAGCATTTAAGCAAGTCTAGCATGTCGCTTAAGTACAACCTATAGCTAGTATTACCATATAGTTACTAGGGTGACAACGGAATTAAGGGATTCAAATTATCAAGGATGGTATATTAATTAGTTATTCCACAACTGGGTATTTATCTACCTTAAACATTAACATACATTGATTATGAAATTAAAGCATGCATTTTGCTATTTTTAAAAGACATAATTTACATGAAATGTAGGCTCAATATGATCAAAGTATTGACTCGCCTTGGTTGTAGGGAGAGTCCGTAGTCTTGTCCTTGATCAACGTGGAGGTCTCCGGCGTCTCCGAAATCTACGCGGGCGAAGTACCGGCAAAATAAACGACAAGCAACGAGAGCAATTAAATACACAAGAGTACACAAATGAACTCCAAATTGAACAAGACCTATGCCATTAGCAAGATCTTGATTTTAGAAATTTTTAGAAATTTATTTCATAATTTTTGGAGCTAAAATGAGGGAGATATTAATTTTGAAGCCTCTCTTTAAATTAAAAAGGAAAAAGGAAAAGAAAATCGACGAGAAAAGAAAACGCATTGCCCACGTTGAAAACGGCCCGCCCAAGGCCCGCTAAAACGCAAGACGCCGGCGCCGCCCACGCGGCGAGGCGCGGCCGGTGGCGGCCTCAAAGGGAGGGGAGGGTTACGGGCGGCCGCGTGAGGTGAGGGGCTCGGGCGCCGCGCTCGCGGGGAAGGAGGAGCGGCTCTCGGGAAAGAGCGGCGACCGGAGGTGGAGAAGAGGAGCTCGGGCGCGGCATGGTGCGGCGGCGCGGGGGAGATGGCGACGACGACGAGGAGGCGCGGCACACGGAGGGGGCTCACCAACGGCGAAGACGACGAGGTAAGCCCTCGGCCTTCTTCTTCCTCTCCTTTTCTTCTTCTCTACTTCCTCTCGGGTGCTTGCTTGGGGGAGGAGGGGAGCGGAGGTGTCGGGCTAGGGCTTTAAAGTCGACGCGAGGAGAGGGGGTCCGCGAGCGGCGCGGCTCTGAGCGCTGCGTGCGCGACGGAGAAATGATGGCGGCTCGACGGCGTGCGAGAGCACCGTCGGCGAGGACGGCAAGGACGGCGAGGACGGCGTGACGGACAAACCGAGGGGGTCCGGCAGGGGTTGACGGGGAAGAAACGAAGGGGTCCGGTCGCGGGTTGACCTCGGGGAGAAACGGGGCATCACAGCGACCATCTCCGTGTCTTTCCATGAAGAATTGAAAGACGCAACAAGATTAAAGGGGTGATTGTCTTAGTGTTTTTTTGCATGTTAGTCGAGTTAGAGTCCCTGCACGTAGATGGACGTATACCAGTTAAGTTGAGTTCTCGCACGCACTATGTGCGTTACTTTGCTTGTAGACCACTTCATGTGGAGTCTTAATTGCAGTCAGAATCATGCGTTGAGTCTAAAATCATCAACTAGAGAAGGCAAGCACGATTAGAGGGGTTGTTGGAAATTAATCTAGACTTGCCAAGTAATTTGGCGTTAGGATCCTGATGCAATCGGTATCAGATCAAATTAATTTGTTTTCTTTGTTAAGCTTTTCATATTTAGTTTTTGGCTTGGTTAGTAAATTAATTAAGTAGTCTTTAAAAGGATGTATAATCACATGTGTTCGAGAAGCAATAGAGCAAAACAAAAATAGAAAATGCTGCACTGCAGTGTAGCACCAAAATTCTCTGTTCTTCCTACGTACGTGTGTCTTGGTTGCAGCGTACGTGAGTTTTTTTCCCGAGAATTTTTGCCGATCGTACTGCAGCGTGTGTTTCATCCAAAGCCATAGCGTGTACGTGTGCAAGGATCCAGAGCCATAGTGTGCGTGTTTTCCTTCCGGTGATTGTTTTTGCCGTGCGTGAGTTTTCTTCGGTTTGGGCTAACAAAGACAAGGACGTGTTGTTGCTTACATCGCTACCGTTGTTACAATGAATCAAGCGCTTGCTTATCAAGTTGGTGTGTTTTCTAAAGAATAAATTGGTGTTTGATGTCGCGTGCATCCACCAAGCCCGCTTTGATACTATGTTAACTAGAAACCTCGTGCGCCTTGGCTCGCGGAATCGAAGACACAATCCTGTGATTAGGACCAACAAACCGTTGGTGATAGAAGACATGGAGATGCAGACGAAAGTTATAATTATAGAAGAAAAAGCTATTACGCCATGTTTACAACTAAATCAGAACTTACAAGATAAAGAATAGAGGGCAACAAAACTATATTAACCAAGTCTAAATGAGATGGACCAAAATGACAACGTAAACAACGTAGATAAAATATCAGATCAAAAGAAAATCAGTATCATCAGAAAGAATAACTCATGCAAAGACAAAGATTACATAGTCGACCATTTACGCTAATAGGAGCGATCTTAAATCCTACTCGCTATTCGCATCAACATTAAGCATATCTTAAGTCCTTTCGAGAATCAATTCCAGTTCTTCATAGAGGCACAACTATATAACAACATACCAAGAATAGAGACACAACTATATAACAGCATACCAAGGATGAATCTGCATGCTTGGTAAGGCATCAGAGGTTAATGCAGTGTGCTTATAACTTTGTCCGCTTCAGACGGATTCATGTGCACCTACAAAATCACCCTAATATAAAAATGTTAGCTGCTAAGTAAACTTTATAGACAATGGATGGAACGTCAATGATTAGAGAAATGGCTCTATATTCATTGAAACTTTGTCTCGATACCACATTAGGCTAAATTCGGACTGGACCAAGGATGCCACATTAGGCTAAATACGGACTACTGGACCAATTTTCATATAATTGAGATAACTTGGTCAGTGACATAGAATCAACAATGTATCCAAAATCCAAAAGAAAATAAGATGATCCGAAGAGAAGCAGCAAATAGTTGGCATGGCCCAAGTGTAGACCCTTCTCTAGTTCAGAGATGCTAAAGCAGCAAATAGTTGGCATGACCCAAGTGTAGACCCTTCTCTAGTTCAGAGATGCTAAAGCATGCTGACAGTTCAGGTAGTAGAGAGCACATTCCTACTGGATTGCAAAACAGATATCTCATTGATAATTAAAAGACCATAGCTCCTTGCAAAACCAGCTCAATCACTACATGCAAATTCTAAAACGTGTGAACTAAGGAACTTCTGGCCATCCTTCTAAAACGTTCTTACTCAATAACCTATCCTATACCTGGTTAAGAAGTAAGAACATACAAAAGTTTTTGAGTAAGAACATATATACAAAGGTTAAGAAATCATTTAGAATATATGCCCCTACTACCATTTTAGCTAAGCTTCTCTGTCCACAATAAATTATCCAATTAATCATTTTACAAAGTTTTATGCTCAAACTTCCATCAATCTAGTAAAAGATCAAGACTGCATGCATTCATTTTCTCAACATTTGCTGTCGTTGTGGCCACATAAAGTATGCACCTCATTCCAATTAAACCTTGTTCACTACACCAAAAGCATGGAGCTAGGTACCATCACCTTCTCCAGCATGCTGAACATAAATTATAGCCCATGATGTCAAGTGATACCATCAAACCCTCACCAATCTCAACCATTTCCACACTACCAGCCGGCACAGCTCCTGCCGACCTGGGAACCGCGTCTAGGTGACCCAGGACGTCCGGAATGACGCAAAGTGAAGAGGCAGAGGAAACAAGACAAGGAGGAACACCCCCAGCAGAAACAGAAGAAAGAAGGTGTCGGGACCCAAAATTACGATTCTAGAACCCTCTGTGTATAATGCACTAGTCCAGGATCACGCTAGTGCACACAGTGTCAACATAGGTGAATATCAATCCACACAAGAGATAAATAAAGTAAACGATTAGTTTGAATAACAAATAAGGGTTTTGACCTTATGGTCGAGTTTACACTTATTACGCCACGCAGGGCTAACAAAGAATAAAATAGCAGCGGAACAGAAATAACTTCAACGTATATCCCATCAATTCACCACAGACAACCGACTGGGATCCAGACCTTAACGATCAGCAACCTTCGGTCAACTCCTCCTCGAAAGCAAGCGTAGGCTCCTCTTCTTCTGTAGGTTTGGACGCAAGTTTTACAACAAGCGTGAGTACACAACCATACTCGTAAATCACACCACAGAATGCAATTTATAGATGTAGGCTTATTCCAAAAGAAAAAGCTTCTGTGGTTCTTTTGCATAAAAGCAACATTTGCAATTGAATGCAAGTAATAGATTGAAATGCAGTTCAAAACAAATAGACAATATTAATTTAACAGTTGTTTCCACAAAGACACAAAGCTAAGCAGATTATTTCACATAACCACATGACTTAGATCACATAGCTCCCATCCCAAACATTTTACGAAAACAACCCCTCGTGTGAAATCCCCGAGCACGTCCATGACCGCGGACGCAGCTATTCAAATAGATTGATTTAACACTCTGCAGAGGTTGTACACTTTACCCACACGATACAACTAGTGTTGCAAGCACTAATCATAACAAAACGGTTCAGAAACTTCATCTTAACATTGACACTTCCGACGTGCTTACAAACCGCTATGCCAACCCAAACGAAGTGCTTTGGCATAACACACATCATTGGACAGGGACACGGCGAACCGCCCCGTGATGCGACTACCTTGTAGTACACACCTCCACCCATAGTCTAACCTACAGCCTGAGTAATCAATGCCAAGAATCCATAACCTACTAAGTTAGGCCCGTCCCATCAGGCATGTGGTCGTACAGTAAGGCTTAGTTCAATGGCGCACAAAGTTAAGTCATTAATTGACCAAGGCAAGACTTCAATTTTCTAACTATGCAACAAAGATCATTATTCCCATGCACATAGCTTCCACCATATCACACAGTATCCACCACTTGCCTCAGTCTAAATCCTTTATCACCCAGTTGATTAAGTGCAACACATGCTATCACAAAATAATAACAAATAGCACATAGTTTTATACAAAGTTCCATCGTCACTTAGTCAAATTTATAATTGCAACTCAAATGAGATGTGAGACTCGTAGCATGGCTAAACAATTGTACTCGCATCTAACCAACCCACGTTGGTGCTACAATATTACCAACTAATAAACCAATCTAGGGTGACAAGGGAATATGACATACAAGGCCAAGGTGTATTAACAAATTGGATAATAACTATGCCCAAAAGCATTTAAATACATAATTAAAGTAGAATGCAATACTTTGAAACAAAGTAATTTTGAAAACTGGGTTCAAGATGATCAAAGATATGACTTGCCTTGGAAAAGGTCTAAGTACTGGTCTTGATCTTGAGGTGCTCCTTCTTCTCCAAAATTCCTCGACGTATCGACATCTACTCGCAAACGAGACAAATAAACAAAACAAATAAATAAAAGAGGTAAAACAAACTCCAAAAATTAAATAAAAATCTCAGGTAAATAGAGGTCGAATTTAGATAAATTTTGGAATTTGAATGGGCTCAATCGGAGTTCGGATGCAAAAGTTATGGGCTCTAGAAGATTGAAAATCTAAAGAAATGCAAATTTTAAATTTACCAGAATTTCTGAATTATTTCTTAAAAGAAAAATCAGATTATTGCGCAAGCACCATGTCAGCACAGGGATTTCGGAAATTAAAAGAAAATACTGACATGTGGGACCCACATGTCAGTGAGATGGCTCACGGTAGACCAAGTCTACCGAGCCGATTGAATCTGGAACCGGTGGACTGCCACGAGGATCTGATCTGGACCAACCCCGGCGCAACACGTCAGTGGCGGCTGCTGACCAGGGTGCTGACTCGGGTGCACACGCGTAAGCTGACGGGGACGCCACACGAGACGACACGTCGGCGCGGGATCTGATGTGGAGAGCCACGTGGACGGCCACGTCAGCTCGACGGTGATGGGCTCGGGAACCAATGGCAACGGCGAACAGCGGCGATCCACCGGCGGTGAATGGTACCGGCATGTAGCTGAGGCTATTGCGAACCTCTGGGTGCAACTCCGGTGCTTGGGATGGACGGTGGCGGCCGGCGCAGGTTTGAGCGCGAAGAGCCTCGGTTGTTGTCGAACAGGCATCCGGTGAAGTTCGACGACGCGAAGGCCTCGGAGGTAGATGATGCGACGAGCGAACTGGCGGTGCAAACCACGAGGGTAGGGCGACGTTGACGGTGGCACAATTCGAAGAAAACGAACGGTGGTGAGAAACCCTAAAAGCTCGATTGTGGCGGCGTTAGGGCTTTCGAGGTGCTGTGGCTTGAGGGTTTGGGGTGCAGACGCCAATGCGAACCTCGGGGACCTATTTATAGGGCCATGGCGGCACGAGATAAGGAGTCCCCAATTTGGAATATTCTCGGTCTTGAACGAAAACGGAGATAGAGTTGGTTTTGATCCCGATTGGGGATAGATACGGGCGCGAGAAGGAAGGAGATAGAGTTTGGTGAAGAAATCGGGAAGGTTTTAGTTAGGAAAGTCCCGTTGTCGGACGGCTTCTAGAAGGCGGCAATGGCGGACGGAGGCGAGCGCATCGCGGGGACGAAGCCGACTAGGAGACGAAGGCGGCGGGCCCACCTGGCAGCGAAAGCCCACGTACATGCACGATCGGGACAAGAGAGTTACCGTCTAGATCTGATCGGACGGCTCACAATCAATGGGACGTTCGGGTTGCCCGAACAGCACAACGCCATCGGACCATCCATTTTTGATCGAACGACTCACGACAATGGGGCGTCGGTCGCCCGAACAGCCCATCTCCATCGGACCGCTCAAGGAGAATCGGACGGCTCAGGTTTGACGCGTTCGCGCGAGGAGAGAGGAAGGGAGGCTGACACGCGGGGACCACCTGTCAGAGAGAGGCGGGCTCGCACGCGCGCACGGGTGGGTGGAACAGAGCTGGGCCAAGAGGGGTTTGGGCTGAGTTTTGGCCCAAGAGCTTTTCCGAGATTTTAATTAGTTTTTCTATTTTAGAAAATACCAGAAATTCCAATAGGCAATAGAAAATAGCAAATGAACTCAGAAAAATTCTAGAAAAATCTAGAAAATATATCTGAGCCCATAGAACCAAAATAAAATAGTTTTAGCTATTGTTCATGTTGGGATTATTCACATTAAATGTTTTTTATTGTAAAGTCCAATATTAAGCTTTTGAATTTAATTCAAATAAAACTAAATGGTGACTTTTTCCCTACTAACTATTTAAAAGATTTTTAAACTCAGAAAATTGGGATGTTAGAAACCTCCCCCCCTTAAAGGAATCTCGACCCCGAGATTCAGGCTAGCTAGAGAAAAGGCTAGGAAACTCGGCTTTCAGCTCTTATTCACACTCCCACATTGCTTCTCCTTTCGAGTGGTTGCTCCACTGGACCTTGCAAAAACGAACAATCTTGCTTCTGGTGTGGCGCTCTGAGACATCCAAAATCTTGACTGGCTGCTCCTTGTAGGTAAGATCCTCCTTCAAATCAATTGATTCCAACGGGGCTTGCTCTTCTGGCACACGAAGGGACTTCTTCAACTGCGAGACATGAAAAACATCATGCACTCCTGCTAACGACTGCAGTAGCTCCAACTAATAAGCAACGTCCCCACGGCGTTCTAAAATCTTGAACGGACCAACATACCTAGGGGCAAGCTTCCCTTTGGCATGAAACCTTTTGACACCTCTGAGCGGGGTAACTCGAAGATACATGAAATCCTCGGGTGAAGCTGAGATCGCAACGACGACTATCAGCATAGCTCTTCTGCCTGGACTGAGCTATCTTCAATCTTTCTCTGATCATGGCCACTTGCTCTTCCGCTTCTTGAATGATGTCTGGACCGAATACCAAACGTTCAGCTGTTTTTAACCAATTCAACGGGGTTCTGCAGGCATGGCCATACAAAGCTTCAAATGGTGACATTTGCAGACTAGCTTGATAACTGTTGTTATACGAAAATTCTACATATGGTATACTTTTGTCCCAACAGGTAGCATTAGCTAGAGCACAAGCTCTCAGCATATCCTCCAATATCTGATTAACTCTTTTCGTCTGCCCGTCTGTCTGTGGATGATACGCAATACTGAAATTCAGATGGGTACCCAATGCTTCATGCAAACTTTGCCAAAAACAAGAGGCGAACTGAGATCCTCGATCTGACACTATCTTCTTCGGCACACCGTTCAAACTGACAATTCTGGCCATGTACAACTCCGCAAGGCGATCTCCTGAGTACGTGATTTTGACTGGCACGAAATGGGCGACTTGGTCAAACGATCAACTATTACCCAAATCGAATCATACCCCGATTGGGTCTTGGGTAAACCGGTAATGAAATCCATTCTGATCTCTTCCCATTTCCACTCTGGAATATTCAGCGATTGCAACAAACCTGCTGGTCTCTGATGTTCTGCCTTTACCTTCTGGCAAACGTCGCATAAGGCAACGAACTCTGCAACTTCTCGCTTCAAATTTGGCCACCAAAACTTAGTCTTAACATCCTGGTACATCTTAGTACTTCCAGGGTGAATCGAATACTTTGAGTCATGGGCTTCCTTTAAGATTAGTTGCCTTAACCCATCAATATCTGGTATACAGATACGACCATCAATCCAGAGTATGTCTTGATCATCCTTGGTGAAATCCTTAATTTTTTTTCTTTCGTCATTTTGAGCTTGATGTCTGACAACACGGGATCCTTTGGTTACGCTTCACGAATCTGCTTCTCTAGGGTAGATTGTACTTCCAAACTGGCAACAAATCCTTCAGATACGACCTCTAGCTTTAGCTTATGAAATTCTTCATAAAGTGCTGGGCAACTTTCCTTTACTTCTAAGGCATTACAGTAGCTCTTCCGACTCAGAGCATCTGCAACTACATTGGCTTTTCCGGGATGGTAGTGGATTCCAAGAATATAATCCTTGATCAATTCTAACCATCTTCTCTGTCTCATATTCAAATCTGACTGAGTGAAGATATACTTCAGGCTCTTATAATCCGTGTAGACTTCAAAGCGATTACGATGAGGTAATGACGCCAAATCTTTAAAGCATGCACTACGGCAGCTAATTCCAAATCGTGAGTAGGGTAATTCTCCTCGTGAGGCCTTAATTGCCTTGACGTATAAGCGACAGCCCTTCCTTCTTGCATCAAGACGCATCCTAATCCTTGACGCGAAGCATCACAATAGATGTCAAAATCCTTGCAAATATCTGGCAAAATCAACACTGGGGCTGAAGTCAAATGCTTCTTCAACTCTTGAAAACTTTCTTCACAGTCAGTCCAAGTGAACTTTTTCTCTTTCTTCAACAATTGCGTAAGGGGCCTAGCAATCGATGAGAATCCTTCAATGAAACGGGCGATAATAACCCGCCATTCCCAAGAAATCGCGAATCGAAAGTTACGATCTTGGGCTACTCCCAATGTAACATCGCTTAACTTTATCGGGTCAATCGCTACTCCTCTATTTGTCATCACATGCCCAAGGAAATCAACTTCCTTCTTCCGTAAATCACACTTATCGAATTTAGCGTATAACCGATGCTCTCGAGTTTTTCCAAGACTATCCTTAAATGTTCTGCGTGTTCTTCCTCCATCTTGGAGTAAACCAAAATATCATCAATGAACACAACTACAAACTTGTCAAAATATTTCATGAATACTTTATTCATCATGTTCATGAAGTATGCAGGGCATTAGTCAAACCAAAGGACATAACTAGGAACTCATAATGCCCATATCGCTGAGAAAGCGGTCTTCTAGATATCCTTAGGACAAATCTTTAGTCGATGGTAACTGATCGCAGTCGATCTTTGAGAACACTCGCTCCTTTCATCCGATCGAACAAATCATCGATTCGGGTAGTGGGTACTTGTTCTTGATGGTAACCTCGTTGAGGAACGGTAATCAATACACATCCTCGAGCTTCCATCCTTCTTTTGACAAACAACACCGGCGCTCCCCATGGCGCACTAACTAGGTCTCACAAAACCTTTCTCAAGAAGTTCTTCTATCCGCTTCTTCATTTCTACTAATTCATTGGCTAGCATCCGATAGGGTCTCTTGGAAATTGGTGTTGTCCCTCGTACTAGGTCGATGACAAACTCAATGTCAAGGTCCGGTGGCATTCCTGGTAATTCTTCTAGAAACACATTCGGGTATTCACTGACGACTGATACTTTTCCTAAGGAAAGCGTCTCCAGGCTATTTACTAATAGATGTCCATCACGAACTGAGGTGGCTAGAAATTATACCTTGTATCCCTCGGTGTCCTCGACTGTTACGGCTCTTCGGCCACAATATAGCACGACTTTGTGCTTGGATAACCAATCCATGCCAAGAATGACATCTAGGGTTTGGGTATCTAGGACAATTAGGTTGGCTAGAAACTCAACTCCAGCTATGAGTAACTTAGCTCCTAAACATCCCACTTTACAGCTTAGCTTTGCTCTAGGGGACTGGACTAGCAGAGTATGCTTAAAACGCATAACTTCCAAATTATTCTTGGTTGCAAACATCCCAGAAACAAACGAATGCGAAGCTCCAGAATCAAACAAAACTTATGCAGGTACTGAGTTAACCAGAAACTTACCTAGTACGACGTCCGGTGCTTCCTGGGCTCCTTCCAGAGTGACGTGGTTGACTCGGCCTCTGGCCACTGGCTGTGGTGCTCCTCCGGCTTGACTGGCAACTTGTGAAGCTCCTTGGTTGATGCCTGGCGTTGGCATCTTGGGTGGCGTAGCTCCAAGGTTGAAGCGTACTGGAGTAATTGTTCCCTTCTGTGGACATTGGTTAGCAAAATGTCCTGGCTGACGATAGGTGTAACATACCCTTGGTACGTTCTGCTGATTGCTCCCTGAATTGGGGTTGGCAGGTGCAGGGTTGCGGAAGTTCGGCACCGGACGAGGTGCCGGTTGGTGCAGTGCCTCAACGAATTCTCGCGATGGAAACCGGTTAAACTGTGGCGGAACTGTCCTCATCTTCTGCTGAGACTGATGGTTCCCTTGCTGAGCCATCCGCCGTTTGCGGTTGTCCTCCAGTTCCTTGCGCTTGTCCTCCAGGACGAAAGCTTTGTTGACCAATTCTTGGAAGTCAGGGGAAGTATGGGCAATTAGACTGACTTGTAGTCCAGTGTTCAGCCTCTTTAGAAAGCGACTCTGGCAAGCCTTATCTGTGGCTACATCCTCTGCTGCATAGCGAGCTAACTGCGAAAACTTGTTGAGGTAATCAGACACTAACATAGCTCCTTGCTTGAGAGCGCAGAACTCATCCTTCTTCAGATCAATGATACCTTTCGGTACATGGTATTGGCGAAATGCTGCAGAAAATTCTTCCCAAGTGATATCCTATGGCGCCTCATGAGCGGCACAGAAGTTCTCCCACCATTCGGCAGCTATGCCTTCCATCTGGTGAGTGGCGTACAAAACCTTCTCACGGTCACTACACTGGGTGATCAGCAGCTTCCTTTCAATAATACGAAGCCAATCATCTGCTTCCACTTGGGAGACGTGTCCAGAGAATGTTGGTGGACGAGTCCTCATAAACTCCGCAAGTTTAGATGGTCCATAGTGACCATGAGCAACTGGGGCTCCATGCTGATGATTGTTGTTGTTGTTGACCGGGTTGCTCATGGCTTGCATCTGATTCATCATGGTATTCATTAGCTGAGTCTGTGCTGCCATGAAAGCTCCAAAGTTTTGCAAGTCAAACGGAGGTGCTTGTGGCGGAACTGCTCCTGCGGCTGGTTGCTCATTACCTCCCGGCACTAGGGTACCAGAACCACTTGCAGCAGTCTGACGAGTCTGAACCATCTGGTGAAGCTCTATGGGTTAGATAAGGTAGAGAGCACAAGATGAGTTAAGAACTAAGTAGGGGGTAGGTTAAACCCAACAAAACACAGCTCAAGAAACTCAAATGAAATACTTTTTATTAATTAGGGTCTTAGCATGGTTGCAACAAATGCCTAAGGGCCTTTGCAGCTCATACTCGCACACAAAAGAAACAACGACCTAAGCACACAAAACTACCGCCTAAAGGGCGACTTACTAAATTGAAACTGGCTAAGCCTGAAAAACTAAAATCTAAAACGAACTACTCAAGAAAGCCTCCACAGCCTCGGCGGCGCTCCTGCCTACTGTAGACTCGGAAGTGAGCCGGCATCTTGGCGATCGATCTCGATGCTCTAGAATCGTGCAAGAGAACAGTGTCCTCGATGCAACCGACTCACCGGCTTCTCGGCTCGCGTCCTTCCGCTCAACTGGGCCTTCCTCTGGATCTTCTTCGGGATCCTCCTCGGGGCCTTCCTCCTGGTCATCCTGATCGTAGAGGATTTCTTGGAGAGTGGCGACCTTTTCTTCAGCTCACTGTAAGGCCTCGTAGACATGATCCAGCTCTATGATAGTCCTCTCCAATGCTTCTCCCTGGGCGGCCACGAACTGGGCGAGGTGCACGATTGTAGCGTTGCTCTCTTCTTCTGTAGACGGGTAGCGTGCTGGCAAATCCACGGCGGCAGCTCTTGGGTGGTAACGAAAGACGGTGTCTTGAAGCTCCCGGGCGTAGATGTTGCAGATACGTAGCATAGCCAAACGTGACGACTCCTGGATGCCTTCCAGCCAAGTGATCTTCCTCACAGAGATGTGCGAAGGTTGGCTTGCCTTGTCGTTCCTCCTGGCGTAAATTGTCAGACGACAGATCACTCCACGGTTCTGACCATTCACAATCCAGTTATTGCCGACGTACAACGAACGATCAAAGCCTCCTAGAACCTGTAGCAACTTCCAAAGCTCAGTGGCATGTCCTCCCGTGCGTTCACCATAGCTCTAGAGACGAGGCATCTATCAAGACGGACGAAGGGGGGTAAGAGCAACTTAAAAACAGCGGGAAGAGAAGAGATTATAGCAATAGTTGAGTCGAGAGAGATATGAGAAGAGTTAAGAAATCAATTAATCTTGCAAGTTAATTTTTCTTTAGAAAATAATTTGGACACTCTACCAACGGCTGATCTAGCTAAGGTCAAGACCCACAGTCAGTATGGCTCTGATACCACCTCTGTCGGGACCCAAAATTATGATTCTGTAACCCTCTGTATATAATGCACTAGTCTAGGATCACACTAGTGCACACAGTGTCAACATAGGTGAATATCAATCCACACAAGCGATAAATAAAGTAAACGATTAGTTTGAATAACAAATAAATGTTTTGACATTATGGTCGAGTTTACACTTATTAAACCACGCAGGGCTAACAAAGAATAAAATAGCAGCGGAATAGAAATAACTTCAGCGTAGATCCCATCAATTCACCACAGGCAACCGACTGGGATCCAGACCTTAACGATCAGCAACCTTCGGCGAACTCCTCCTCGAAAGCAGGCGTAGGCTCCTCTTCTTCTGTAGGTTTGGACGTAAGTTTTACAACAAGCGTGAGTACACAACCGTACTCATAAATCACACCACAGAATGCAATTTATAGATGCAGGTTTATTCCAAAAGAAAAGGCTTCTGTGGTTCTTTTGCATAAAAGCAACATTTACAATTGAATGCAAGTAATAGATTGAAATACAGTTTAAAACAAATATACAATATTAATTTAACAGTTGTTTCCACAAAGACACAAAGCTAAGCAGATTATTTCGCATAGCCACATGACTTAGATCACATAGCTCCCATCCCAAACATTTTACGAAAACTACCCCTCATGTGAAATGCCCGAGCATGTCCATGACCGCGGACGCGGCTATTCGAATAGATTGATTTAACACTCTACAGATGTTGTACACTTTACCCACACGATACAACTAGTGTTGCAAGCATTAATCATAACAAAACGGTTCAGAAACTTCATCTTAACATTGACACTCCCGACGTGCTTACAAACCGCTATGCCAACCCAAACGAAGCGCTTTGGCATAACACACATCGTTGGACAGGGACACGGTGAACCGCCCTGTGATGCGACTACTTTGTAGTACACATCTCCACCCATAGTCTAACCTACAGCCTGAGTAATCAATGCCAAGAATCCATAACCTACTAAGTTAGGCCTGTCCCATCAGGCATGTGGTCGTACAGTAAGGCTTAGTTCAATGGCGCACAAAGTTAAGTCATTAATTGACCAAGGCAAGACTTCCATTTTCTAACTATGCAACAAAGATCATTATTCCCATGCACATAGCTTCCACCATATCACAAAGTATCCACCACTTGTCTCAGTCTAAATCCTTTACCACCCAGTTGGTTAAGTGCAATACATGCTATCACCAAGTAATAACACATAGCACATAATTTTACACAAAGTTCCATAGTCACTTAGTCAAATTTATAATTGCAACTCAAATGAGATGTGAGACTCGTAGCATGGCTAAGCAATTGTACTCGTATCTAACCAACCCACGTTGGTGCTACAATATTACCAACTAATAAACCAATCTAGGATGACAAGGGAATATGACATACAAGGCCAAGGTGTATTAACAAATCGAATAATAACTATGCCCAAAAGCATTTAAATACATAATTAAAGTAGAATGCAATACTTTGAAACAAAGTAATTTGAAAACTGGGTTCAAGATGATCAAAGATATGACTTGCCTTGGAAAAGGTCTAAGTACCGGTCTTGATCTTGAGGTCCTCCTTCTTCTCCAAAATTCCCCGACGTATCGACGTCTACTCGCAAACAAGACAAATAAATAAAACAAATAAGTAATAGAGGCAAAACAAACTCTAAAAATTAAATAAAAATATCAGATAAATAGAGGTCGAATTTAGATAAATTTTGGAATTTGAATGGGCTCAATCGGAGTTCGGATGCAAAAGTTATGGGCTCTGGAAAATTAAAAATCTAAATAAACCCAAATTTTGGATTTACCAGAATTTCCGAAATATTTCTTAAAAGAAAAATCAGATTATTGCGCAAGCACCATGTCAGCACAGGGATTTCGAAAATTAAAATAAATTAAGAGAAAATACTGACATGTGGGACCCACATGTCAGCGAGATAGCTCACGGTAGACCAAGTCTACCGAGCCGATTGAATCTGGAACCGGTGGACTGCCACGGGGATCTAATCTGGACCAACCCTTGCGCGACACGCCGCTGGCGGCTGGCGACCAGTCGCCGACTCGGTGCACACGCCGTGGTCGACGGGGACACCACGCGAGACGACAAGTCGGCGCGGGATCTGATGTGGAGAGCCACGTGGACGGCCACGTCAGCTCGACGGTGACGGGCTCGGAAACCAATGGCAACGGTGAACGGCGGTGATCCACCAGTGGTGAATGGTACCGGCGTGTAGCTGAGGCTATTGCGAACCTCTGGGTGCAACTCCGGGTGCTTGGGATGGACGGTGGCGACCGGCGGCGAGGTTTGAGTGGCGGAGAGCCTCGGTTGTTGTCGGACAGGGCCTCCGGTGAAGTTCCGGCGACTGCGAAGGCTCCTGGAGGTAGATGATGCGACGGCAAACCCGGTAGTGCAGACCACGAGGGTAGGGCGACATTGACGGCTGCACAATTCGAAGAAAATGAACGGCGGCGAGAAACCCTAAAAGCTCGATTGTGGCGGCGCTAGGGCTTTCGGGGTGCTGTGGCTTGAGTGTTTGGGGTGCGGACGCCGATGTGAACCGCGGGGACCTATTTATAGGGCCGTGGCGGCACGAGATAAGGAATCCCCAATTTGGGATATTCTCGGTCTTGAACGAAAACGGAGATAGAGTTAGTTTTGATCCCGATTGGGGGTAGATACGGGCGCGAGAAGGAAGGAGATAGAGTTTGGTGAAGAAATCGGGAAGGTTTTAGTTAGGAAAGTCCCGTTGTTGGACGACTTCTAGAAGGCGGCAATGGCGGACGGAGGCGGGCGTGTCGCGGGGACGAAGCCGACTCGGAGACGAAGGCGGCGGGCCCACCTGGCAGCAAAAGCCCAATTACATGCACGATCGGGACAAGAGAGTTACCGTCCAGATTTGATCGGACGACTCACAATCAATGGGACGTTCGGGTCACCCGAACAGCACAACGCCATCGGACCATCCATTTTTGATCGAACGGCTCACGATCAATGGGACATTCGGGTCGCCCGAACAGCCCATCTCCATCGGACCGCTCAAGGAGAATCGGACGGCTCAGGTTTGACGCGTTCGCGCGAGGAGAGAGGAAGGGAGGCTGACACGCGGGGACAACCTGTCAGAGAGAGGCGGGCTCGCGCGCGCGTGGGTGGGCTGAACAGAGCTGGGCCAAGAGGGGTTTGGGTTGAGTTTTGGCCCAAGAGCTTTTCTGAGATTTTAATTAGTTTTTCTATTTTAGAAAATACCAGAAATTCCAATAGGCAATAGAAAATAGCAAACGAACTCAGAAAAATTCTAGAAAAATCTAAAAAATATATCTGAGCCCATAGAACCCAAATAAAATAGTTTTGGCTATTGTTCATGTTGGGATTATTCACATTAAATGTTTTTGATTGTAAAGTCCAATATTAAGCTTTTGAATTAAATTGAAATAAAACCAAATGGTGGCTTTTTCCCTACTAACTATTTAAAAGATTTTTAAACTCAGAAAATTGGGATGTTACAGAAGGGGCGACAAAACGGGATCTGATCTAGGCCAAAAAGAGAGAACGGGCGAGGCAGAGGGCATCAAGACGGGAAGCAAACAACGGAGAACGAAGAACGCGCATACGAAGCCGAAGGCAACAGGAAAACACGGAAACCATAGGGAAAGCACGCAACAGTAGCCAAGCAGACGGGATCTGAACGAAACGTGAGGAGAAGAAGGCCGGGAAGAACCCAACATGCACAGATGCACAAAAGAAACACCTCTCTCAACAAGAAATAGACAAACGAACGAAGCACAAACCAACGCAAGACCATCAGCAAGACGATATGCAACAGAGACTAAAGGAACCCAATGAACCCAAAAGGCGAGCGAGCAGCGGCGGCGGCAGAAACGAAGAACGCAAACGGGCTACAAGAGCGAGAAGGAAGCAGGAGACGAGACGACCAACGAAAAAGAGTGGATGCGCGATGGGAGAAAAAACGCAGGGCTGCGCGATGGGAAGCGAGGCAGCAGGCACACGTGGTGCGCGGAGAAACAGTGATGTGAACACAACATCGCATCGGGCGCCACGCGTGCGAATGCACCGACAGACGCAAACCAACGGCGGAGCAACGCGAGCCAGCATCCGACGGCCAGTAGAAAGCGTGTGACGTGGCCACCCTGGCTGGGCTTCAAGTGAGCCTCCTTTTATATAGAGAGATTTGTGTGTGTCTTATGAGACTAGCGTATCATCTATTTGCTTTGGTTTGTGGTTATGTGTGCTTGAAATAAGAGGGTCACCATGCTCATGGTGTGTGCCAATCGGTGATGCGACAACATGCTAATCTTTGCTGAACTATATTTAATTGATTTTACATGTATTCGACTCATTCTTGTGTCATTTTGTGTCACTACCACAAAAAGGCTAATACTAGACGTCTCAAAGACGCGGTTGACTAAAACCATCTGTATTAAATACAATCAAAGACGGTTTTGGTTTAGCGATCGCCTGTGTTACTAGCTGTGCTAAAACCGTCTGTGAAGAAGTAATATCACAGCCGGTTTTCAACACAAACCGTCTGTGACTTCCCATCCTCATCACAGACGGTTTGTATTAAAAACCATCTATGATAAGTCTTTCTGATTTTACCATGCCTTGAAATCACCAACTCTATGATTTTACCATGCCTTGAAATTACTAACACTGATTTTACCATGACTTGAAGTACCAATCCTCTGCCTCACCCCTGTCGTGGCAGCCAACCCTCTGCTGTGCTCCTGCTGTGGCACCCAATCCTCTGCTGCAGTAGGGTTTGGTAGGGCAACAACTTGCGCAGGAGGGCTTGGCGCGATAGAGGATGGGTGCCACGGTAGGGGCATGACATAGGATTGGCAGCCCACACCCTATCGCGGCACCCAATCCTCTGTCGCGGTAGGGTTTGGCAGGGCGACAGCTTGCCGTGGCAGAGGATATGGTGCCACGGCAAAGGATTGTGTCCCACGACAGGGGATGGTGTGCCACGATTGGGGATGGTGTGCCATGGCAGAGAATTGTGTGCCACGACAGAGGATGGCGTGCTACGGCAGGGGATTATGTGCTACGACAGAAAATTCAAAGCCACGGTAAAATCACAGAATAAGGAAAATTTCAAACCATAATAAAATCACAGAGTAAGAAAAATTTCAAGCAATGGTAAATTCCAAGTCATAGATGGTTTTTAATACAAACCATCTGTGATGAGATACTTATCACAGACGGTTTGTATCAAAAATCGTCTGTGAATTATCACAGACGGTCCGTTTGTGATATGTCGTCACAGACGGTTTCATACAAAAATCGTCTGTGATTCACAGCGTGGGAGTTCAAAAAATTTTGAATGCGTGAGCGGGAGGCAAAATATTTTTGCGCTATCTTTATTTATTATAACCACTCCAGCCTTGTCTTCCATCAGTCTTTCCCTCTCCCCTCCCCACGCCGAGCTCCGGCGACCACCCTCGATTCCCCGTCGCGATTCGGCGAGGAGACACAGCCGCCGACGATGACGAGGAGGGATGTGGAGGAGCTCATTGTCTGCCGCTCACGCATCCCCAAAATATACACAATTTGTTGGCTGTTTGTTGTAAAAAAAAAAAATCTTAATTTTATGTTACCTAAGGTCAGAGCGCCGTCAGAGGTTTTCAGTCGTCTCTTCTTGCCGACGAGCTTGAGTCAAACTCGGACGACATGCAAGAACAGCTTGTGATATACTGGTGAGGCACAGAGAGGAGCTCACAAGACCAATGCAAGAAGCCGATGAGTTCTTCAGGAGCTTAAAGGCATAGATGGTTTCTAACTAATTTAACTTTGTAACTTTATTTTTTTTTCCCTATTCGGAGGGGATGTTGTGAAACCTTTTGGTTTCCCTTTCCCATAATGTGTTTGCCATCAGAATTTGAATTAGATTATAGTTGTCTTGCTAGACTATCACAGACGGTTCTGATTCAGAACCGTCTGTGATAGTTTTTTTCACAGTCGGTTCAAAAATCATCTGTGATGATCCCCTATCATTACTGACCCATAAACTGAGACGGCTTACGAAACTATATGTGATGACATTTTTGAATCTTCTGTGAAGACTTTTTCTGTAGCAGTGTGTATGTATACACTAGCTGGTATGAATTGGCTTGTTAGTTACCAGCGTTCCAGCAGGGGCATGCTTCTTTCGCACTCACTCACTCATACAATGTATTCTGGCCGAATACATATATATTCTAGAAATTTCCCGTCAGTTGTGACTTCAACATATATCTGTGTTCATTCGTTCTGTCTCTGAACACTGCCCTGACATCTTGATTTTTCGTTATGTTTCCAAACTTTTTCAACATGTCGGTTGCCACTTGGGAATCGGGGTAACAGTAAGCGAGAGAGTAGAATTGAATCCTCAGAGCGGTTCTGCTGATCATTCTCTGCAATATGCAAAAGATTTTTTTCCATAAATTTTACTATCTTTAGGCCTTCTATTTTTGTGGGGTCCTCAGACCCCTCCGCTATCATTGTCGGCTCACCATTGCATTGAGGGGTCTTGCTCTCTTTAGAAATTCTGCTTAGTTAATCGAGTTCAAAGCTTATGAAATTACGCTCAAAAAATTCTGAAATTAAGTTGAAAGTCCGTCATTTTGGGTTGAAAGTTTGAAACTCGATTTCAACAAGAGTTGAAAGTTATTTTACACAAAAATTAAAAAGCATGTTTAATTTAAGTATTTCCTTGTGCAAAGGGGCCCATTACTTTGACTCGCAATGACAGCGTTCACTTGATAGAAGCAAGCGGCCTTACCCATGTTTGCAATAGTAAATAATTCGGATGGCAGAACCGATATTTCACCTGAGCTGTGTGACATTCACAATGTCCTCGCTGTGTAGACCAACTGGTTCCTCAGGAATGTAATCATGTGTTTAGTAGTATATGAAGCTCTCTTTTCCTAAGGAAAAAACATAAAAAAGCAGGAAATGATCTTATGAACTTAAGTGCATATGCATGCGCACATATAAATGTGTCACCAAAACAAGCATGTCGTAAACAGGACAAAACTCGGAGA
This sequence comes from Ampelocalamus luodianensis, assembly GCA_036346255.1. NCBI lineage: Eukaryota > Viridiplantae > Streptophyta > Magnoliopsida > Poales > Poaceae > Ampelocalamus > Ampelocalamus luodianensis. Next base: position 51,481,103 of record CM070624.1, read on the forward strand.
GACAAAATTATGTCGAGCGTGTCTAAACTTGCAGTGTAGAGAAGTTTCACACGGGACTAAAAATTTGAAAGTTGACTGGATGTTAAACTTACCAAATGCGCTGCTTATATCACTTACGATTTTGTGAAAGACAAACTAAGCTGACATTGATCAGGATGTCACCCTCAAACCGACATATTTATCGTCTGTTTAAATGATTGACATCGTCTTCACATATGCAAATATGCAATCAATTTCAACTTTCATGATATCTCTGAATGCTAATAATCATAAACATCCAAATTGTCATTAGATCATCCATCTAAATGATTTATGTCAGTTTCACATCTCGAATCTCGACTCCATTATCACGTGAGCATTTTTAGTTATTTAAAAGATACAGTGGCATAAGTGAAATAACTTGCAAGTTCAGAGACTAAATAGAAGTTTAACTTTTGGGGACCTACCCAATTAGTAATTCTTAAGTACAAAAACCTAAATAGAAATTTACTATAAGCTTAACTATTTCATTGCCTACCGATAAAAAAAAAATTATATTACAACATATCGAGCCGCTTTCGTTGAGCTCAGCCTAGCCTAGCCCTTGGCTCCACCGCGGCGTCTAGAACAGCTCCGCCTCAAACGGAGTTGTGCCTCCACCAATGGTGTCGGCCTATGTACACCGTGCCCTCAGCTCCGTCGTCGTGGGTTGCATCGCACCTTTGTCGTGCCATACGTAACTTGTGTCGAACCCTTTGGCCCCACAGCCACGTTTGGCCTCCATCACCGTCATTGAGTCACACCACTCATGTCCTACACGAGCTCCAATCATTCCACCACCCCTGATCGGAAGACACTAAGGCCCTGTTTGGAGCGTGACGATTTTTCACCGTTCCTGCAGGAAATGAATTGTTTCATGTGAAATTACTATAAAATTGCTGTGAATTTTTGTGTTCCAAACGGATCTAAGCCTGTTTTGCAATTTATCTGTATATTTTTGTGGCCCGTGTAAATTTTACAACCCGGGAATAACAAGGCAATGGGCCAATTTTTCTAGGCTAAGAAGGCTTCTTATGGGTTAGATCTTTTGTAGCATCTTGATCATCAAATCAGGAGGAAACGCTTCGAATAAGTAAGTATCAAATCCAATGTTCTATTTTTTATAAAGGTTTTCCAGCTTATATTGAAAGCATTTAAATAACTAGTCTAAATCCAATGTTCTCATGAGAAACTTTTTTTTGTTGCGTCTATTTTACAATTGACAATGTACTTCTCATGAGAAACTTTTTTTGTTGCATCTATTTTACAATTGCTCGGTTGATAATAATTTTAGAAAAACCCATAAACATCTCATTTTCACTTACATTGCCTCCCCCCCTTAAGTTGGCTTTGCAAATACCCCTGTAGATTGCATGTTCGCACTATTTTATAATGATTTTAATTATCTTTGCCACTTGCTTCAACAATTTCCATACTTATTTAAGAGATTTCAATGCTTGTTTCAATGGTTTAAGTTATTTCGCTATTTGTAATATATTATTTCAGCATTGAAACATTAGCACTGAAATGATGTATTGCAACTATCAAAATCACCCAAATAAATAAAAATAAGTATACATCATTGAAACAAGTATTGACACTACTGAAACAAGTGCCAAAGATAGTGCTAGCATACAACTTTTGGGGTATTTGCACGCCAACTTAACTTATGGGTTGCAAAGTAAACGTTAGTTAGATATGTGGTTGGGGGAGGAATGAAAAAGTAGGTGACTTAGATGGGTGTTTATGGATTTTCCTTTTTTGTTACCTGCTCAGTTGAATATTTGATCTAGGGTATCAATTTTCCAATTAAACAGCTCAGAAGTGCCAACAGATATCGCACTGTAGCACTCTATATTCTCTGTGCAAAAGAAAATTCTTGTTCTGGATAGATGGGCATGAGTGTCTTTGTTTTTTGGCATCAGCAGTTTCTTAGAGCACTAAAACACGTTAAGACAACATATAGTTTCTTATCTGCAAAATTTTATGAGCATATAGATTCACAAACATGGCAGGTTGTTTATAAGGAAAAAAATTCTATAGAGGAGGGCCTCAGTGAGGCCTCTCCTCACAGCCGTTGGATGATGTAAGATATCACTATAGCACATGTATGAGAGGGAGAGATCTAACGGCTATGGAGGAGAGGCCTCACTGAGACCCTCACTTGTAGATTTTTTTTTTCCTGTTTACAAGGAAGGCAGCACTTATAGTGTGAAAAAGAAAATTCTTGTTCTGTATTGATGGGCGTGAGTGTCTTTGTTTTTTGGCATCAGCAGTTTCTTAGAGCACTAAAACACATGAAGACAACATACAGTTTCTTATCTGCAAAATTTTATGAGCATATAGTTTCACAAACATGGCAGGTTGTTTATAAGGAAGGCAGCACTTATAGTGTGATGTGGTGTTCGTACCATAGCTATAGTAATCGTGCATGAGTCAGCTATAATACATACTTAAAAATGCACAACCCTATAAAGAGTGTGCCTATATAACCATCCCAACGCTCTTACGTGGAGGTATGTTTGGAGAGGAATGGTTCTCCACGTAAGAACTGAAGCGAAATCGAGTCAACCAAAGCTGGTCTTCTGCGTGTCAAAACATTTGGATTCTCTAGTTTGGGAAATTTTATCAAGTAAAACCTCAAAGTTGTGAAAACTGGAAAATACATGTAGTGATACATCAAAGTTCTTTTCCGGCTTTCAAACTTTCTGCAGTGTTACAGCACATTTGGTACTTTATTTTTCTTGGGTAGAGCCGCTTTGGATTTATTTACTATGCTTTGACTACGTTAAGATAGAGGACAACACAAGGGAGAGGGTTTTGTGGTGATCATTGACGGTTCTACTAAGAAGGTGGTCGGTGGTGAAGAAGTACACTTGGCAAAGGTGACGGGCAGAGTTTTTGGCCTAAATGACACTATTTGGGCCATTTTTGATAGAAGTATCTGTTCTCCTGCCGTATTGCTAAAAATGGCACCGCGGACGTGCCGACGGCCGACACATGTCCAAAACCGTGCATCTGGTGCCCGGATTCAACCTCCACCGCTCATGTGACGCCCGGACGTCCCTCCTCCCGCCACGTGGCCAGCGCCATTCTTCTAGTGCACAGATATGCCTTGTCCATGCGCCCAACGCCCGGTCCACCCTTGTCCGGTCCCCTATGGCCCGGACGAGCAACCTGTCCTGCTGCCGCTTGCCCGTATCTCGGATGTGCTAGCTGTCGCCACCTGGTCACTTGTCTGGTCGCCCCTAGCCTAGACGAGAGTCGCAACAAGTAGGGTGCTAGCTGTTGTGGGTGCAAGAAGATAGTAGCAATCTGCTGCTTGCTGCTACTATATATGTATACATTATTACATTCCATTCAGCTATCATCTCCTTGAGAGAGACACAGAGATGGCCAAGCAAGCCTAGCTACTTAAACGTTATTGTACCATTACCCTTTTTTGCGAGCCATTTTAGGAATCTAACACAGTCCTTTTGGAAATGCCCTGGCTGCTTGCAGAAGTGACATTCACCTCCTTTAGGTGCTCCAACGGGTGCCACATGGGGCTTAAGTGCATTGTGCACTTTAGGCTCCGACTTATCTGAATTGGGGGAGAACTGTAGCTTTTTCTTAGATTTGAAGTCCCATTGGAACTTCCTTTTGTTGGAGCTACCAACTTGAAGCGCAAGATGTCTCTTTTTCGTCCTTATTCTCTCTTCCTCCTGGACACACATGGCGATTAAATCGCTCATGTTCTATTTTTCTTTCTGAGTATTATAATTGATCTTAAATGTTGTGTACTCAGAAGGAAGAGAAGTCATGATAAAATGGACTAGGAAACCATCAGATATTTCCATGTCCATGCCTTTAAGTTTTTCGGCCATATCAGTCATCATCATGACGTGTTCTCTTATACTGCCGGATCCATCATACTTAGTTGTCAAGAGCCTCTGTATTAGAGTACTGGTATAAACTTTAGTGGAGCCTTTAAATTTATCCTCAACTGAAGCCAAATACTCTTTAGCATATTCGGAATCGGGGATTGGTCCCCTGATCCCAACTGAAATGGGGGTCTTCATAATCATAAGTGATAGACGGTTAGACCGTTCCCATTTCTCAGCATTAGTTTCATAAATTTTCTTTTTATCATCATAATTTTCCTCACCTTCGGTGGGGGGAACGGGAGCGGTCACCCTTAAAGCATAATCAAGATCTAAAACTCCGAGGACAACATGGATCCTTTCTTTCCAAGTGGAAAAATTGCTCCCTGTAAGCTGCTCAATGTTGTCGATTGTGGCGGCAACATTTGAAGCATTTATTGCTGAATGTCAAAAGGCAGGGCAAAAATTAGAAATAACATAAGAAAATATTGCATGTAATTAACCCTATGTTGGTCTGATTAATAGCATGCAAAAACTATAGTTCTAATTCACATCACTGTTGGGCAGAAAATGAAAAAGAGCTAAACAATTAATATGGCGACACACGACTACAATCGACGTTGGTCAGAATGTAATCGTATCATACATAATGCCAAAATAAACTATAAAATCTCTAATTAAAATATCTCGTTGGTTCAATTTTAATCAGAGGCTAAGCTTAATATTGGGTAATAATACATTATTCATGATATATCTTAATTGGGCAATCAAAACAATAATTAAAACAGTGCACAAAAAGTAGACTTAATCATAAGAAACAATGCATTGAAAATAAAAAGAAAAGAAAATTCACTATTTCAGGCCGCCCAAAGGAATTCAGCCCAGCTCCACACATACGGCCCAAACTGTGCGTGCGGCCCAAAAAATCACGCACGGCCCAAATTTCCTCCGCCGGCCCGAGATCCATGATCGCCGTTGGATCTTGATCGTGCGGCTGGAGGCTACTCGGCCCAACAACTCTTCGCCGGTCCGGGAAGAACCGACCGCTGGGTCTAATTGGACGCCCGAGATCTGTCCCGAGCGATACAAAAACGCTGAAAACCCTAACCCTAAAATCATTTCGCCCCCTACCTCTCCCCCGAAAAGTGGAGCTCAGAGCGCGAGCACGCGAGGAGAACCGCGATGCAAATGCGTCTGGCGAAGGCGAGAGGAGAAGAGCGCTCCCGACAGCGAAACACGCAGGAGAGCCTTGGCGGCGATGTAACATCCCAAGTTTGAACTTGTGTTTCAAATGTAAGAAAATGTGTAGAAATTAAAACTTTTTCTTATATCTTCTATTTCCTGTATGGTATGAAAGGTTCTTGTACAAGAATTATGGAAATACAAAGTCACAAGTCACTTTGATCCAAAACCTTGTCTTCCAAAAACAATCTTGTCAAACCTTGTGATCATCTCCTGGAAATATTTTTCCTGAGTTCTTGGGTTGTTGTGTGACCCCTCTGAAAAATTTCACAATTTTTAGAAATTGTTTGAATGCTTTTGGAGGCCAGTCAAACCTGTTTGATTTTTAGTCAAACCATATTCCAACACCTGGCAGAATTTTTGGAGAAAAATACACTGCATAAAAACCTCTAAAAATTTTACAAAAGGTTAATATCTAAGTTAGCAAGCTCCTGTAAAAATTTTAGAATTTTTGGAGTTAGTTTGCTACCTTTAAAAATCCTTCAAAGTTCTTAGCTCTTAATTAAAACCCTTAGTCAAAACACTGTTGGGTTTGAGCCGGACCCAAGTCTGGCTCGAGCCACTTGATCGAACCTAACCCACTAATTGCACCCGGGCTCACTTTAGGCACGCATCAATCTCAACCGTTGGATATCGATCTGACGGCCCTCATTCGTAAGAACGTTTGGACCTCCTTATCGTCCATTTAAATCTGAGTCGTTCATTCTCCACCGAACCGCCCACATTGCTTGATGCAATCGGACCTCCGATTGTTTCATTCGATCTGAGTCGTTGGATTAAAATCCAACGCTCATGATCTTCTCCTTTGTTTTGAACCTCATGAGCTTTTCGGCAATCTCAGTCGTCCGATGAAAATCCAACCACTCTCGAGCACCCTAGCTTCTTTGGTCATCTTCTTCCTCGCGCCGTGTGTGAATAGTGCATGGCATGGCTTGGTCATGTCTTGCTCCCTCGTCAACTCTCTCCGATCGGGCATTTAGTGCATACGGCTCGCTTTCGGCCGGAGACGTGCTCTACTCCTGCCCCCATCACTTCTGTTTCGGACCATGGTAGCTCTATGGACCTAGCTCACCCGAAAATCTCGTTGTTGGCCAAACCCTAACTCTCCATCTATATGAAGCTCCCTAAAACCCTCTCTGAGCTCCTTTGCAGCACCATTTAGCTCCTCTTTGCTTATGGGGCTCAAAGCACCGAAAACACAAAACCACCATTTTTCGACCGAGGAGCTCCATTGTGGATCTTGGTGCTCCAGTGGTTTTTCCTCCCTTCTCTTTGTACCTTTTTGGGCTCCTTAATACACTAATCATTTCCCTCACTCAATTTTGGGCTTCATTCACAGGAATTGTCAAATTTGGGGTTTATTCAAATTGGCCGAAATCACCTCTTTTCTTCCTCAGCTCCGGTGAGTGCTTTATTTCTCAATTATTTGCTCATGAAGCTTCTATGAGCTATAATGAAGCTATATTGATGACCCAGTCTCAGTCTTTTGCTCAGATCACCATTTTTCACTTCATCTTCCTCGGCTCCGGCGAGCTCCACCGTGGTCAAGGCTTCTCCGGCCATCTTTGAAGCTCATCTTGGCTAAGGTAGCTTCTTATTAGTCCTTAGATGTTGTGGCACACGCTTCTTTGGACAATGCGGAGCTTTTCGCTATTTGTTGTTTTCGGCCGTAGTTGTCACTGTTCCTTTTTTCGGCTCGCCAGCGTTGTGGGCCGCCGCCGCCGTCGAGGTCATCACCATCGGGTCCGTAAGGTTATCGCGAACCCATTTTGGCACTTTGTGGGCACCGCCATGGCCGGAGCCGCCGGCGACAAGCCGTTCTTTGCGCTTGGGTTTTGCCGGACGAGAACCTCTCTGTGTCGTTGTCGTTAAGACACCATTAAAGGCTAATCATTGTTAATCATTGGTAATGATTGATTAGAAATTAATGAAGGTTCTTTATTGTGCGTGGTCGTCGTGTGGGCCCACCATTTAAACACCCCGCCGCCCACGTAACGCTTTAGGACATCATTAATGGTTAATCATTGATAATCATCATTAATCACTGCTTTAACAATTAATGGTTGTCCTAATCGACATTTGCAGTCACTGCCATGTAGGCCCATAGGCCTAAACCGCAGTAACGGAGTCGTTAGGACAAAGTTTGGGTTTAATTAATTGCTAATCATTGGTAGCAATTAATGGCTATCCGAAATGGTATATTGTGCCACTGCCATGTGGGCCCCCACCCACTTAAACCCCCTCTGTGCGAAATCATTATGACACAATTAATGCTAATCATCACTAATCACTGGATTTAATATTTAATAGCTGTCCTGAATCGCCCTCTGTATCACTGTCATGTGGGCCTGCACATTTAAACCTCCCCGCGCACTCAAAACCCACATGTGTTATATGCGCGTATCGTGGACCGTCGATCTTGAGATCAACGACCCAGATCTGGGAAGCAATCGGACCCCCGAACGTCCCAGTCACTTGGGGCCGTCCATCTCGCGATCTGTGGCTCAGTTCGTGGATGCATTCAGACCTCCGAATGCGTTTGCGTTCTGAGCCCTCCATCTCAAGATCTACGGCTGTAGAAGATGGATGCGTTCGGACCTCCGGTTGTCCCACTCACCGTGGACCGTTGGATCTTGATCCGACGGTGAGCCTCTTTCAGGATTGCGCGCGTGCGCTATTCTCCAGCGCGTGGGCCGTTGGATCCCGAATCAAAGGCCCACGTTGTTCCATGTCCTTTTCTATTGATTTAAGTCTGTTTTATTTCGGTAAGCTTTTATTTGTCAACTGAAAATTGTATTAAAACTTTAAAAATTCATAACTAATTCGTTTTAAATCTTTTTTAGATGATTCCAACTGTGTTAAATTCCTTTTCAACTGAAGGTTAATCTAAAAATACTTTTGGACATGTTTCTGTAACAGAAAATTTTATAAACAATATTAACTCGTTTCAGCCATTTTTGAATGTTCCAGAAAATAGATTTAAACTTGTAAAATGCATAACTTTTTCTGTATAACTCCAAACTGAAGAAGTGCCTCCGTGTTCCAGTTGAGGACACACCATTGGAAAATATCGATGTGCAGGAAGATCTGTCTTATCGTGAGCGCCCCGTTCGTATCCTCGAAGAAGCTGAACGCAGAACGAGGAACAGTGTGATCAAGTTCCTTAAAGTTCAGTGGTCGAACCACTCCGAGGATGAAGCAACCTGGGAGCGGGAAGATCGACTCCGTGCAGACTACCCGTCTTTTTTTCCCAGTGATCAGAATCTCGGGACGAGATTCCTGTAAGGGGGGAGATTTGTAACAGCCCTAAGTTAGGGTTTGTATTTCAAATGTAAATCACGAGGAGAAATAAAAACCTTTGATGCCTCATGAAATCATTTGGAAGTTTTCCAAATTTTCCCTAAACAATTTCCATTTTTTGAGGTTTAATTCTTGTGAATGGAAATTGTTGCCAACCAATTTTTGACCTTAAACTTGTGATCATTCTCTGCAAGTATTTTTCCTATCATCTTGACCATCCTAGCTACCTCTCTGAAAAATTTCACAATTTTTAGATTTTGGTTGCTATTTCAAATGGCCAAGTCAAACCAGTTTGGTAATCTGGTCAAACCTCTGGACAGCAGTTTGTTAATTTTCTTGGGAGAAATCTATTCCATGAAAATTCCTGGAAAAATTCCAAAATGTTGTTCTCTGTTCCAGTAAGCTTCCATAAATATTTCAGAATTTTTGGAGCTCGGGAGCTACCTCTAAAAATTCCCCAAACTTGCTCAGCCTTTTAATTCAAAACTGAAATCACTGTTCCTCGGGCTCAAACCCCACTTGGGCTCGAGTCCGACCGCACCTAAGTGACTCGGTCACACCGCCTAGCTGCACCGCGCGAGCCCGATGGCTATCAGCCGTCCGATGGAGATAGCACGGTCCACATTGCTTGTCTCGTCGACCTGTCCGAATGCATACACTGATCTCGGCCGTCCATTCTAGATCGAACGGTCGACATCTTCTTGATCGAGTCAGACCAAATCATTGAACCACACTTGGTCCGACTCGCACCGCTTCGTCGCCGTCGCTGACAAGTGGGCCCTCCTTGTCAGGTTCTTCCTCGCCTTCTCCGCGTCTCACCGGAGCTCGCGGCCGCTCGCGCATGCTCGCCACGTCCCTCGTCGCTGCCACCTTTCTGTCCTCGTGTCAGCCTGAGAAGCATCGACGTGACTCCTTAAAGCCTTTGAGCTCACCCATTCGTCGTTTCCTTCGCTCTCTCGCTTTCTCCGCCCATTTCTCTATTTCGGCCGGAGAGGGGAACGAAGCTAGCGCCGCCCTCGAGCCAGCGATCCCGCCGTTGTGCTCCTCTCACCTCGCCGCCTCCATTTTTGCTAGCCCGGATCATTAGCGTGCACTGTATCGCCAGGAGCGACTTCATCGTCTCCGCCTCCGGCAGCTTCGCCCTCGAAGTCGTGTAGGCGTTCTGGTGAGTCTCAAGCCTCAGCGTTTGGTCCCACTTGATCGCAATGCTTCACTGATGCTCACGGTGGGTTCATTTTCGTTTTGGTGCATCGTGGAGGGTGTGCGGCTGTTTCTTCTCCGAGCTCGGTTTTCCGCCGCCGCGTTGATTCCGGCCGCCTCGGACCTTCTTCTTCGACGTTATCTTGTGCTTATTGCTCCTGGGGCCGAGGCGATTCCGTGGCGCACCTTCCCGGGGCTTCTCGAAGTCCGTAGTGTCTTCTCCGCGAGAGCCGTAGCTTCTTCTCCGCCTCCGGCCGTCGCGAGCTCGACTCTGGCGACCATTGGGCTCCGCGTCATCGTCGTCCAGTTCGTGGAGCTGCGGTGCACCCGTGCGTGCCATCCCCGAGCTCAGAGCCTCAACCATTCTCCAGATCTCCCACCTCGCTGTCGCGGCCACGCGCGGGAACTCCGTCGAGCCGCCGGTGGTTAAGGCCTAACCCCCCTTCTTAAGTTCTAATCATCTTTTAGTTTGTATCTCTGGCATGTGGGCCCTCCCTGCATTAAGCATGTTTTAGGATTCAAATCTAATCGTTTTAATTCTCTGAATCGCTGTCTTGTGGGCCCATGCTGTCAGTTAGTGGTTGTGTAACTCTGGTGATACGTTTTCTCTATTGGGAAACGTATTCCTCTGTGCGTATTTGTTAGGATTGCATTTTGATAAGCCGGAGACGTATTCTTAAAATACGCCGGCGTCGCCGTTAAGCGCGGTTGGGTCAAGTTTGACACAGTCACCGTTTCTGGCGGGTCCACATGTGCGTGGTGTGGCTAGCTAGCTAGCGCCGATGAAAAAGTATTAAATGCTTTAGTTTCTCGAAATGTGTTTTCATTAATCGATAATTCAATTTAACTTAGAAAATTCATAACTAATTCAATTTTTATCCAAATTGCATGAATCCAGTGTCGTTGTCTTTCATTTTAAATGTATTATTTACTAAAATTGTTTTCACCCATGTCTCTGTTAGCAAAAATCTGGTTATTGATTAAATGGTGTATTATTGTATATTCCAAATCAGAAATTTCATATCTTTCTCAATAATTGTCCAAATCCAGTGAATCCAACTTTGAAAATTTTCATTTTTAGTATACTAATTATCAGGTTAGGTTTTAAATACTGTTTCTGTTCATGAAAAATTGTTAAGTATTTAACTAGTGCTTTAATGTGTATGTTAGCTTAGAAAATTGCTAGAAAATGCATCACCATTTTAAATAAATTATTTCTCTGTTTCTAAAAATGTGTTAGTTCATGCTTAGGCCGCTGTGTGAGTTTTAGTATGTTTTGTTGTTGTTGGGTGTTTGAGTTTTGTCGGTGTTATTCGTTCTTATTCGCGGTTTTTTTTGTTCAATCGTTAGGCTTCGACATTTGCGGTAACCCTGAGAGCGACCCTCCGCAACAAATTGAGCAACAGCTAGAAGGCAAGCAGTTTGATCATGTTAATCCCAGTATTTTAAGTCTAATATTTTGTTTCAATTGTATGCATCGCTTAATTTGTGTTAAATTGGTTAGTTAATCCTTTAGATGCATAATCTGTAGGCAAATGATATTCCTCTACTACACGAGCCTAGGTTATTTCTGTGATTAGAGATCGTTGGATGATCTCTTGTCACTTAGTAGATCCGGTCAATTTGTAGACATGCTTAGCTATCGGTAGAAGCTGGCGGTTATCGATTTTAGTCGGTAGCCTTGATCACACAAAAATTATTAAAACTTTATAGTTCAGCATTTTGCTATGCTACTTGTGAAAACTAAAAATGAAAACAAAATGATTTGGACTTGGGCACATCGGTATGATTGGTGTGATCATTGGGTGTGGCGGAATGGTGCCCGAGTCGATTAGGACCGAGTTACTTGCGCCACCGTCTTGAGCATATTGCGTGCTAACCACACTAGAGTATATGGGACCTCTCTTGACCTAGTACTTTGGCGTGTATTGGCTCGGGTCGCAGGAGGTCGCAGGGAGGATGGAGGTGGGAGCATGGTAGTTGTCCAGAATAGCTTTATCACGAGTGGGTAGTTGTCTTTTCGGCTTTACCATGTAAGCGTATGGATTTCTATCCATCGAGCGGCTCGTAGTTAATACACAATATTGGAAAAAGTCTCGTAGGACTTAGCCGGTGCCAACATACCTTCCGGAGTGTGCTTTGGCTTAAAGGCGATGCAAGTGTGGTACATTGGTACACCCTGCAGAGTTAAAACTATTCGAATAGCCTCGTCCTAGGTTATGGATACGCTCGGATCGCCCCAAGAACTAGACTACAACATTTAAATTAAAACTTGATGGGTGATGCGAATGCGGGATTCGTACTATTGTTGCGGTGACTATTGGGATAGTCACTTCTAGGTTGTTTACCTTTACTCTTTTGTTATTATCATCCTTGCTGTTATTTCAATTAAAAATGAATTGCAAACTTGCCTTCAAACTGTATTACATTATTGCAAACAAATTTGGCTTTGTGCAAATGAAACTTATGGCCTCCACCAGATAAGCCTGCATGTAGACTATGAATAGGTCTGCTAGTTCACACGTCAGTCTTGCGGGTACAAAGACAATCTTTGTACTCAGATGCTTTGCTTAATGTTTTTGTTGCGAGAGGAAGAAGGTGAGCCCCAAGGGCCTCACTACGTGAATAGTCTTTGCCGTTTCGTGTGCGACGACTAGGCTTGGCGGTCCGGTCAGATGCCTTGTGGGTGGAAGGCATACTGATTGGCTTTGTTTATAGCCATCTTATGGCACTTTTGCTTCCGCTGTCTATCTTCTGTTATTTATGTATCTTTTGGTCGGTCGACCGTTGTCTGTAATAACTCTACTGTTGTTACTTTCTATTTTTGTAGTGTGTTGTTTGGACTCTATGTTTGGAATGGAGTTGATGTATAATTTTGTGGTGAGGTGTGTATACTGCTTTCTGAGAAGTATACATATCTCGAGGCTCAGTTTATTTGATTTGTGATGCTAGGACCAGGCGGTTGGTTAAGCATTACAAGCCAAATAAATTGGGGTCCTCACATTTATATATGTACGTCTTTTGTTAGACTTATAATTATGTGATGTATGGAATTGATGTATGCTTTTGTATGATGTATGTGTGCTGCAATTCTGGGAAACACATGTCCATCAAGACACGATGTATTTTGTTTTTGATGTTAGAGCCAATGGAAGGCTAAGTATTGCAAGCTAAATAAACCGGGGTCTCACAGGCGACTTGCGGCGGCGCGACAAAAGGCGGCGCCTCCGCAGCCCTCTTCGCCGACGCGTGCGTGCGACCTAGGTTGCGCGCACCGCCGTCAAATGGACCTACGGTGGTGCCCGTGACGGAGACGACCCCGGCGGTCTCCCGAAAACGTAAGTTACTTTCGCCGCATCTAAATTAGGTTTCCAATTTGGGGTCTAATTTGGGGAAAAGTGCTGCGGGAGGTTCCGATAGTAGGGATTTCGTTAGGATTTGGCAAATATTCTTAATTCCCCTCCTTCTAAGTTCTAAACTGAGCCATAAAACATTAGATCTGGCCACTAAACTTTAGATCCGAGCCTCTAATCCTTAGATCTGAGCAAAACCAAGTTCGGTTGGGGCAAAAAAAAAAAGGTTCAAGATGAGCTAGGTGTGCTCTGATACCAAATGTGGGTCATTAATCTAAGGCTAAACATGATCTAATGGCTTAAACCCTAGCTCAATCAAGAACACATAGCATAATCTTTAGTGCGGAAGCGTTAATAAACATACCCGAAGATGAAGACGCCATTAGGGTTGTAGATGCGGTCGTTGGCCGTAGAGATGGTGTTGGTGAAGGTCATCGGATGGTTGCAGAGGTGATCGACGACGAGGACGAAGGTGTCGCGTTGACTGCAGTCTTCGGTCTTCGTCCACCACAGCACTCGTGATTGATCGGATTTTTGGGGACGCTCGTAGCCTAGAATCATATGAACATAAGCCTGCCGAGTCCCCTTGTTTTTATGTAGCGCTGGGTGGCCGGACCGAAACCAACAAGTCGGTTGCACCCCCGATCAGGGCGCGCGTGTGGGGCGTGACCCCCTTGAATCTCGGAGGTGGTTAGCCGAGATCAACCCAACAATTAGCACTACTAGTCCCATAAAAAAGCAATGCATAAGTGTCCCGAAAGGGCGGAGGCACGGAGCAGGTCATCCATCCGTGACCCTCCCCAAGAAGAACAGTACATAGATTCCCTAAGAGGATGACACACACTAACATGACTCACCAATCCACACTGCCTAGCTAGCAACTTTTTGCAAGAACAAGAACAAGATGATAGTGCGGAGAACATCACACTAAGCAACCAATCTACTTGTTGCAACCCTTGTCCGGGCTAGGGACGACCGTACAAGCGGTCAGGTGTTGTGTCCGGACCAAGGGCGACTGGACAAGCTCGTGTTTACTGTTTAAAATTTAAGAAAGAATTATAACATAGCTGCAGGGTTCATAAAACTGGTGGGAATCGACCGGTTTGAATAAAACCAAACCGGCTGGCAGAGGTGGTATATTAAAGTTTAACCATTTTATCACCGATTTAGTCCGGTTTAGCGTTTTCATTTATTCCAACCGATTGACAGTGTTTGGGTGAGTTCCAATTATACTTCTTATTTGTACAAATTATGGTATTTGTTTCTTCAAATTTGGTGCACTTTATCACATATATTATTGGTGCAAAGGTTAGATTTGTGCCCAGGCCACGTATGCCAAGCTATGGGAGGGCACGTTTTGGTTCAATTCTAGTTAAATTGTAGGCTTAATGCCAATTTTAAGTTTAGATATGTGTTCTTCTTCCTCCTTGACGACGATTTCTCCTTACGCACGACCCTTTGGATCGATGACTAGCTTAGATCTATTGCGGAAAAGGTCGTAGCCTACTCGTCTCTTGCTTCCACACCAATCCTTCCAAATCTCGCATATGTAGAGCACGGTGTCTTGGGAACCTTGGGAGCAAAGGGGCATCTTGGCTGCAATGGAGTGCGGTGGTCTTTGTTTGCTTCTACCTGTTGAACTCCGGTGGATTCGTTCATCGTCGACACGCTGCGCTCCACGATCACCTTCCAACACGTGTCCATATCCGAACGATCCAAGGAGATTTATGCAATTTCTCATCATTGCGAGGTCTTCATTGTAACTTGTGAGATACTTGTAATCAACTTATGCGATTTCTTTAAATGAATGACGTATTAGACCTACAGGTCCGGTGCTTTTAAAAAGCATCCGAGGTGTATGCAAATTTGGGATCAAAGGTGCTTTGAAAGTGAATGATATCAAATGACTAAATGTAAACACTCAGATCGTATCGGCTCATCGCCAAACTTTATATAGGCAAGTTTGACTTGATCGTTTGCTTCGAGCCATAAACCGTGGCTGTCGTAGTTTCTTAGCTACCATGTTGCCTAGCCAAAATTGCCTAATTTGTGGTGCTCAATTTGGTTGCCACATAACCATCTAAATATGCCCTTAATTACTCCATCGTAATAAATAAAAATTACTCCATTTCCAATGTATATCCTAGTGTCACGTAAAGGTTGGTCTCGTGTTTGAGCTGAAATCGAACAATGTGGCGTGGTAGAGATAATCATTCTTGAAGTAGCATTTTCAACCATATATCACCAATTTTATTTACAGTGATATGTATACAAATATTTGCACTTTCCCTTTGGAGACATCAAGGATCTTTAGCTCCAACCCCAAGCAAAGAACCACGCATGCTTTAGTAAAAGCACCCCAAAGCCCAAACACAAGCCGATGGCAAAAGGTGATCTGTAAGCTAATTGCAAATCGGCATCCAGCTAACATTATTCACGCTTGTTCTCCTAGTTATTTCCATTCTTCCTCCTTCACCCGACATAAACATTACATCTTTCTTACGGGAGGAAACAACACCAACATTTACGCAATCTTATCGGCACAAACACATGTAGCTGCCAATTTAGGCACTAAGACTCTTCTTGCCCATGTTAGTTGGTTTTCAAAATACCAAGTATATGGACTAACAATGTTGATGCACAAAACATAACTATACGCACGTGTGATCGCAGTGGAAATTGGAAGAAAAAAAATGATGAACCGTGCAACCCGAATCCCATTCCATGACTCAGAGGAACCGCGTTTTTAGTGAGACATCAGTGGACCTGCTATGTGAGATGCAAGTTTGGTTAGTTGCGATTATGCATACAATAATAGAATTTTGTTAAACAATATTATTTTAATTAATAGTTACAAAATTAAATAGTCATTTTTTTTTGCAAAAATAGCCTTCTGCCACCGTTTGAAACGCTAATAGGAGCCTATCGCCAGATGAACAGTAAACAGGGAACCTGTCGTCAATTGAATTGACGATAGGCTCCTATCGTCATTTCAAATAACGATAGAAGCATGTCGCCTGTTTAATTGGAGATAGATTTCTTTTTTTGCAATTAAAGTAAATTTATAATTTTGGTATATCTATAATTGTCCGCACTACCGATAATTTTTGAAAAGACAAAGAAATATGAGGTAGAGAAAAATTTATGAGTTTCGATGTGACCAAATATTTTTGGAATGCATTTTAGGTGGCACAATATAAAAAATTGCCCCCTTTGGCGTCGCAATATCGAAAATAGCCTTGTTCGGCAACGCAATATTATAAATAGCCTCCTTCGTCTGCGTAATATAAAAAAATAGCCCCGTTCGGCGACGCTATAAATAGCCTCCTTCAGTGGCGTAATATAAAAATAGCCCCGTTCGGCGACACAATATTATTAATAGCCTCTTTCGGCGGCGCAATATTAAAAATAGCCCCATTTGGTGACACAATATGAAAAATGCACGATGTACTCTGTGAACAGGGTGTATTCATTTTACGTACGAAAAGGCTGGAGGTAGGGTGGTGTGGGGTGTCGCCTAGTATGGATGGTATTGAGAACCTGCTAGAAGAAAATGCCATTAGTAACTAGTGGAGTTCAAAATTAACAACCAGATGTTAACATTTCAAGTCATGGTAAAATCAGAGAGTTAACATTTTAAGCCATGGTAAATCACAGAGTTAACATTTCAAGCCATGATAAAATCAAAGAGTTAACATTTCAAGTCATGGCTAGCAAGGTTTTCTCTGTTTTTTGCAATTGCTACTTCATTAAACACTCTACAATTGGTATTTAACAATTTTCCTTTGTTTTTTGGTTTTACCGGTTTTTCTACCGGTTTTTTCGATTACAGGCCGGTTACCGGTCCGGTAACCGGTCGGGAGAAATTCATATTCAAATTTCGTTTGCCAAATTTTGTTCGATTTTTAGCCGGTTACCAGCCGAGAACCGTTACCGGCCCCAAGCGGGATTTTGCCCGGTAACGGTTCTTTGATCCTTGGTCGGACTACGCACGGACCTCGCCAACTCATGCATCTCCCATGCGAAATCGTTCTGTACATATAATTAGCAGGTTAGAAACTGAAAACATGTGTAGGAAATAAGAAGTATGGACCGTTCAATATGGACCTTGCGATGGAATGCAGAGTTCGCCTGGGTGGGGGTACGTCTCGGTTGTCACGGCCTCGTGGTATGGTGGGTCGTTCACAACCCTGATGCAACGAACCTTCGTCCGAGCAGAGTACCACTCGATGTACTGCTCGTATGTCCCGGGGTCATAGGGAGAAGCCTCCAGTGCACGTCCGCCAAAGCGTGGAGCCACTGCTAAACCCAATGGACCATCTTCTTGGTCCAGGAAGTCGTACCAGCTACTCCCTTCTTGGTGTACCTTTGGAAAACGAAACGATAAATTCGTATGTCCATAAGGAAAATGCTACGATAGAAATAAAACGTGAACTTACCATGAACGTTCGACGGCACTCGCAGCCCCCAGCGCACTGGGAACTCCTGGTGTAGACTAAACTAGCGCATCACCCAATGCACTGGTACTCCTCCACGAAGACGTCATGCGCCAAGAACTTCTGCGTGTACCAGTACTGCAAGTCTCACGTGCATTGGGTGGACAAGCCTCGGGTGCACACACTGACACTTTGATGGCAGTGTACGATGACTAGATGATGTGGTCATCCGTCAACTAATCAAACATTGCAATGTAGTCACGGTAGGATGCATGCGTAGTGATCGGAGTGAAGGTGACCTGTGAAATATAACAATAAAAACATAGCACATACAATTAAATTAAATTATGAAAAGGACAAAAGGTTCAAAAAAACATACCCATTGGCAACACCGCACCGTACCCTTGGTCGGCCGGTCCACGAGGTCGGGGCCGACGTACATTGCGTCGGTGTAGGTTCCCAGGTCTAACTGTGGTCATCCGATCTAGAAGCACTCGAAGGACCACAACTGAAGAAGCAGCGGGCATTCAGAGAGGACGAAGCTCTCCCAAACCTGGTGGAACACGATGCATAGGCCGCGGTACATCCAACACAGCATCCCTGGCTCTAGGTGTATGGCAAGATCATGTCCACCTCCACCTCCACCTCCACCAGCCCCTGTGCGTAGCGGATCATGTGCTTGTACCCGTTGTCACTGTGGGACCCCAGGAACATGACGTACCCGTTGTTACTGTGGGACCCCAGGAACATGACCCACCCAAACAGCCACAGCAAGTGCACCTCGATGTACCTCCTCATTTTGTACCCGGGTGCGTCCGGTCCTAGGGTAGCCGACTGCAAGAAGACAAAGACACATCACTGAGTTGAACAAAGGAATTGAAGAACAAACACAAGAGTTATAAATAGTTACGTCGAACGGGTTGATCCACCTCAGCATCGCCACGTGTGTACTGGAGTACTACCTGTAGACGGTGTTGGATGATAATAACACCTGGAGCCTCCCAAGGATATCCATGCGCGGGACGTTGTACGCTGCCATTGGGGAAGTCCATGCAGGGCAACCCGGTGGTTAGGTAGCCCACGTCCTGAAGCGTCGACATCATCTCCCCGCACGGTAGGTGGAACGTGTGCATTTTTGGCCTCCACCGAATTGAAGCGGAAACACAAGAGTTATAAATACTTACGTCGAAATGGTTGATCCACCTCAGCATCGGCCTATGTGTACTAGAGAACTCCCTATAGCCGGCGTTGGCCAGCAGCAACCCCTAGAACCTCCCGAGGATATCTGTGAGCCATGTGTTCAAGACGTCGTACACTGCCATGGGGAAGCCCGTGCAGGTTAACCTGGTCAGGTAACCCATGTCCTGAAGTGTTGGAGTCACTCCCTGCATGGAAGGCGGAACATGTGCGTCTCTGGGCTCCATAGCTCAACCAGCACTGTCAGGAGCCACTGGTCGTATGAAAACCACCTCGGCGTAGACACCCTGGCGGTAACGTCCTCCTCGTCCTCCCACGTCACCTCCACCATCCTAGCTAGTGGAAGTAGGCTTGCTACTCTCAACTTGTGTTGAGAGGATTAAGAATATATGTGAGTCCACCCACACAAGTCAGATCGAAATTAATTACAAGAAAGTCAGAACTATATGTACAGCGAAACCCAACGTGGGCCCACCCTCTATGCCCTCATGGGCATGCGCAACCGCAACACGCCAAGCCCCAATGGGCTGCTCACCCTCCTGTGGGAGGATGGTACTGAGGCGACTTGTAACATTCCAAACAATCATTTATGTTTTAAATGTAATTTTTGAGGATAAATTAAAACTTTTGTTGCCTCATGAAGTCATTTGAAATTTTCTAGAATTGTCCCCTAATAATTCCTATTTTTCAAAGAACCATGTTTCTTTGGAAGAAAATTGTTGTCATGAAAAACTTTCAAACCTAATCTTGTGATCATCCTCTGGAAATATTTTTCCTATCATATGGATCATCCTAGTTACCTATTTGAAAAATCTCATGATTTTTAGATTTTATTTGCTATTTCAAAAGACCAAGTCAAACCAATCTAAATTCTGGTCAAACCTCTAGGGCAGCAGCTTGTGAATTTTCTAGGGAGCAATACATTGCATGAAAATTTCTGGAACAATTACACAAGGTTGTTCTCTGTTCCTGTTAGTTCCCATAAAAATTTCAGAATTTTTGGAGCTTCGGAGCTACCTCTAAAAATTCCCTAATCTCTCAGCCTTTTAAAAACCAAATTCTGGAATCACTGTTCCTCGGGCCCGAGCCTAACTCCGACCGAGCCCAAGCCGACTTGGCTCAGTCCAACCGTCTCACCCGCGCATCGCTTGCAACCATCCGATGGAGCATCAACGGTCGCGTTTGCGTACCGTTTCGCTGGGTTTTTAAAACACCTCGCACGTTATCGACCGTTGGATCTCGATCCAACGGCTCGACTCGATTCCTCTTCAACTCGATCGCGCGCCTTTTTGTGTCGCTGCCCGGTGGCCCCCACCCGTCAGGTCTCTCTTCCACCTCTCGCTGACGAGCGCACGGGCGCGAGCAGAGCTCAAGCGCCACGCGGCCGAGCGCCTCTGTGCGTCCCCTTCAACGGCGTCAATCCGCCGCCCTCATCCTCCACTCAGAGCTTCGCCCGTTAACACTGCTTCCATCCCGACTGTTGCCCACCTATATCTCGCCCCCTCTCGCCTCCTTTTCCTCATTCTTCCTCTGGGCTGAGGAAGAAGAAGCTCTCTGAGAGCTCGCTCCACGGGTGAGTTTTCTTCTTCATGGTGTCCCCTCATTCCTCTTCCTTCACTGGACCTTGTTCCTCAGTTTGGGCCCTTGTCTTCGTGTGTAGGACCGAGAGCACGAGGAGCGCCACCAGCTACTCCAGGGCGCGCACCCGAGACCGCCGCCGTGTCATCTTCGTCTTCGGTGAGTTCCTACCCATTTCTTGCGCGTCACTTGGCGCCATAGGGTACAAGGAACATTTTCCCTCAGTCAATTTGGTGATTCGGTCTCAGGAACCTTCGGGATTAAACTTTTCCCCATTTTCGGTCGCTGGAGCTCCCTTCTTCTCCGGCAACGGTGCGGTGAGTCCCGGTTCAATTCCTTGTGCTGTGACCATCACCGTGACTCCCTCTAGTGGCCCCAATCTCCAATTTCAGTTTTCCTTTCTCAGGTAGGGCTCCCCTCGGTGAAGCCATCGCCGCCGCCTCGGTGATCGCCACTGGGTCAACTCCGACCACCTCTCCGACTCCGCGTCATCCCAGTAAGGTCCCTGGCCCTTGCTGTTGCTTATGCTCGCGCTAGATCGGACGATGCATGGTCGTATTGCCGTTTTCGTTTTCTCGTACATGTCACTCCGCTTCACCTCGTCGCGCCGCCGTGTCGGTCACCTCGACCTCGCGGCGGTGCGTCGGGTGCGCATTAGTGTGCTGGACCCATTTTAGTGCTTGCCGCTGCCGTCGAGCCCTCCTTCGCGGCGGCAGCTGCAAATCTCGCGCCGCGGCGGCCCGTGGCGCGTTCCGACCATGCACTATTCTGTGGACCGTGCACTATTCTGTGGACCGTGCCAATGACAGGTAGGCCCCATGTAAGACCCCGAGATTAATATCCCGGATCTTCTGTGCATAACTGAACTAGTCCCATGATCAGTGGCTAGCTCACACAGTAAACAAATGTGATAACACAACCACAAACGTTAAAAGTTATTAAATAACAACAGGGTTGATTACAAGATAGCCTTACAGGGCAACATTAAATAAACACAGCGGAAGACAATGAAGAAGTAGTAGGGTCCAGCAATCTGCCACAGGCAATCGACTGGGGTAGCGGCCTAGTCGTCATGATCCACACCTGAAGTGAAGTTCTTCTCCTCTGAAATTTGTTTGCAAAAAGCAAGAATGAGCACAACTTCCGTGCTCGCAAGTTACACCCGTCAGGTAACAAAATGACATGCATATATGGATGTAACAATAAAAAGGCTTATAGGGTTATTTGTGCAAAACAGCATTTGACGTTAAATACCATACTAAGTTCAAAAGCTCAAGTTTTATAAAATCTAAAATTGATCTTGAATTGATAACAATAGTGCAGGCACCAACGTAACACCAACATAAACACGGGCACCAACCCGGGGCTGCAACCCATAACTTTTCTCATGGACACCCATCCATGTCAAACTGTTTTACAAAAATATTTTGAAATTGAAGTCTAACTTTGAGTGGCTTTGCCAGCATGTCCATGACCGTGGACACGGCTATTCGAATAGTTTGACACTCTGCAGAGGTTGTACAACTTTACCCACAAGACATGAATTCTCTAGTTGTTTGGCATCCGTCGATACCACCGCTCACTACCTTGGGTAAGCAGTCTAGAGTACGTGTCAAGGCCTTTACAATACGCTATCCCACCATAGTCCTCCCTCGCTAAGGTTTCACCCCCTTTGGACTACCCGTCCACAGGGTTCAGGCCCCCTCTTGCGCCAGGTGGGACTAACAAATGTCATGAAAGACCACCCACTACAACAGTAGGGACGACCATGATGGAACTTTGCAAATTAATCAGCCAGGTCCTGCCCATACAGGACATGTGGTAGTACGATGTGGCTTAGCAAGATGCGGCTCGAAGACCGGTCCTTAACTGACCCAGGCGACAACCAACAGAACCCTGGCCTCAACCTACCCGGTTGAACCCGTGCATAAACCTGCACCCACCAGACAACCATTTCGCCCAAGTCCAAACCATCATTTTATTTTATCTTTCAAACAATTGTAAAACTCCCATGACATGCCAATGTCAAGGGTACAATTTAAACAACATTTGACTTTTGGGCCAATTCCCCAAATGAAACATATGTGATCTATAAGCATGGCTAAGCACAATATTTTCCAAATGTTCCCAGTCCATACTATTGTATCAACTAGGTTTTTATCTAAGGTGACAATATGTTTGATTTGATATCAAAATTGGCCATACAAAGGGATTTTAGGCATAACTATAATTTCAAAAACAAGGATTTAAATTACTAAATATAAATAAGCATGCAGTAATAATTTGAAACAGAACTTAAATAATTTTAAATAGTAGGTGCAAGTATGATCAAGAATGTAACTTGCCTTGCTTGCTTAGATGTTGTTCTTAAACGGCGTCGAAATCCGGCCGTCAGAAGTCGTCGAAATCTATACGCGTAAACGATCCGAATTCAAATAATACTCAAATACAAACCAAATAAAATCCAAAAAAATATAAAATAAATACTGGGACGAAGGTATCGACTTTATATGAATCTAGGAAGTTGAATCGACTGAATCGGAGTTCGTATGAGGGAGAACGAAATTCCGAAAGGTTGAAAATCACATGAAATGATAGAATTCCGAAAATACTATTCACTAGAAATTGTATTTCGGATTGAATGGGATCAAGAAAAGAGTTTTATGGACATGGTGAGGATGTACGATGTAGAACACGTCGAGCGAACCCAACGCCGCAGACGGTTGGTAGGAGACAGCGGATAGTGGCGAAACGCGACGAGACGACCTTCTGGTTGACATCGCTCGTTCCGCAAACGGAGAGGAGTTAGCGGGTGAGGTCTATGGCGAAATTAAGGAGGAACCATGGAGGACGCAACGCTCACCTTGGTTGGGGAAACGCGCAAGATTGGCCAGTGGCGAGGAGAAAGGCGACGACGGGCAAAAAGGACCGAATAATTAACAGATATTAAATAAAATCTAAAAATTACAAAATAAATACTAAAAAATAGTAGATGAATTTAGATGAATTTAGGAGGAAGAATCAATGGATTCGGAGTTTTTATGAGAGAGAACAAATTTTTGAAAGGATTAAAATGTGTATGTACAAAGTTGAAGCCATGACTAGATAATTGAGCACTGTTCACTGTCTTCCTCAACGAACAGCACGCATGGAAGAAAAAGAAAGGATGACAGCGCCGGCCAAAGGAAGGGAAGAGGTGACCGGCGAACGACAAAAATGGATTGCTCACCTTGCAACGAGGCCGTAGGAGGTGGCGGTGCGGCGAACGGTGACCGGTGACGGCGGCGGCGAGCGCACGGTCTCACGGTGGCGACGATGCTCCGGCGAAGTTCCGGTGAAGGCGAGGGGAGCACCACGTAGAACGTTGCGAGGCGAAGCCAGTGGTGTGGTCGATGGTGGCGGGGCTCCACTGTAGGTGACGCAAATGGCCGATGAACGGCGTTCGACCTACGACGGAAAAACTTCGATTGTGGAGAGGATAAAGGGAGGGAGGAACTAAGATTTTCGGGGATGAATGAGGGAGATGAGAGGCACCCAGGGCTCTCTTAAATAGGGGTGGAGGTGGACCGTGGAGGGAGATTGACGTGCGTGGTGAACGTGGCGGCCGTTGCGGAAACCGACGAAATCGTGCGCAAGAAAGAGGGGGAGGTGGGTGGAATGGGGGAGTTTAGATGAGGTGGTTTGAATGCCTGAGATTTCGGGAGGAATCGTGGAGAAAATCGTGGGTTTTCAAAGGTTCCCGTGAGCTCCAATGGCCCTGCGCGTGTGTTGGATGCGTTCTGGACAGAGGCTCTCGTGAGGAAGAAGGCAATAAGAGAGGAGAGAGAGAAAAAAAAAGAAAGGGAATAAAGAAAATCCGAAAAATAAATTAAATCTGAAAATTCTAAGAAAATTTTATAAAATACTTTGGAACCTGGAAGGACCAAAATAATTTAGTTCAACTCATTTGGAGTTCATAAATATTTTCTATGAATTTTTCAAGTTAAAAGCATTTCGTAGTGTGAAAACAATTCAGTTTAAGGATCAATTTTCAAAACTATATTTTATATGCACTAAACAAGTTTGAAACCTATTTTAAAATAAAATTAATTTAAAATGAAAAATATCAAAACTGGTTTCACTTGATTTGGAGTTGAAACGAATTAGATATGAATTTTCAAAGTTAAATAGATATTCAGCGAGAAAATAATAAAAAAAAGAAATTGTCCAGACGGTCCGAACACCAAATTTTACTGTTCATAGTGTACTGTACATAGTTACTGTTCATGAGGTACGGGAGGCCCGAATAGTTTTTCTTGATTTTCGGATTTTAAAAAAAATCAATAAATCAAATTGATTTTTAGAAAATAGCAAATAGCGTCCAAAAATTCTAGAAAAATTCACAAAAATGTCTTGAATTATTTTTCACTTAATAAAAATAATTCCAATTTAAATTTAGTTTTTATTTTTGTACAGTAATTATTTTTGTTTTAAAATAAATAGTAAAAAGCTTTTAAAATTCCCAAAATTCGAAATTACTTAAAATTTATTTTTCACTTCAAATCCCATAAAACTCATAAAACTCAATAAATTTTCTTTTTGGCTCTGAAACCACGAAATTAAATAATTGATTTTGTTTTCTTTTAACAAAGAAAACTTGTTTTAAATTCCAGAAAATCAATAGAATTATTTGACAACTAGAAAATCCAATAAAATAATATCTTTATTTATTTTATTTTGGTAACAGAACTTTGGGATGTTACACCCCACCTGTCAGGCTGAGTCGAAAATTAATATGGAAAATAGAAAATGGCACTGTGCATCGGACCCCACTTGTCAGCGTCTGTGGTTAGATGGGTATCGGTATAAAAAGTATTTAATGTATATGTAAATTCCGAAATGCTTTATTTCTGAACTAAAAAAATGGGTTTAACTTCTAAAATGCATAACTATTTCATTTTAGCTCCAAAATTGATGATTCAAATTTTGTTAGATTCTATTTTAAATGTACTTTAATACAAAATAGGTTGAACCATGTTGCTGCTCCAGAAAATGTTTATTGATAAAATGACTCTAGGTTAGATTTATTTTTGCACTGAAAATTGTTTAAACTTCATAAATGCATAAGTATTTCTCTGTAACTTCAAATTGAGTGAATCCAATTTTGTTGGCTTCCTATAATAATGAAATTGCTGTCAAAATTAATTGTAGGCATGTTTCTGTTGATTGAAAAATTGTTAACTCAATTAAATTATGCTCATTTTCATGTCTTTGAAAATTTATAGAAAATGCATTATAGCTCCAAATGAGATGAATCCAATTGGGTTGTTCATCTTATGAGGTGCTAGATTTACTGTAAAAATTTCAAGTGCACCACATTTCCAGAAAATTTTGCAAAACAAATTAATTACAATAAATAGTATCAATTTTCATTTTTTAGCCGTGTAGAATTGTTTTGCTTATAACTTTTGCTCAGGGTGTCCAAATGAATTGATTCCTGTTTCTAAATTCATTATAAATCATGTTCTTGCTTCTGTAAAATTTTCAGAGTATTTGGAGAAAGTTGATTTTTCAGCTTTTTCGGTATTTTTCATTCTTATCGATTTCGATTCGCTTTTCGTTAGGTGCCGACGAGTGTATCGATCTTGAGAGTGAGCCTCTACAGCAATCTGAGCAAGTCCAGTAAGGCAAGCAGTTTGATCATGTTAATCCCAGTATTTTAAATTCTAATATATTGCTTTCAACTCGTATGTATGCATTGCTACTTTGTGTTAAATTGGTTAGTTATTCCTTTAGATGCATAACATGTTGGTAAATGATGTTCCTCTACTACCTGAGCCTAGGTTATTCGCTGTGGTTAAAGTCCGTTGGATGGGCTTTTGTCACTTAGTAGGTTTCGGGTCTGAATTGCTTAGCCATGCTTAGCTTTCGGTAGAAATGGGCGATCATCGACTTAGTCGATGATTTTGATCACACAAATATTGATATTATTCCATTATGTCCAGCCTTTGTGATCTGTTAATTTGCAACTCAAAAACTGAAAATAAAACTTAAATCTTGACTTGGGCACAATGGTATTTTGGTGTGATCTGTTGGGTGTGATTTGATTGGTGCCTAAGTCCCTAAGGACCTGAGTTACTTGTGTCACTAAGCCAAGTGCGTGTGCGTACTAACCACACGGAGGATATGGGACCTCTCTTGGCTAAGTACTTTGGGAGGCATTAATTGATGAGTCGGTGGTAGTTGTTAGTGTATGTTTGGATTGAGACGGGTGGAGATTCCGGTAGGTTCTCCATACCGGGACGCTTGCATGCTGCTTCTGGGCGGTGTTCGACTCAACGTGTGGGTCCTTGTGATTTATGTCGCGGCAGATCACTAAGGGTTAACCCCATACGTGCGACTCTTAATTAGTGCAATCCATTGAAATGTCTCGTTAGACTTCGCCGTGCTGCGTACAAAGGAAGTATGCTAACCGTGGTGGTGGAAAGCGCAGTCATCATGTGGGTACATTGGTACACCCTGCGAGGGTTTTGATCTATTCGAATAGCCTCGTCCTAGGTTATGGACATGCTTGGTAAGGTCGTGCAAGAACTAGACTACAACTTTTAAAAACTTAAAACTTGACATGGGTGGCGTGAATGGGTAATTCATGCTATTGTTGTGGTGACTATCGGGATAGTCACTTCCAGGCTGTTGTTCTATTTATTATTATGCTACCTGCTAATATTTCAACAATTAAAAATGAATTGCAAACTTGCTCTTTTAAATGTATTACGTTATTGCAAATAAAATTTGCTTTGCGCTAAAATAAGACATATGACCTCCACCAAATGAGCTTGCATGTAGCATATGAATAGGTCTGCTATTCCACACGTCAGTCTTGCGAGTACAATTTTGTACTCATTTGCTTTGCTTAATATTATTTGTTATGGAGGAAGAAGGTGAGCCCCAAGGGCCTCACTTTTTGCAGTTGTCTTTGTGGAGGTTTGGGACGACTAGTTTGGCGGATCGATTGGTTGCCTTGTGGGTAAAGGCACGCGATTGGCTTTTGTTTATCGCCATCTTATGGCCCTTTGTTTCGCCGCTATTTAGTCTTTAACTTGTCATTTGGCCAGTCGGCCCTCTTTTTGTAATAACTTTTATTGTATGGCTACTGTTTAATATTGAGTTGTTGGATTCTATGTCTTGTATGGGATTGATGCATGATTTTGTGAAAAGAGGTGTGTATACTGCATTTCTGGGAAGTATACATATCTCGAGGCTTAGTTTATTTGATTTGTGATGCTAGGACCATTGGAGGGTTAAGCATTACAAGCCAAATAATCTGGGGTCCTCACAAAGTTGGTATCAGAGCCATACCGGTCGTAGTAACCCAAGCTTCATCGTCCTTAGGATATTTTGGAAAAGCTTATTTTCAAAGTATCAAATAGTTTATGAAAGCCTAAATAGATTCTCAGACTTTACTCCTCATCTATCTTAGCCTTCTACTCTCATCTTGCTCTAATTTGAGTTTTAAAAATGGTTTTCCTCTTCTTCCTTTCAAAAGGTAGTTAATTATCGGTCAAAACGATTTGGGAGAACCATGAGAGTTATAAACTGATAAGTAGCTGTCTTTTGGTGGGGAAGAAAAGCTTTTGGAGTTGAAGATTTCGGCTCGGAAATGAAAGGAGGAAATATGGGCAGCTAGCGGTTAATTAGCAAATAGGACTGAAAATGAGAGGTTAATTCATCTAAAACTTGTGGGAGTAAAAGGGTAAGATGTGATACTAGTTAGCTAAGTATCTAACACTATTTTTGTTGCCTTAACCTTGCTCTTGAGTAGTGTTCAACTTGATGTAGTTTGCTGAAATTTTATTTTCTCAACTAATTACTCGTTCATTCAATACGGGTTAGTTAGGTTGGGAAGTTGACCTTTATTCTTGTGATTCCTCGCTGTTTTGGAGCCTTTTTGGAAGCTTTTGAAATGTATTTCCTTGCTGTTTTGGCATTTGTTTAGGGTGATATTTCGTTCCCCTAGTTATAGGTTAATTGTTCCCCTTAGGTTCTGTTTATCGGGATTCGTTGCTAACCTAACTTCCTTGTAGCAGGATGGCCGGTCGTACTCGTAGCGGCCAAGGTCAGTCAGCTGGTCTGGATGAGGAGCTTCCCCCTCCTCCGACCATGGCTGAGGTTCTGGCTCACATCGAGCGGAATCGGATGGACCAGACGCGTATTCTGGAGGTGATCGCAAGGAACACCTCTGTTTCCTCTAGTGCCTCCGGATCTGGAGGCGGTGGGCATCAGTCTCGTGGGGGACTCGCGGAGTTTCTTCGCACGCAGCCACCCACATTCTCCCGGTCTGAGGACCCTATGGACGCAGATGATTGGCTGCGTCTGGTTGAGCGAAAGCTCAACGTCGCTCAGTGCCAGGAGCAGGAGAAGGCACTCTTCGCGTCCCATCAGCTGGAGGGCGCGACTCTCTCATGGTGGGAGAACTTCCTCGCCATGCAGCCCGCTGGCCATGTGGTCACTTGGGCAGAGTTTCACACTGCTTTCCGTCGGGCACATGTTCCCGCCGGACTTATGAAGCTGAAGAAGAAGGAGTTCCTTGCGCTCAAACAGGGGCGCAAATCTGTGACCGAGTACCTCCATGAGTTTAATCACTTGGCGAGGTATGCTCCTGCTGAGGTGGCCACTGATGAGGCCAAGCAGGAGAAGTTTATGGAGGGCTTGTCTGAGGAGCTGCAGGACAAGCTCTCCATTGTGGACTTTGCTGATTTCCAGACCTTGGTGGACAAGGCTATCGTCGCCGAGCATAAGGCGAGAGCGCTGGGCGATCCCGCAAGCGCAAGTGGGAGGCCCAGCGATCTGCGCAGGCCGGCCTCTCCCGTTCCCGTGCTGGGCCTACACTAGGGACCCGTTCTCTGGCTTCACCACCGCCGAGGCCATCGGCGCCTGTTCCTCGTCCTCCGCAGGCCGTGCCCCAGTCACGTGCACCTGCGAACCAGCAGGCAATCCGGCTGCCGGGGTCACTTGTTTTTCTTGCAACCAGAAGGGGCATTATGCAAACAATTGCCCTAAGAAGATTGGAGCAGCCCCTCGTCCTAATGGAGGACGCGGGCATGGAGGTGGATCTTCCCAGGATCAGAAGATTGTCCCCGCTGTCCACGGTGCGGGAAGTGGCCGAGTCAACCATATCTCGGCAGAGGAGGCACAGGAGGCACCCGATGTTGTGTTGGGTACGCTTCTTGTCAATTCTCGCCCTGCTGCAGTATTATTTGATTTAGGAGCTTCGCATTCTTTTATTTCGAGATCTTTTGCTACTGCCAGTGGACTTCACTTTGTTTCTTTGGGGGTTCCTTTACTTATTCGCTCTTCGGGTTCGGAAATGAGAGCTGATCAAGAATGCCGGGATGTTCCTATTGAAGTCAACGTAGTAGAATTCTTGGCGAATCTTATCCTACTCAACTCTGCGAGCTTGGATGTGATCCTTGGCATGGATTGGTTGTCCCAACACTTGGGGCAAATCGATTGTGCCAAGAGGATGGTTTTCCTCACCAGCCCCTCAGGCGTGCAGGTTGGGTTTTCACCACAGCTGCAAGGACCGGATCTTTATGCACTTGAAGCGGAGCCAGCATTGGAGATTCAGGATGTTCCTACAGTATGTGACTTTGCAGATGTTTTCCCAGAAGATTTGCCCGGGATGCCTCCGGTTCGAGACTTAGAGTTTGTCATTGAGTTGATGCACGGTACCGCTCCGATTTCAAAAGCGCCGTATCGGATGCCTCCTAATGAATTGGTGGAGTTGAAGAAGCAACTGGGTGAGCTTCAAGCAAAAGGCTTTATTCGTCCTAGCTCATCACCTTGGGGTTGCCCTGCAATTTTTGTAAAGAAGAAGGACAAGACCTTGCGCATGTGTGTTGACTACCGTCCGCTTAATGAAGTGACGGTGAAGAACAAGTATCCTTTGCCCCGCATTGATGATCTCTTTGACCAGTTGACTGGAGCTCGGGTGTTTTCCAAGATTGACTTGAGATTGGGGTACCATCAAGTCAGGATCAGGGCTGAAGATATTCCGAAGACGGCTTTCACTACTCGTTATGGTCTTTACGAGTACACCGTCATGTCCTTTGGCTTGACCAATGCTCCTGCTTTATTCATGAACCTTATGAACTCAGTATTCATGTAGTATCTGAATAAGTTTGTGGTGGTATTCATTGATGACATCCTTATCTACTCCAAGAATGAAGACGAGCATGCTGAACATTTGAAGATTGTATTGGGTAAGTTGCGAGAGCATCAGTTGTATGCCAAGTTCAGCAAGTGTAAGTTCTGGTTGAAGGAAGTGGCATTTTTGGGCCACGTTCTTTCAGAGGGAGGAGTAGCCGTGGACCCTAGCAAGGTCAGCGATGTACTATCTTGGGGTCAGCCCAAGTCAGTCACTGATGTGCGGAGTTTTCTTGGTTTGGCGGGTTATTACCGTCGCTTTATTGAGAACTTCTCCATGATTGCTAAGCCGATGACTGAGTTGCTCAAGAAGGACAAGAAATTTGTGTGGTCCCCTGCTTGCGAAGAGAGTTTTCAGGAACTCAAGAAGCGATTGACTTCAGCCCCAGTGCTTGTTCTTCCCGATGTCCACAAGAGCTTTGATATCTTTTGCGATGCCTCTCGTCAGGGACTCGGTTGTGTGCTCATGCAGGATGGCAAGGTAGTGGCCTATGCATCAAGGCAGTTGAGGCCTCATGAACTCAACTATCCCACCCATGACTTGGAGTTAGCGGCCGTGGTGCATGCACTCAAGATCTGGCGTCATTACCTGATTGGCAACCATTGTGAGGTGTATTCTGATCACAAGAGCTTGAAGTACTTGTTCACTCAGCCAGATCTGAACCTCAGGCAAAAAAGATGGTTGGAATTGATCAAAGATTATGACATGGGTATTCAATATCATCCGGGCAAGGCCAATGTTGTTGCAGATGCACTTAGTCGGAAGGTGTATTGCAATACTTTGATGATCCAAGAGCAACAGCCTGCCCTTCTTGCAGAATTTCAGCGGCTCAATTTGGGTTTGATTGAGCACGGTTCTCTTACTACTTTGGTTGTGCAGCCAACCTTGGTGGATCGAATCAAGGCCGCGCAACAATCTGATGATGGTGTGAGTCAAATCAAACAGAACATCAGAAATGAGACAGCCAGGTGTTTCTCAGAAGATGGGCATGGCGTTGTGTGGTTTGGTTAGCGTCTTGTGGTTCGAAAGGACATGGAATTGCAGGATTTGATTCTTCGTGAAGCTCATGATTCCCCTTTGTCTATTCATCCCGGGGCCACAAAGATGTATCAAGATCTCAAGCAGAGGTTTTGGTGGACCCGAATGAAGAGAAAGATTGCCAAATTCGTTGCCGAGTGCGACGTGTGTCGCCGTGTCAAGGCCGAGCATCAGCGCCCAGCCGGACTACTTCAGCCCTTGCCAGTTCCAGAGTGGAAGTGGGATTCGATCGGGATGGACTTCATCACTGGTCTTCCTCGGTCTCCAAAGAAGAATGATGCCATCTGGGTTGTCATTGATCGATTGACTAAAGTGACCCATTTCCTTCCTGTCAGGTCTGACCTTCGGGTAGGTCTTTTGGCAGATCTCTACATAGCCCGCATTGTGAGCCTGCATGGTGTGCCACGAACGATTGTGTCAGATCGTGGTTCTCTTTTCACTTCTCGATTCTGGCACAGTTTGCAGGAGGCTATGGGGACTCGTCTTTCTTTCAGCTCAGCTTACCACCCTCAAACTGATGGTCAGACAGAAAGAGTCAACCAAGTGTTAGAAGACATGCTCCGTGCTTGTGTTCTTTCCTATGGGAGAGATTGGGAGAAGTGCCTACCGTTGGCCGAGTTTTTTTACAACAATAGCTTTCAAGCTAGTCTGGGCATGGCACCATTTGAGGCATTATATGGGAGGAAATGTAGAACCCCATTGAACTGGTCGGAAACTGGTGAGAGACAGTTCTTCGGTCCAGATTTGATCAATGAGGCCGAAAGTCAGGTTCAGTTGATTCGCCAGCACTTACGCGCAGCCCAATCCAGGAAAAAGAGCTATGCAGATCGCCGTCGCCGAGAGTTGAGTTTCCATCCTGATGACTTTGTTTATCTCAAAGTCTCACCTTTAAAGGGGCATCGGCGTTTCGGCATCAAGGGCAAATTGGCTCCTCGATATGTTGGACCTTATCGCGTTATCGAGAAAGTGGGAGCTGTTGCATACAGGCTAGAGTTGCCAGCGACACTTGAGGGGGTACATGATGTGTTCCATGTGTCCCAACTGAAGAAGTGTCTCCGTATCCCGACTGAGGAAGCTCCATTGGAAGGTCTCGATGTACAAGAAGACTTGACCTACCGCGAGCGTCCTTACCGCATCCTTGATGAAGCTGAACGGAGAACAAGAAACCGTTCCATCAAATTTCTTAAAGTTCAGTGGACAAATCATTCCGAGGATGAAGCAACTTGGGAGCGAGAAGATCGCTTGCGTGTAGATTACCATTCTTTCTTTTCCGAGTGAACCAAATCTCGGGACGAGATTCTTGTAAGGAGGGGAGATTTGTAACATTCCAAACAATCATTTATGTTTTAAATGTAATTTGTGAGGATAAATTAAAACTTCTGTTGCCTCATGAAGTCATTTGAAATTTTCTAGAATTGTCCCCTAATAATTCCTATTTTTCAAAGAACCATGTTTCTTTGGAAGAAAATTGTTGTCATGAAAAACTTTCAAACCTAATCTTGTGATCATCCTCTGGAAATATTTTTCCTATCATCTGGATCATCCTAGTTACCTCTCTGAAAAATCTCATGATTTTTAGATTTTATTTGCTATTTCAAAAGAGCAAGTCAAACCAATCTAAATTCTGATCAAACCTCTAGGGCAGCAGCTTGTGAATTTTCTAGGGAGCAATACATTGCATGAAAATTTCTGGAAAAATCACACAAGGTTGCTCTCTGTCCCTGTTAGTTCCCGTAAAAATTTCAGAATTTTTGGAGCTTCGGAGCTACCTATAAAAATTCCCTAATCTCTCAGCCTTTTAAAAACCAAATTCTGGAATCACTGTTCCTCGGGCCCGAGCCTAACTCCGACCGAGCCCAAGCCGACTTGGCTCAGTCCAACCGTCTCACCCGCGCATCGCTTGCAACCGTCCGATGGAGCATCAACGGTCGCGTTTGCGTACCGTTTCGCTGGGTTTTTAAAACACCTCGCACGTTATCAACCGTTGGATCTCGATCCAATGGCTCGACTTGATTCCTCTTCAACTCGATCGCGCGCCTTTTTGTGTCGCTGCCCGGTGGCCCCCACCCGTCAGGTCTCTCTTCCACCTCTCGCTGACGAGCGCACGGGCGCGAGCAGAGCTCAAGCGCCACGCGGCCGAGCGCCTCTGCGCGTCCCCTTCAACGGCGTCAATCCGCCGCCCTCATCCTCCACTCAGAGCTTCGCCCGTTAACACTGCTTCCATCCCGACTGTTGCCCACCTATATCTCGCCCCCTCTCGCCTCCTTTTCCCTCATTCTTCCTCTCGGGGCTGAGGAAGAAGAAGCTCTCCTGAGCTCGCTCCACGGGTGAGTTTTCTTCTTCATGGTGTCCCCTCATTCCTCTTCCTTCACTGGACCTTGTTCCTCAGTTTGGGCCCTTGTCTTCGCGTGTAGGACCGAGAGCACGAGGAGCGCCACCAGCTGCTCCAAGGCGCGCACCCGAGACCGCCGCCGTGTCATCTTCGTCTTCGGTGAGTTCCTACCCATTTCTTGCGCGTCACTTGGCGCCATAGGGTACAAGGAACATTTCCCCTCAGTCAATTTGGTGATTCGGTCTCAAGAACCTTCGGGATTAAACTTTTCCCCATTTTCGGTCGCTGGAGCTCCCTTCTTCTCCGACAACGGTGCGGTGAGTCCCGGTTCAATTCCTTGTGCTGTGACCATCACCGTGACTCCCTCTAGTGGCCCCAATCTCCAATTTCAGTTTTCCTTTCTCAGGTAGGGCTCCCCTCGGTGAAGCCATCGCCGCCGCCTCGGTTCTCGCCACTGGGTCAACTCCGACCACCTCTCCGACTCCGCGTCATCCCAGTAAGGTCCCTGGCCCTTGCTGTTGCTTATGCTCGCGCTAGATCGGACGATGCATGGTCGTATTGCCGTTTTCGTTTTCTCGTACATGTCACTCCGCTTCACCTCGTCGCGCCGCCGTGTCGGGTCACCTCCGACCTCGCCGCCGGTGCCGTCGGGTGCGCATTAGTGTGCTGGACCCATTTTAGTGCTTGGCCGCCGCCGTCGAGCCCTCCTTCGCCGGCGAC
Source organism: Ampelocalamus luodianensis (assembly GCA_036346255.1). Classification (NCBI taxonomy): domain Eukaryota; kingdom Viridiplantae; phylum Streptophyta; class Magnoliopsida; order Poales; family Poaceae; genus Ampelocalamus; species Ampelocalamus luodianensis. Next base: position 51,515,566 of record CM070624.1, read on the forward strand.
GCGCCGGCAAATCTCGCGGCCGCAGCAGCCCCCGTGGCGCGTTCCGACCGCCACTGTAGCGGCATGATTAGGAGTTAATGGCGATGATTAACATTTAAATCACGAATCTTTGTCGGAAATCCCCGTTTAGCTGCGGTTAAGTGTGTCGCTTACATGTGGGCCTGAGGCCGTTAGTGCACAGTCGTGGTCTTGTGGACCGGCCGTGGACCCAGAGTCCATGCACTGATTTTGTGGACCGTGCCAATGATAGGTAGGCCCCACCTGTCAGGCCGAGTCGAAAATTAATATGGAAAATAGAAAATGACACTGTGCATCGGACCCCACTTGTCAGCGTCTGTGGTTAGATGGGTATCGGTATAAAAAGTATTTAATGTATATGTAAATTCCGAAATGCTTTATTTCTGAACTGAAAAATGGGTTTAACTTCTAAAATGCATAACTATTTCATTTTAGCTCCAAAATTGATGATTCAAATTTTGTTAGATTCTATTTTAAATGTACTTTAATAAAAAATAGGTTGAACCATGTTGCTGCTCCAGAAAATGTTTATTGATAAAATGACTCTAGGTTAGATTTATTTTTGCACTGAAAATTGTTTAAACTTCATAAATGCATAAGTATTTCTCTGTAACTTCAAATTGAGTGAATCCAATTTTGTTGGCTTCCTCTAATAATGAAATTGCTGTCAAAATTAATTGTAGGCATGTTTCTGTTGATTGAAAAATTGTTAACTCAATTAAATTATGCTCATTTTCATGTCTTTGAAAATTTATAGAAAATGCATTATAGCTCCAAATGAGATGAATCCAATTGGGTTGTTCATCTTATGAGGTGCTAGATTTACTGTAAAAATTTCAAGTGCACCACATTTCCAGAAAATTTTGCCAAACAAATTAATTACAATAAATAGTATCAAATTTCATTTTTTAGCCGTGCCGAATTGTTTTGCTTATAACTTTTGCTCAGAGTGTCCAAATGAATTGATTCCTATTTCTAAATTCATTATAAATCATGTTCTTGCTGCTGTAAAATTTTCAGAGCATTTGGAGAAAGTTGATTTTTGAGCTTTTTCGGTATTTTTCATTCTTATCGATTTCGATTCGCTTTTCGTTAGGTGCTGACGAGTGTATCGATCTTGAGAGTGAGCCTCTGCTGCAATCTGAGCAAGTCCAGCAAGGCAAGCAGTTTGATCATGTTAATCCCAGTATTTTAAATTATAATATATTATTTTCAACTCGTATGTATGCATTGCTACTTTGTGTTAAATTGGTTAGTTATTCATTTAGATCCATAACCTGTTGGTAAATGATGTTCCTCTACTACCTGAGCCTAGGTTATTCGCTGTGGTTAAAGTCCGTTGGATGGGCTTTTGTCACTTAGTAGGTTTCGGGTCTGAATTGCTTAGCCATGCTTAGCTTTCGGTAGAAATGGGCGATCATCGACTTAGTCGATGATTTTGATCACACAAATATTGATATTATTCCATTATGTCCAGCCTTTGTGATCTGTTAATTTGCAACTCAAAAACTGAAAATAAAACTTAAATCTTGACTTGGGCACAATGGTATTTTGGTGTGATCTGTTGGGTGTGATTTGGATTGGTGCCTAAGTCCCTAAGGACCGAGTTACTTGTGTCACTAAGCCAAGCGCGTATTGCGTGCTAACCACACGGGAGGGATATGGGACCTCTCTTGGCTAAGTACTTTGGGAGGCATTAATTGATGAGTCGCTGGTGGTAGTTGTTAGTGTATGTTTGGATTGAGAGGGGTGGAGATTCCGGGTAGGTTCTCCATACCCAGGACGCCCGCAGTTGCTTCGGCTGGGCCGGTGTTCCGACTCAACGTGTGGGTCCTTGTGATTTATGTCGCCGGCAGATCACTAAGGGTTAACCCCCATACGTGCGACTCTTAATTAGTGCAATCCATTGGAAATGTCTCGTTAGACTTCGCCGTGCCTGCGTACCAAAGGAAGTATGCTAACCGTGGCTGGTGGAAAGGCAGTCTATCGTGTGGGTACATTGGTACACCCCTGCAGGGTTTTTGATCTATTCGAATAGCCTCGTCCTAGGTTATGGACATGCTTGGTATGGTCGTGCAAGAACTAGACTACAACTTTTAAAAACTTAAAACTTGACATGGGTGGCGTGAATGGGTAATTCATGCTATTGTTGTGGTGACTATCGGGATAGTCACTTCCAGGCTGTTGTTCTATTTATTATTATGCTACTGCTGATATTTCAACAATTAAAAATGAATTGCAAACTTGCTCTTTAAATGTATTACGTTATTGCAAATAAAATTTGCTTTGCGCTAAAATAAGACATATGGCCTCCACCAAATGAGCTTGCATGTAGCATATAAATAGGTCTGCTATTCCACACGTCAGTCTTGCGAGTACAATTTTGTACTCATTTGCTTTGCTTAATATTATTTGTTGCAGAGGAAGAAGGTGAGCCCCAAGGGCCTCACTTTTGCGAGTTGTGCTGTGGAGGGGTTTGGGACGACTAGTTTGGCGGACCGATTGGTTGCCTTGTGGGTAAAGGCACGCCGATTGGATTTTGTTTATCGCCATCTTATGGCCCTTTTGTTTCCGCTGCTTATTTAGTCTTTAACTTGTCATTTGGCCGGTCGGCCCTCTTTTGTAATAACTTTTATTGTATGGCTACTGTTTAATATTGAGTTGTTAGATTCTATGTCTTGTATGGGATTGATGCATGATTTTGTGAAAAGAGGTGTGTATACTACATTTCTGGGAAGTATACATATCTCGAGGCTTAGTTTATTTGATTTGTGATGCTAGGACCATTGGAGGGTTAAGCATTACAAGCCAAATAATCTGCGGTCCTCACACAACTACAGTGAGTCGAGTTAATGGTTGGGTCAAGCAGCTCGTACGACCACTGTGTAGCGTCTCTTGGGGCCGCCATACTTGAAATTTAAGATGGGCACTATTTCAAAGATTATCTCGGCATTTACAGAATATTTACTGTGCAAAAATAAGAACATAATCGAAGTTAGGAATATTTTAATCAGGCTCTACACACCCTATTTAGCTACCCTGGAATTGTCATATAATTATTAAAGCCACCTTGCTATTTTCCTAGTTTAAAATATATTCTCAGCATTTACAGAATATTTACCGTGCAAAAATAAGAACACAATTGAACCTAGGAATATTTTAATCAGGCCGTACACACCCTATTTAGCTACTATAGAATTATCATATAATTTTTAGAGCAACCTTGCTATTTTCTTAGTTTAAAATATATTCTCGGTATTTACAGAATATTTATCGTGCAAAAAAGAGAACATAATTGAAGCTAGAATATTTTAATCAGGTTCTACACACCCTATTTACCTACTCTAGAGTTTTTATGGAATTTTTAGTGCTACCTTGCTATTTTTCGAGTTTCTAAATTATTTTCCGTGTAAAAATTATCTAAACTACAACGATAATCTAAACTAAAATGGACTACACTACAACTAAAATGATCTAATGAAATCAATTTTCAGTCACTAGTTTTATTTGCTAACCTACTAGGGTTTTGAATTAAATTACAAAGTGGCAAAAAAAAAATACTTGCAAGGTAGACGTCAGGATTTGCTTCTGTTTGACTCTATCCTCTGTGACGAACCGGCAGGGCTTCACCACGTATTTTTCCTCTCTCCTCTCTCCTTTCTCTCCCTCTTCTCTTCCTCCCCTCTTTTGCTCTCGGCTGAAATGAGGTTGGGGGTGGGGGGAATCAGGTTTTTATATCTTAACATTGTCGCTATTTCAATTAGCGACAGTGTATTGTTCACCCCATGTCGCCAGATCAAATGACGACAGGGTATTGTCGCTGTTCACATGACACTTGTCGCCATTTCATCTGGCGAAAGGATGCTATTTTTGAAAAAAAAAGTTGACTATTTAATTTGTAATTATTTATTAAAATATTGTTATTTAAAATAATTCTACAATAATGCATACTATGTTTACTATATTACCTCCCGTGGGGATCTTGCTTTTGTTAACTGTCAGAACCTGCAGTCACATCGATAATATTTCGTGTTCGAGCTTGCGATCAAACAATGTGGTGTGGGGCGGATCCACGAAAAAATATTATCGTGGTTCTAAGCATAATGATATTATTGTCTGCTTATAAGTATCATTTGTTATCTCAAAATAGAATTTGTACTAGGCTTAGCAAGAAATTATTGAGTCACTCCAGCAGGCAGGACGACAATGACCCTAATGCTTACGTGTTGGATCCGCCCCTGTATCATCGGTTTTAATTACGGTGTCACGTGGACAAATATTTCACGGTTCACACTTTTCTTTCGAGCCGTCGAGTCACTCCAGCAGGCAGGACGACAATTCCATCTGTGTTCTTTAGCTCCAACCCCAAGCAAAGAATAACGCATGCTTTAGTAAAAGCACCCCAAAGCCCAACGGCAAAAGCCGACCAGTAAGGCTAATAATACGGAAGAGCTCATTTTTTCATGTTGCTCTCCTAGTTGTTGCCGTTCTTCCTCCTCCACCTGACACAAAAACACATCTTTCTTCTCGGAGGAAACCACGCCAACATTTAGCTGCCAATTAAGGTACTAAGATTCTGTTCGTAACATGATTTTCAAAATGTTGATGCTCAAAACGTAACTAATAAGCTCTTGTAGGTGCTACCAAAGTGGAGATCCATCGCTGTGGAGGCGCAGATGGGTTAGATCTCTGAAGCCTTCATCATTACTTGGAATTCATCATGCCTCGACAGGTGTTTTTCCACATATATGTGCATGCTACTTTCACGAATCTTAGTCTACCACACGTCATCACTCATCACTAAATTAAACCGTACCAAATAATTAAAGATCATGAACGTACGATCGTGTCGTAGTACAAACGCATGCCAACGTAATACGACGTACGATCGTGTCGTAATACGATCTTGAAAAAAAAATGATTCGTTGAAGATTTAAAAATAAGCCACTCCACCGAGGCATTTGTTTTCTGAGTTTAAGCACTACTATTAATACAAAATCGCTTAGGAACCTGACTTAGGTGGTGAGTCTTCTTGTGTTTGCTGGGCCTTTATACTGAGAAATTCACCATGCCTCTACAGGTTATTTTTTCTGTATGCTATGTAAAAAAAACAGAGTAGTAGTTAAGTCTTCCTATTAGTATGTTTTGTGGTTCTTTAAAATATAGTATAATGCCTTAAGAGGTATTCGTCTACGTACATATGAATGCTATTTTCACGATGTATAGTAGTATGTTTATTAGTGAGTTTTATGCTATGGCTTGCTATGGCTTACGATGTATAGTACCTATCAGACCCCAAATTTGAAATTCGGTATCTTTTATGTTCATAGCATCGCCATCGGATCAAGAGGTAGTGCTCACGGTTATATTATTGTAGCATGAAAAAGTAAAACTATTACATAATAATAAACAAAAAAATAATTATACCTTACGGCTTTTTAGATAATTTCAAATGCTCAGAATTTTTGGAATGTTATGCATACCCATCACTCTTCCTTAAAATACAAGTCCTCAAATTGGAAGAATCGCAAACAACTATATCTTCTCTAGCACACGTCATTACTCATACTACTCATACCAAACCATACCAAATAATTACGATTCCAAACCTACCGTTTTGCTGTTAACTGACGACGTACGCTCATCCCACAATACAATGCCTGCCAAAGATGCGTTGTATTAAAAAAAAATGTCACGTTTTGAAGATTTAAAAGTAAGCCACACCACCGAGTCATATAGTGTCTATAGTTAATGGAACATTCAAAAAATTCTCGATAGCTAAAAAACATACTGCTCTTTTATGAGCATACAATTCTTGAAATCCGTCAAATCTTAAATCTTGACATTTTCATTGATGCGAAAAGGACAATCGGTAGCGACATTACTAGAAACCAAGTATTCATTAAGAAGAAAAAGAAGGCAAGGACATTAATTAGCCCTAACACGTACCGGTCACACCCAAGCATATATAGTTAACCTTGGTCTCTACATCACCCAAGCATGCATGAATGTCCAATTTAATTTTCTGAAAAAAAAAAAGAAGGTCCACCGATTCGCTGCGTACCTTTGTCAGCACTTTTTCGATAAATGGAGTAATTGAAGTGACCTCAACTAATTGCCATCAATTAATGCAGTGGATTGGTGCGGACAACGTCGAGGACGCGGTGCGACGGATAACCCCCTATCTAGAGGATAGGAGCAACACAGTACACAGGGCCATCTACTTTGAGGGATGGTATGGACTAGGTGCTTCTGCGGTGATTAGAGCTATAGCCCAAGACCCTCCGCTGCCTGTGAGAGAGAAATTTGATAAGATCATCCACGTCGATTGCTCGAGGTGGAAAAGCCGAAGAGCACTCCAGAGGGCAATCGCGGAGGAACTGAAGCTTCCTCAGCGGGTAATGGCTATTTTTGATAGACAAGACGAGGAGGATGATTTCAGCGGGGTAGATGAAGGCTCTAGAGAAGACATGCAAGACGTCACGAGAGAGATCCTTCGAGCAATACTAGAATACAGATGTTTAATGGTCTTCCATAATGGAAGCAACGATACTAAGGTGCTGTGGACCTTCAGAGGGAGGCTTCGGCTCAACCGAGAAATAAGAGAAAAGGTGGATAATTCACATCTTTATCTTTACTACAAGCAGAGGCTATAGAGGTTGCTCGACACACACATAAGCCTGGCATTACCACAGAAATAGTTACGCAGTGTTGCTCGTATCTCTTGTCGTTGAACTCTAAGAATGGCGACATCATGGACTACAACTGGGCTACCCATGCTTCCAGCTATTGGGTTTGTGATGGGATTATACAGCAAGACCAGGAAGACGAAGCATGGGAGACTGGTGTTGCTCTGCATCAAGAGATACGACTAGAGGACTACTCATCTAATAGATTGCCCTCTTTTGGATCACTACTCCAGACACCTAAAAATCGTTGGGTTTCAGAAATCGCATACCCCGATAGTCAAGAAGGGGGGCAGATAAGTGTATCAACTGTACATCCGGAAACATCATCATTTTTCTTGGCAATCGATCCGTATGAACCCGATCATCCAAGAGCATCATTACCCAATAACATGTTTCAAAGAATCGAGAAACTTCGTGTATTGAAACTCACAATGCACCTTCGACTTTTCTTCGCCTCCTTTCGTTGTTGCCGCAGCTTAAGATTCCTCGATTAGATCGCTGCAATGATCAACCACAAAAGAAGCACCAAAACAAAGAACAAGAAGAGGAGGAGAAGCAAGGTAGACCAGAATGGAATTTTTCAGAGCCTGTGGGTCCTGGACATATGCAACACAGATTGGGGCAACAATATTGCTTGGCGACGATCGCAGATCCTCACGCAAGCTTAGCATAATTGGGCCTACAAGCTCTTGGGAGACAGGCCAAAGGATAAATTTGCAGATGTGCTGAAGTTGGAACTCCTCGACCTATCCGGGAACAATACCATGCAAGTTTTGCCGAGCCCACAAGGGCAACCGCCTCGTGACTCGTTCTAGATGGTCGTGTTTGTTTGAAAAATGTTGGCCTGAAGGAATCCCTCCATCACTTGAATCATTCAACTTAGATGCAGGAGCGGAGCGGTCGGAACGAAGAAGCTAAAATATCCCGTATCTCCTTGGCTGGTTGTAAAAGATTGGTGGACTTGAAATTGCGTGGATCATTGCCAAACCTTAAGGAGTTGGACATCTCGTAATCCGCATCAAAACACTTGACTCGAAAAATGAGGTGGTCCGTGTCCCACGCCTCCAAAGAAATCACTCGTTGGGATGTGAACAGCTCAGCTCAATATCGTGGCGTAAGAGGAATGCAACGACTAAGGATGCTATGCATTGACACTCGAGGAGGAGAAGAGGCCAGAAAATTATCAACTGGTTCTTTCGCCCATCCGTTACGACCAGAATATTGTCACGCATATGTTGCTATTATGGACATGAGATTTGTTCGGTTGTTGATGCCAACAAGTGGTGGAGTGTTTCGTTGGATGGCTAATAGATTTAATCTAGTCCTTTGCATATCTGCTACTAGGAAAGAAGATGTACGGAGGTGCAACAAGGAGAAGGTGGGCCGTTATAGCACTGGACCGCGTCTACAGAAGTCGTTGATCCCCAAGACTTGCAGCACCTACATTGATGTCGCTATTGAGGAGATAATTACTGATCATGGCGGCGCAGCGTCCCGCAGCTTTCGACCATTGACCGCCATGTGGAGCTTGGCGAGGAATTAGCAACATTAATGTGGAGAGCGTACAAGGGATGAAGGCTATCATCTTTGCGATGAACAAGGTCGAGTCGTTGCACGTGCACGACAATTCTTCCATCACCAGTGTTATCCCTGAGCGCATGATGTCCACAGGAGAGGATGAAATTGATTGGTCTAGTCTCAAGCGGTGCCGTGTCGAGAGATGCCCCAGGCTGGACACTGTCTTCACCACTAACTACGATATCTTCTGCTTTGTCGAACTGGAGACCTTTTGGGCAGCTGATCTCGCGATGGCCCGCTGCATTTGGAGCAAAGGAAGGACGATCGACGTTAGGGACACTCGTTCCTTTGCCAAGCTGCGGACCATTCACCTGCACTCCTGCCCCAGGCTCACATTTGTCCTCCGCCGCCGTGGGCTGCCCGGACTCGTATTTTCCCAACTTGGAGACCCTCCACATCGCTCATGTGGTGATCTCAGCGGTCTTCCCGTGGAGGCGAGTTTCTAAACAGAATAGCTACCACCGTCGGAAAGGTACACCGCAATTCCCAAAGTCAAGCACATCCACCGCATGATCTCCCGGGCTGCAGAAGATATGCGAGGCCAAGATGTCTGCACCCATGCTCGAGACGATCCGGGTCGGGGATGCCGGGCCTCAGCGCTCCCGCCGCCGATCGCCGCCGCCGAGACAGCCGCCCCATTGTGGACTGCGAGAAGGACTGGTGGGAGAAGCTGGAGTGGGATGGAGAGGATGTCGGCCATGACCTGTCCCTCTTCAACCCGCGCCACTCACGGTACTACAAGAAGGCCCTGCCCAGAGGCTCTGTTCTCCGGTGAACCAGCATAAATGCTCAGGTATGTGTGTGTACTCCTTGATATGCTTACTTGTTCATTTTGTCTTGAACGATCCATCCAGCTTCCTTTAACCGGTTGTCTTTGCGACCTTTGTAGATTTGATGGTGGTTAGACAAGGACGTGTTGCTGCCTGCTACTGCTGCCGTTGCTACAATGGATCAAGCGTTTGCTTACCAAGTTGGTGTGTTTTCTAAAGAATAAATTGGTGTTTGATGCTGAGTGCATCCACCAAGCCAGTGTGTTTGATACTATGTTAATTTGCGTGAGTCTTATGAGACGAGCGTACCATCTATTTGCTTCGGTTTGTGGTTATGTATGTGCTTGAAATAAGAGGGTCAGCTGTGCCTCTGGTGTGTGTCAATCAGTGATGCAGCAGCACGCTAATGCTGCCTGAACTATATTTAATTGATTTTACATGTATTCTGAATCGTCTCGTTCTACTCATTCTTCAGGTCATTTTGTGTATGTATACACTAGCTGGTATGAATTGGCTTGTTAGTTACCAGCGCTCCAGCAGGGGCATGCTTCTTTTGCACTGACTCATTCATACAACTAAGTAGAACACATTTGGACGGGAAATTGCAACCATAAAATTTGTTGTACACTACCTGTTCGAAAGGGACAAGGCAACATAACCAAAATCATGCCAAGAATATATCTGTTACTGGAAAATGAATATAGCCCCATTCTTTAGAAAAGCCTAGGAAAGATCTGAGAAGCAATATTCAGGCATCAAAAATCCATATTCTATTGAGATCAGCACCGAACATTTGACTATCTCAATTACATCATAAAGGCAGCAGCGTGTAGAATAAAAAGGTATAGATTGTATATGTACCGCATGAAATGAGTGAACCCCGTGTAGCTGTATTAAAAAAACCTCGAATAAAAATGCATTACCTGCAGTTAGGAGTTTTACCTGATAATAGCAGAGCATCAGTTAACAATCTAACATCAGTATATAAACAGCAGCGGAAGCCAACGATAAAAATCATTTCATATGCTATCTATATCTAAAAAAAGCTCTGAACTGAATCTGTATACACATTTTCATATTGATTTTACAATATCACAGGTAAAATTCGTACGGACCAATTGAAGACGGTTACTTTACCAGAAACGAATTGTACCCAAACCGAAGAAAATATGTGAAGATATCGCTCGACCCATGAGGCTCGAAATTAATTCGTTCAAAGCCGTTCTTTGTAATGAAGGGGTAAAACCTCAGGGAGATATCTGAGTTGCAAATAAGTCCTACTAAACAGGGCTGGCAGCAAACAGGAAATAGCAAGGCATCAGCACACAAAACAGCACGCTAAACCCTTGCAAAGGAGAAAACACAAATGATTAACAAAACCAAAAAACGGAACACATTGGAACAGAGCTTCACTGAAACAGTATGGCTCTCTTTTATCCTGTGAAACACTCCTATGGACTAAAACATAAGATCTGCAAGAAACAGAAACAATTCATAATCGGTAAAAACTTCCAAGGAAATAAAGGGCAAACAACAATAGAATTTTGCAAAAGAAATGCATTACCATTTGGAATGGGCGGAACAAAGAGTCCCATGTGTGTGTAAATGTAAATGAGTAACACATGGACATCAAACATGGCAATTGTTTGACACATATAAGCAAAATTTAATATAGCCATGGTTGCATACAGCGAAATCAATACCTGTATCAACAAATCTGTAAACTGAATGACAAAAGGGCAGATAAGATGGTCCCACTGAAACACGACAGTGTCACAGACAATTGAGGTGCACGTCTGATATGCATCCATATATCAAAGTATATCTAAACACCTTTTAATCTCTTTTGTAAGAAATATCTAGTACTGTTGGTACTAATAGCTGTAATGGTATCTTTATAAATCATAAAGTTTACATTCAGCCGTACAACGTTAATTCAGGCCGCACTTAAAATTGAATAGCATGAGAAGTACGTACCAAGGTATTATTACTACATGCTGAAGTGAGCCACCAAGAGAAGGATGGGGAAGGGAGAAGAGAGGCCGACGGCGGTAGAAGGGGAAGGAAGACTGACGGGAGAGGGAGGAAGAAAGCGGGATAGGAGCGAGCCGGGGCCGGCGCTGCCAACGGGAGGAGGGGGCTTCGCGGGCGCCGGGGACGAGCGGCGGTGCTGGGAAGAGCAGCGGCGACGGGGACGGAGCGGACGGAGGGGAAGGGAGGGGAAATGACGGGAGGAGGCCACGCGGGCGCGCGCGGCTGGCCGGGGACGGCCGGGAATCGCGGAGAGGAGCGGAATTCCTTCCGCAACAGAGCTCTGGGAGATGTATTCTGGTCGAATACATATATATTCTAGAAATTTCCCATCAGTTGTGACTTCAACATATAGCTGTGTTCAGAGCTGTCCAAATGGGCGGCCCGGTCCGGCACGGGCCGTGGCAGCATGGCTCATTACGGCCCGATTACTATTCATATCGTACTGGGTTGGCCCACGGGCCGCGATGACAACTCAGACACGGCCCATTGCTCTTTCGTGCTGTGCCGGGCCGGCACGGCCCGTTTAGCCCATCGGACCAAATGTGACCCGTTTAGCTCATTTGACCCGACAGAATGAAAAAAAAATGAAAAAAAATCCCAAAAAAATAGAAAAATGTTTATAATTCAGAAGTTGAGATGAAAATTGAAGAAAATGAGACAACCATATTGAAAATGTAGTAGAATTTTATTAATGTTTAAATAGCTAGCTCGTTAAAATATTTGTCATTTAGCTCATAAGACATGAAAAATTGAAAAACAATCCTAGAAGATATATATATATATATATTTAAAAAAAAAATAATTTTATATATACTTATAAAATGAACTATATAAAATTTAAAAACTACAAAATAAAAACATATAAGTATTAAAAATGGAAAGAAAATCATATAAAAATTAGTAAATATATATAAATATGTATATGTATATTAAAACAGTGTCGTGCCTAACGGGACGTGCCGTGCCTAGGTCGTGCCGGGTGTCGGCCTAGGCACGGCCCGGGCTATCGTGTCGTACGCCTACCATGAATAGTGTCATGCCGCGGCGGATCGGACGCCAACAGATGTCGTGCCTCGTCGCCTATCGTGCACGCCCGTTTGGCTAGCTCTAGCCTGTGTTCATTCGTTTTGTCACTGTACACTGCCCTGACAATCTGACATCTTGATTTTTCGTTATGTTTCCAAGTGGTGGCCAAACGGGTAGCCGACCCGGCAAGGCATGGGCTCGGCTAAGCACGGCCCGTTTCGGCCCAGCTACTATTTGTGCTGTGTCGGATCGGCTCACAGGCCAGGGTGGCGGTCTAAGCATCACCCGTTGGGCATTCGTGCCGTGTTAGGCCGGCCCGAGCCCGCTTGGCTCGTCAGAATCCAAAAAAACAAAAAAGTTCCAGAAATAATAGAAAAATGTGTAGAATTCAGAAGTAGATATAAAAAAATTAAAAAAATAAGACAATCGTATTGAAAATGTAATAAAGAGCTTTATTAATGTCCAACTAGTTGCCTCGTTAAAACCTTCGCCAAGTATACACTCAAGGAAGAAGTACATTCTACCACCTCAAGTATCGACATGCGGACACCTAACCCTCTGAACTAAAAAATCGGCCCTTTGACACTCCGAAGTTGCAAAACCGAACAATCTACCCCCTCCGACAGTTTTGTGCGGTAGTTTTGCTGACATGGCGTTTCTCATTTTTCTTATCTCCCTCATCTCCTCCACTTCTTCCATTTCTCCTTCTCAACTCCTCTCTCCCCTCATAGATTTCTTCGGCGCCGCCCCCATGGCTCCCCTCCAGCCGGCTTCTTGCACGCACCTCCCGACTGCGCCTTGGCTCCTCCCAAAGACCCACACTCGCTCGCGCCCTACCCAGTGCTCGGCCACACCTCGGCTTGGCTGCCTCGCGCGCCGCCCACCTCGCCCCCATGGCGCCGCCGTCTTTCACCGCCACCCCGGCACCACCGCCTCCTGCGCCTTCGGCAACCGCTGCCACCTCTACGCCCCGCGCATGAACTCACTCCTCACACTCGCCTCTCCTGCCTCCGGCTTGGCCCGATGTGGCCCGGCCTCATGCACCTCCTCGACCGATGCCGCCGCTTGGTTCCCCTCAGCCGAGCGAGCCAGGTGAGCGGCCGGCGCACTTGCGGGTCGGCGTAGGGAGGGACAGGCCGAGTCGGGGAGGCGACGCCGGCACAGCTCCGTGGGAAGACCCACGGCCAAAGAGAGGGAGGCGCATGGGCTTGATCGCACGCACGAGAGAGAGACCAGGAGCGAGCCGAGGCGAATGGGCACCGGCGATGGCCGCAAGGCGAGCCGGGGAAGGGGCTAGGAGAAGGAGGAGTCGGAGGGAGAGTCGAGCGGCGCTGCCACCGCACCGCACCGGGAGTCGTGGAAGGCCGGAGGCGGGCGCGCGCTAGGAGCCGGTCGGTCGCGCCAACCAGAGTGGCGGGCCGAGCCGTGGGTAGAGGGAGGAGTCGCGGCGCAGAGGGGCACGCACAGCGCGACGCTAGGCGCCGGCCGCCGGGAGGGGAGCGCGCGTAGGCGGCGGCGGGCCGACGGCACCAGGGGACCGAACCGGGCGGCGACGCCAAGAGTGGAGGGAGAGAGAGATGAGGTGAAGTGAAGTAAGAAGTGGATTGGGGGAGAAGAAGATGAGGTAAAGCGGATGGGTGTTGTGGGTCACTTACTGGTGGACTCAAGTGCCAAAGAAGCCAGCTCACTTAGCAGATCTGGCGAAACCGCTCTGATCGGACGCCACGTCAGCAAAACCAATGCACGAAACAGCCGGAGGGGGTAGGTTATCCGGTTCTGCAACTTCGGGGTGTCAAAAGGCCGATTTTTTAGTTTAGAGGGTTAGGTGTCTGCATGTCGATACTTGAGGGGGTAGAATGGAACTCGTGTACTACTGGTATTAACCTAACCCGTAAAATGGTTGGGCACATAGGTCTGGCCTCCAGAAAATGGAAACAGGAAAGCACCATTTTGCGGTGACCCTATTGGCAAAGGTAGAGTAGAGAAGATGTCTGTGGCTGCAACCTTCCAGGATCAGTAGATTGTATCAGGTTTCATGTAGCAGAAAGGAGACTTCTGCTGAGACGTGAACTTGGTTCAGCTTTCTTTGATTGGGGATTCGATCGTATGGGTGAGGAAATTGCACTTTCTTGAACAGATGAAGAGGAGGCAAATTTCAAGGCTGTAGCGCGATTCAGTGCGTCATCTACACGCAGGAATTTTGGGAAGCGTCTCCACTTATTTTTTTCAGTTGAAGGGAAGGAAAGAACATGTGAGCTATTATTTTAACGCTTTTATTAGCTCCCAATCGCCTGAAATTTTTTTAAAATCCAATCGCCTACAATTACACAGTACTAAGCCTAAAATTGTATTACTAAGTGACGTACAATTTTAGCACAGTTTTACTATAACTTTTAGTTCTATTTGTTTTTGTATTTGTAGGGTTCACCTAGATTTAATTTTGTCTAGTTTAGAATTTTTCAACATAAAAAAAAAACATAAACCATTGGATAGTGATCCAACATACCAAAGAAAGTGATTGGATTTTAAGAAAATTTCAGACGACTGTAGCTTAGTCGGCCCCTTATTTTAATTGTTTTCTACTTAGACGGATTACTCCAAAGAATATAGATGGGTCCGTCTATACAAGATTCGATTGTTTTCTCAGCCCAAAACAGTCAAATTTTAATTCATTTACAACTTCATTATACATAAATTATAGTAATTTATTTATGTGATTTTTGTTCTTGGTCACTGTAATTATTATCGAAAGTCTAAATAACTCATATTTCATCATGATTCAAAATCTAACATATACTTTGAGATATTGAGTAAAAACAAAGACAAAAACAGAGACAAAAAAAAAATTCTATACTAACAAAATACGGTTATGTGGTGAACCCGTTATGTTCCGAAAAAAAATCTTAATAAATTCGGACCCAATTCATCATATGAGAAGAAGTGCAGATCTCAAAGCATATCGAACATATGAAAATTCGACTATTTTGACAAAAGACAGTTGAGTGTTGTTTAGCAAATCTTAATACGGGTAGTGATGATGAGGATGAGACATAATTAAGATTCTTGGTAACCGTCTTGCTCACAGTGCAACTAAGTATCACAGTACCAAGCACACCGTTTCATTCAGAGTACACACTGCATGGATCTGGATCAGTAGTTGCTGATCAGATTTTAAGAAGCTGATTGAGGTTTGGTAATTCACTTGTCTCCTTGTTGAGAGACTGAATTGATAAATTCCTTCACTCATTGATTTGGCTATGCTGACGACAATACACATGAGTTACAGCGCAGTGCTGCAGCAAACGGATCGAACTCTGATCAGCGATCGAAGTTGATATGCAAGCTTTGATAGAGAAGCCAGGTGAGTAGGTGACACTGATCTGTGAGCACTCACATGGATTTATATCCAGAAAACGAAAAATGCACTGGTATAGCAGCATTTTGATCAATGCTTCCTTGAAGGTATTATGCGTACCTGCTTTCTTTTCCTTAGTTTTTTTTTTCCTTTTGTAAATTAACTTATACCTTATCCGGTAGGTATAATGGTCAGTAGCATGCTCTAGGCTCCTATTTGTTGTATTTCTCTAGAGAGTGGTGGAGGCGTGGAGGAGAAAGAGCATGTGCGTATGTAGAGGTTAGTCTTCTGAAACTAATGTTCTTTGTAGATTCAGTATGTTAACAAAAAACTTGTTTGTAGTCTTCCTTTCGACCTGTTAAATGGTAGACTAACCAACCCATTTTTTTGTTGTTTCATTATAAGAATCTTTCATCACTTGCTATGGTGAGCTTATCGTATTCACTCATGCGCCCATTCTTTTCTTCGTGTGAGCTGTACAGTTCAAATATTGCTGACTAAAATAATTTAGAGTAAAGCACACTGTGGATCCTTAAATTTGGAGGGTGGGTTCACTTGGGTCCAACATTTTTTAAAGTGTCCAATCAGGTACCTAATCTATTTAAGTGGGTTAAACAGGTCCAAAACAGTCCAGACTGGCCGGTTGACCGTGACGTGGCCGGTTGACTGTACGCGTGGACTCTCCACGTCGGCATTCTTCCCCATTCATCCCCCATCCAATCTCTCATTTCTCCTTCTCCACTCCTCTCTCCCCATGGCTCTCCTCCGGCGCATCCCCGACCCCATGGCGTTGCCGCCTTCGCCTCGTCTTTAAATCCGGTCCCTTCACGCACGCGCACGCCCACCACCGCTTCCGCCTCGACCACCACAGCCTCCTCCCGCCTCCTCGCTGGCCACGCCGCCATCGGCCACGTGCGCTACTCCACGGTCGGCGCCGCCGCCTCGCTGCGCAACGTGCAGCCCTTCTTGGCCGAGTACCGCCGAGCGCCGCGCGTGACGCACGCCGCAACTCGGCGCTGACTCATCGACGCCGCCTACGAGCGCGAGGTGGAGCCGGGGGAGGTGGTCCTTGTTGACCGCCGCAACATGTCCGAGGGTGGTGGATGCGCTGCTCGAGTGGCGCTGAGGGGAGCTGGCGGCGGCGTGAGGCGGCTGGGCGCGGGGGAGGAACAAGACAGCGGCGCCGGAGTGAAAGGGGGGTGGATTGGAGGGGAGCACGAGCAAGAAGGAGGCCAAGGGAACTTGTCGGTGTAGTCAAAGCGGGCAGAGGGGCTCCGAGTCGGGCCGACGGCGAGAGCCTCCTATGGCGCGACGGCCTCAACGTGGGGGTGGCGGAGGAGCGGTGGAGAGCGCAAACCGAAGGTTGGGGAAGTACAATGGAGGCGTGGAGATGCTCCCACGGGGAAGAATTGGAGAGGGACTCACCCCGGAGCAATCAGCGGTGGAAATGGCGGGTTTGGCCGATGCTGAAGAAGAAGGCGAGGGGCGGCTCTCCGATGGGTGGAGCTTGCAATGGGCAGAGGGGAAAGTGTCCTCGCGGGATGGAGCATGACGTGACGCGGCCGGCGGGGAGAGGGGGATGTTGGACGGCTTGACGTCGCGGTGGATGATGGGCGACATGGCGTAGCAATGCGGGTGCTCGGCGTCGCGTCGTAGACGCACGTCGCGTCGAACGTTGCCGGGATGGTCAGCCTCTCGAGGTCGCGGCCAAGCATGCCGACCCGCAGTTGGCAATCGTGTGGGCGTCGCCGTCGTCGGTGTACGACCTCAACACCGACGCGTCCTTCTCTGAGGAGCACCGCACGGACCGACGCCCGCCGCGACTTCACCTACATCGAAGATGTTGTCAAGGGCTGCCTCGGCACGCTCGACACGGCCGGTAAGAGCACGGGCTCCAAGTCCGGCAAGAAGCGCGGGCCCGCACCCCTCCGCGTCTACAACCTCGGCAACACTTCTCCGATGCCCGTCACCCGCATGGTCGCCATCCTCGAAAAGCTCCTGGGCCACCTCTGTCGCCATCTCACTCTCACTCACTCTCTCTCTCTCTCTCTCTCTCTCTCTCTCTCTCTCTTGACGCGCTTATGGAAATGTGCGGCGGGGGAGGACGAGGGGGAGGCCGACGGCGGCTCGGGAGGAGGAGGAGGGGGAGGGTGACGGCGGCTCGGGCGGCTCGAGAGGAGGCGGTGAGAGGAGGCGATGGGAGAAGAAGCAAACGCTGGGAGGGGGTGGGAAGGCCACGCTGTCATCCACGCTAGAGCGGCCACGTCACGGTCAACCGGTTATGTCACGGTCAACCGGCCAGTCTGGGCTGTTTTGAACCTACTTGACCCACTTAAATAGATTAGGTACCTGATTGGATACTTTCAAAGATGTTAGACCCAAGTGAACCCACCCGCCAAGTTTAGGGACCTACAGTGTATTTTACTCAATAATTTATCTAGTTTTGTCCCGTTGATCGATTGATAAGAAAGAATTATAACATAGCAGGGTTCATAAAACTGGAGGGAATCGCCCGGTTTGAATAAAACCAAACCGGCTGGCAGAGGTGGTATATTAAAATTTAACCGTTTTCATTGATTCCATCGGTATTTGGGTGAGTTCCAATTATACTTCTTATTTGTACAAATTATGGTATTTGTTTCTTCAAATTTGGTGCACTTTTTCACATATACTATTAGTGCAAAAGGTTATATTTGTAAAGGGGCCACGTATTCCAACTGCTGGAGGGGGCGCGTTTTGGTTCAATTCTAATTAAGTTGTAGGCTTAATGCCAATTTTAAGTTTAGATATATGTTTAGATATGTGTTCTTCTTCCTCCTTGCCGTCGATTTCTCCTTCCGCCAGCCACGATCTATTGCCGGAAAAGAAGGTCAGTAGCCCTACTCGTCTCTTGCTTCCACATCAATCCTTCCAAATCTACACTGTTGATGAGGACGAGATCCAAGCACCTAACCTGCAACCTGTAGGAGCAAAAAAGGCCATCTTGGCTGCAATGGAGCTGCGGTGATTGCTTCAAACCACCCTAACCTTGGCTGCAATGGAGCTGCGGTGGTGCTGGTTGCTTCTACACTGTTGAGTCGTGGTACAACTCTGGTGGATTCGTTCATCGTCGACACGCCTGCGCTCCACCAGTCACCTTCCAATGCGTGTCCATATCCAGAAGGATCCAAGGAGCTATGTGCAATTTCTCATCACTGCAGGGTCTTCATTGGAACTTGTGAGATACTTGTAATCAACTTTTGTGCGGTGTCTTCAAATGAATGACATATAGAGCCCTACGCGCCCACAAGCGCGCGAGGAACACGTTTGGCGTATGTTTTGGAAGGCATTGTTCGTGTCAAAACAGCTGTTACTGAGAAGCTAATTGAAGAGGGAAAATCTGTACAATGACCTAGGTAGCAAGCGGATTGGAACCGATGAGCATCACAATCTGTTTGCGTAACCGTATAGTGATAAGACTATGAAGCTACAATATTATATGCCAAGCCAAAGGTATGTACGGTGGAACATATTATAGGTATCAGAGAGTTGTAACAGCAGGACATGGTCTAAAAATAGTGCCAGTTTAGACACAAGGCATTGAGGTTATGAAAACGGTCAGCATTTTACACCTGTAGATATTCTATAAAGGATTATCATAATGCATGCTTTATGTTTAGACGACCATATAGGTGACTGTTTTACGATGGCAAAAAAGAGAGCACGCATCAGGAGTGAGACAGAGAACACAGAGGACAATAAATTCAACAGTACATATAAGAACATCACACTACAACATCAAAATAAACCAGATCATATGTCTTATAGAGTAGATTAGATAAGCCAGAGAGTGCTATGGAGCTAATTGTGATCGTGAGGTATGGATGTGTAGGATAGGAGCAAAATACAAGCCATGTTGTACCAGAATACTCTGTCGGAGTTGCTGCAGGGAAGAAAAGAACTGTTTCAGCTAGTAGGTAAGTTCAGGAAGGGAACAGGGAAGTGATAGGAATGACAAAAGAAGCGAGTAGATAGTATACCTAAATCTAGATGTTTTCTTTTGTTTCTGAACGACTCTTTTTGGCAGGTCCAGAAGCGGCGATGTCAGCAGACATCGTTGACGATGAGCTGGAATTTGTTCCTGTACCTATGGATGCTGCAAGTTCTGAAAGCAACTTCCATGTACTACTGCAAGCATGTACCAATTTGAAAAAAACAGGGTATAGGAGATCGGTAAAGCAGCTACATAAATTTTGGTACCAGATATAAACGAGCAATGCTCTAACCGTACGAAGATGACCATATTAGTAAACTTTTTGTGGTAGGCAGAAGAATTGGTAGGTAACTACAGCATCATGGAGAAGCATAATCTATACAAAGATAGTCCAAAAAGAAGAATGTACATTGTAAGCTAGAATCCAGTGGAGACAGAGGCAAAATGAGCAAATGAGCATATGCTAGCCCAGAGAGCAAAGGCAAAAAATACTTACATCGACTGTGGTTGTTCTGCAGAAGGATCACTAGTAGGAGGTTTGTCGGTGGAGGAGGTACCTTCTTTTGCAGAATTCCTCTTCTTCGGTAGCAGATAAGCTCTGCAGAGAACGTCTTTTTTTTTTCTTCAGAAAACGAGTTTCCGCTGTCCTCCTTCCCAATAGGCCACCACATCTCGCTATTCGCCCGTTCATCGCTTCGGGCGCGCCGAGAACCGTTTCTTCTGGAAGGCGGCATCGTACGTGGCGATGCTGCCGTGCCTCAAAGACGTTGACGTTGCGTCCGTGATGTCGTCCGCGTCGACAACCAACGGAAGCTCCTCCCTCTAGCTTGGGATTGAAGAACCGTGTCTGATCGAAGCAATGAAACAACAAAGGAGCAAAACATCCACGTCAATGCAAGAATTAACACCTACAGAAAATCACAGATCCCCTGCAAGAGTGCAAGGAAACTGAACCTTTTCGCAAACACGGCAATGAATTGTTTCGTTCAATTAATCTGTTCGGCCAAACACAAACAAGGATGGTATTATGCGGATCTGGAGGCACAGCTGGAGTCACCTGCGGCAATGACGACGAGGAGGACGTGGTCCGGAGCTGTCGGGGCTGCAGAGCATGTCGTCTACCGGCGCCACAAACGAATTGACCGGCAGAGCTCCAGCGTGGGGAGGACAAATTGGGCCTCACTCTAGCGTGTCGCCCCCTTGCCCGCCCAAGTCGGTGCCGCTGCACCTTGCTCACACCCGCTGCTGCCCTCGGTCAAGCTCGGAGCCGTCGGGACTGGGGAAGAAGATGAATAGTGGTTGGATCTTGTGAGGCGTGGAGAGAGGGGAAGAGAACGGGAAAATTGTGATAGACGGATTGGATGATGGACTGGGCAATGGCTATATCGGACGGTTTGGTACGCATAGGCCACCGGCCGAGAGCAGGGAAGATACGAATGAAGGAACCGAAGCTGCGTCGGCCAGGGGAACGATGAACAGCCTAGCCTAAGATCAAACGAGCGAGGCACCCAAGCGAAAGAGCAAGAAGAAAGCAGAGCAAGAAACCGAGAAGGAACTAAGCACCAGAAATCACAGACCCAAGTGTTAGAGATAGAATAGGAGTCTTTTATATTTCCTTATTTGTACCCTTGTACGCCATATATATATTGTCCATTGGGCCTCTTCAATATACACACAATATTCATAACATGGTATCAGAGCCAGAGCCGAGTTAGGTTTAGGGCTTACTGTAGCCGCCGCCGCCGCGTCTAGGCTCTCGCTGTTCTCCGCTGCCGCTGCCCCCGGGAGGAGTTTCTTCGCTCCCGGGGGTGGCCTGCTCGACGACGCCTCGCTGCGGGTCTCCCACGGCTGGCGCTACGGCCTACCTCGACCCGCTCTGCCCCGACGTGCTGCCTCGGTTCTCCCCACTCGGATCTGACGCCGATCGCCTCGGCTTGCTACACTCAGCCCCGAGCGCCGCCATCGGCCTGCTCGTCTTCATCACCGCCGCTCCGGACATCCCCGTCGCCACCGGGCACATCTGGCGGACGACGCCGTCCTTGAACGCCGGCTTGGAGGGGTCACGCTCCATCTGCTGCCGTGCGTTCACGATCTGGAGGGGGTAGGTGAGGAGCTGGGCGTTCATCCCGCAACCGGCGCCGGCGAGGCCGTTGCTCTGCGCGCCCGACGCGCTCGACGGCCTCGGCTCGCTACGCTGCCGCCGCTCTCCCTCGGCCTCCTCGCTGCCCCCACGCCGCCCAAGCCCAGCTCCTCCCCACGCCGCCTGCGCCAGATCCCGCTGCTACCGGGCCTCCCGAGCCGGAATGTGGGTCACCAACTGGCTTGAGCGGCGTCTTTGGGCGGATCCGGCTGGACGTGGGTTGGTTGGGTCTTGGTCGGATGGCCTGACGACTTGAAGATACTTGGAGAAGAAACCCCTGATACTTTTCGCTTTGCTTGCCAACAATGAGCCTGCGTATCTTTTCTAGTCCATTGGCTATGTGTGAATCACCTAGTTGATGGCTTCCACGTGACATGTGTGCGTGTCTTCCGATCTCTCGGATCCCATGGGCTTTTGCTCCTGCATCTAGGCTAATGTGTGCTGCTGTGGTCGATGGAGATTGGGTGCTCCTGTTAGTATCTGCTGCTGCTAGTTATCTTTAGATTAGAGGTCTTTTCTTCATTTGTGTCGTTTCTTCCGCTGCGTCCATCCAAGTCTGTACCACTTTATCTCTGAGTTCGTCTAAGCCATGCGAGTCCACAAATTTATTGTCTGTCGTAAAAGCATAGGAATTTCTTCTGCATGGCAGCAGCCGTTGTTCTTCTCTTCAACCGCAGATCTCGCACCCCGCTTTTAAGGCGTCGCGCTTCTTCCGCATCGCGTCTCCGTGTATTTTTGTGCATTGCGCCACGCTTCTTCTCAGCTGCGTCTCGCTGGCGCTTTCTTGTGCATTGCGTCGCGCTTCTTTTGCACTGCATCCGCGCTTCTTGTGCTCTCTCGCATCTTTATTGCGCTTCGTGCATCGCGTCTCGCGGCGCTTTCGCGTACCATCGTATCTGTTGCACTTCACGTAATGCGCGCGCCGCCTTGGGCTTCGATCCGCTGCTGCATGCTTCTATCTATTCCTATTTGACTTGATTTGACAGCTTTCTTTTTGTCGGGCTCATCATCTTCTTCGTCATATTGCCGCGGTCAACTTTGCTCCTCACATTGTGCTTTATGAGTCGTCATGACCTTGGATGGGAGGAGATCTTTTATCGACATATTTTCCAAGAGCTGCATGCTACGACGACATTATCAAGACTCGGACTTTGGATTTTCCATATTTTAGTGTCAACCCTTTCCAAATGCAATGCTATTGCATACGCCTTGCATTTGGGGGGGTGTTAGAGATATGTTAGAGATAGAATAGGAGTCTTTTATATTTCCTTATCTGTACCCTTGTACACCCTATATATATTGCTCATTGGGCCTCTTCAATATACACACAATATTCATAACACCAAGAACGTGAGCAGACATCGGTGAGGACGGTGGTATGGATGGTCATGTGGAGGTACCCCTAGATGCGGGCGCCGACGAAGGAGTGAGCCGGACCGCACTCAGCGCGGCAGGCCATGAGCCCCGGCATCTCGACCTCAGCGAGATCGATCTCGAGGCGACCGAAGTCGGCCTGGGAGAGGTCCTTCACCTTGTACTCGCGCCCGGAGGAGGTCTTCTGGACGGAGAGCGCCATGGAATCGGCGGCGGCGGCGGCGGCGGCGGCGGTGAGCATGGAGGGAAGGGTTGGATCAGTGTCACACCACCAGTCAAGAGTGTTGCCATGGCGGTGAACACAAGTATCGTGGAGGTGTCTAGAGGAAGGAGCCGGTGACTGGCGAAGAACATGTTCAGAAGAAAGAAGACATTCAGAGAGGAGAACAATCGGTTGAAGAAAAAGGTCCTACTTATCGGATGCACTGTTGAAAACGACAAAGGTAAGGCTGAGCTGGCTGCGCCCAGCATCGGTATGAATGGTCCGGGCGCATGAGCCGGGGACCCCAGCTGTCACTCGGGTTAAAAGATGAAATCCGAGCTGCAGTTCATAAGCAGGCTCCAACGAGCATCACACGAGCAGCAATCTTATCCCGGATTCAGGAAGAAGAGTTGGAGGTTATGCGCCCTCGCACTCGCACTGCAAGTGTGTTACGAGCGCCAGCGCCCTTACGGCCATGTGGTCGCCCGGCAACTCGTACAAATGAGAGGAGTTCGGAAGACAGGAGGGGACGAGTTCTGGCGCGAGCAACAACTGAAGGAGTACCGACGCACTAATGGTTTGTGCTTTAAGTGTGGCGACAAGTACACGAAGGAACATACTTGTAAGAAAGAAATGCAACTCCTCACCATTCAGATGGGAGATTTTGGCGAGGTGATACCGGAAGACACCTTGCGTGCTCTGGAATTGATTGAACCACAAAGTAATGAGGAGTGCTTTAAACTATCAGTTCAAGCTGTCAATGGAACGCAAGAAGGCGAAACAATATGTTTGCGTGCGTTGGTCGGCAATCAAGTTATGTTGATATTGGTCGACTCAGGCAGTACTCATAGTTTCATCAACCGCCAATTTGTGCAACGGACACATCTTCCGACACAATCCTTGCTGTTGGTGCCGGTCAAGGTTGCAAATGGAGCGGTCTTACAGTGTAACAGTATGGTACCTGCATTAAGCTGGTGGATTCAGGGCATTACGTTCAAAATGGACATGCGTGTGTTGGAATTGGGGGCCTATGATGCAGTATTGGGCATGGATTGGCTGCGACCCTTGAGTCCTATGACTTGCCATTGGATCCATAAGACGCTCTCGTTTGTTTATGAAGGCAAAAGTATTTGCATTCAGGGGGTCAGAGCTGAGCGCCAAACAGTCTTGCCGGAACTTTCGTCTATTCAGTTACAACAATGGTGCAAGGGAAATGAGATCTGGTCCGTGGCTGTCTTGGAGCGACAATCACGAGATACGCAAGAGCTGAACATACAATTACCAGAGGAAGTTCAGGCGCTATTACATCAATATCAGGATGTGTTTTCGGAGCCCAAAGGTTTACCTCCACACCGACAATATGATCATGCAATTACTCTGGAGCCCGGAGCACCACCCGTGAATTCCAGACCATACTGTTATTCTCCTCTTCTGAAAGATGAGATCGAACGGCAAGTGACCGAGATGTTGGAGGCAGGGATCATTCAACCCAGTATGAGTCCATATGCTTCGCCGGTGCTATTGGTTCAGAAGAAGGACAGTAGCTGGTGCTTCTGCATTGATTATCGCCGACTGAACAAGTATACGGTGAAGAACAAATTTCCTTTACCAATTATTGATGAATTGTTGGATGAACTTGCAGGCACTCAGTTTTTCTCGAAATTGGATCTTCGTGCCGGGTATCACCAGATTCGAATGTGGGAAGCAGATGAGGAGAAAACTGCGTTTAAGACGCATCAAGGTCACTTTCAATTCCGCGTCATGCCGTTTGGATTAACGAATGCCCCGGCCACTTTCCAATGTCTGATGAATACGATCTTTGCACCATATGTTCGCAAATTTCTGATCGTGTTTTTGGATGACATATTGATATACAGTCCAACACTCCAAGATCATGTAGTGCATTTGCGAACTGTACTGTCCATCTTGCGCCAGCATCAGTTATTTGCCAAACTGTCAAAATGTTCCTTTGCATGGCAACGCATGGAGTATTTGGGGCATATTGTTTCTCACGAAGGAGTATCAACTGATCCAGAGAAGACTTCGGCAATGGAGAATTGGCCTCAGCCGACAACAGTTAAGAATTAAGGGGATTTCTGGGACTAACCGGATGCTACCGCAAATTTGTTCAGAATTACAGCCTCATAGCTAAGCCATTGACGAACTTGCTTAAAAAGAAGAGTTTCTGTTGGGACGACGGAGCTGCGTCAGCATTTCGCACTCTAAAACAAGCGATGGTCAACACACCTGTTCTATCCTTGCCAAATTTCACACTGCCGTTTGTCATTGAGACCGATGCGTGTGCGACTAACATTGGCGCAGTCCTCATGTAGCAAGGCCACCCCATAGCTTTCTTGAGCAAAGCCTTGGGTCCACAGAACCAGCGTCTGTCCATATATGAAAAGGAGTTTTTAGCGGTGATCATGGCGATCGATAAATGGAGATCATATTTACAGAGAGGACCATTTTTTATTCTCACGGACCACAAAAGTTTGTGTACTCTGGAGGAGCAACCGTTACACACAGAACTGCAGCCTAAGGCGATGACTAAACTTGTTGGGCTCCAGTTCCGTTTTCAATACAAGAAAGGCATTGACAATGGGGCTGCTGATGCATTATCGCATGTTGTAAGATCGAGGAGGCCGACTAGAGGGGGGGTGAATAGGCGTTTTTAAAACTTCTATACGCTAAAACTGATTTCTAATACGGAAGCTTATAACAATACAGTTTTGCACAATTAAAGCCTAAATCAACTAGGTTCAACTAAGTGCACCAACAATACAAGTCTATTGATAATAATCAATCAAGCACGGACTTGTAAGCAATTCAATTTAAACTAAATGATACTATTGCAATCATACACAATGAATAAGCAATTTAATACAAAGTATATAAATTGCACAATGTAAAGCAAGCATTCATAAACAATGAATATAAATGCAATAGTAAGGCAATAGAGATCACACCACAAAGACACGTCGATGTTTTGTCGTGGTGTTCGGAGACTTGCCGGTCTCCCCTAGCCCACGTTGAGGGAAACCCAAACCAATTGGGCCGGCTCCACAAATTAAGCCTTCCTCCGAGGTATCAACACCTCGCTCCACTAGGGTTGCTCTTACTCCACTCCGGAGATGGCGAGCACCAAGCCACTCACAAACACCGGCCTTCTCACAAGCTTCACTTGAGAAGATCACCGACCACGACGCCCACGCCGCCTAGGTGTCAAAGAAACACCAAGAGTAATAAGCCAAGCCCTTGCTTGACTCTCACCGAGTGCAACACATGCACAATTGAATGCTCAATCCAATTCTAGTTGCAACACATGCAACTAGACCCTCTCCCTTTTGCTCACAAAGTGCAACACATGCATAATTGAGTAGAGAAGCTCACACTAGCTCAAGTAAGTGAAATAGGATGCCAAGAATGTCTCTCAACCGGCCAAGGGGGTATTTATAGTCCCCACAACAAAAACTAGCCGTTTGAAGTCGAAAAAGAAAAACTAGCCGTCACAAAGATTGGTGCAAGATTACCAGCTTATACGGGCGGTACTACGCTCTGCATGTACTACCACCGTTATAAGGGTGGTACTACTGCAACCCAATTTTCAGCACAGACAACACTCGGTAAAAAGGTCATAACTTTTGACTCCGATGTCGGAATTGAGTGATCTTGGACTCTATTGAAAGCTTATTCAGAGGGCTACACAACCCACCTATTTGATTGATCTCAAACACATTTGATCAAATCAAAAAGCACAACTCAAAAGAGCCACTACCATGGTCTAAGTCCAAAGAAATAGCAACAAGCAATCTTAGACCATGTCAAGGGAATACACATGAATCTTAACCATTTGCAAAACACATTTGCAAACTTAGATCATGCCACAAGGAGTAGGTACATGGACTTCAATCATTTGCAAAACGCATTTGCAAAGTATAGTCACATGTTACAAGGATTCAATGTAAGAGCTTCGGCTATTTGCAAAACCCATTTGCAAATAATAGCATCATGCCACGATGAGCTAGAGCAAACAAGATTGAGCTATCAACACATGATGAGACTCAAGCTACTAGACAAGACCCCTCTTAATAGTACGGCAACCTATCCTAGCAATCCGGTCTTCCAACCAAACACCAAGACCGGTAAAAGATTAGGAACACATCCTTAGCCCTAGCTAGTCATACCTTTGCCTTGACCATCCACTTGAAGCTTGATTACTCACATCCTTGCTTCATGTCCGGGTCATCGTCGTGATATGCATCAACCCATGATGCATCTTTTACTTGACCTTAATCAACACATGATGAATCTTCTCTTGACTCGATGATCAACTCATGATCATCTCTTATTCGAGATCTTGATATGCATCAACACATGATGCATCATCTTCTTGAACCTTGACTTGATGACAATCAACTCATCATGCCATCCAAAGTCTTCATCACCCTGGAACATAACCTATTCATCCAACTCATGAAAAATGTTAGTCCCACAATGTCATTAACATTAATTAACAAGATGTACCTGCAAAAATGCTTCTAAACAAGCCATTATCGACAAAGTGGTATTACCGCCAACTAGCATCCGGTAATACCGCTCTCCGATAGTACCGTTTCTCAGATGCGGTACTACCGATTTCCAGAGGCTCGAGAAAAAAGAAAAACACATTATCTGGAATTTACATACCGCCAAATAACAAACGGAACAACCGGTTGCGTAGTTCCGCTAACACATTTGCGGTCATACGCTGGCAGTAGTTCCGCCACATGAACTCCGGTACTACCGCACATCGGTAGTACCGCTTACCAAATGCGGTCATACCGATTCCCACTGAACTTCTTCCAGAAGCTTTTCGAAATGCAATGCATGACTCCTTTGTCTTGAGCCATGTCAATCTTTTATCACTTTTGCATTTCCTTTTCATGTCATCATTCAAACTCCGGGACTAAGCCTTGAAAACATCTTAGCACACACATTAGTCCCACAACACAATTGCAAATAATTGAATATAGATTTGTATGAGTATATACGAACTACACAAGTTGTATATACTCAAAAGAGTGTATATGAACTACACAAGTCTCATATACGTATATATGAACTACACAAGTTATGTATACTCAAAGATATGTTTCAAAGTAGAGATCTCAAATATGTGGGAAGGGAATATAGATCAATACTAATGAAACCACAAAATATAGAATGAACTCCCCCTAAATGTGTGCATATACAAATATGTAATTGAGACATATGCACATATCCAAGTTAACCTTTTTGGTGGAGTTTAACCTATATTTTGGATCCGAGGAATGCAACAAGATATAATAAGAAGAAATAGAATGCATACCTCTTGTATTTTTATCTTTATATCCAAATAAGACTAAGCAATAGATAATCAATAGAATTGTTAGTTTCACAAATAGATTTGTCATTAATGAATACATATCTGTTTGGATTTTTGCTTTTATACTCAAGCTGAGACTAAACATGATATAACAATAAGAGTGTTAGTCAAAACTTTTTCAAATCAAGTCAAAATGCTTTGAAATTTTGCAAAAATAAACTTTAGACTCCTAAGAAACTTTTCCAACAAGAATTTTCGAAAAAAAGAGTCTCCATTCAAAAGATATGTCAAAATGCGCTTTCTTTGCAAGATTTTTGCTTAAAATGAAGAAAAAGACAAAACCTTTTTAAATGAAGTCCAAAAGCTTTGAAATTTTTCAGAATTTAACTTTGGACTATTTATAATGTTTCTGAAAAAGAATTTTTGAAAAAAAAATTCTTTCAAAAGATATGACAAAAAGCGCTTTGAAGGCAAGTAAAGAGAATGATTTTGCATTAAAGGTTCAAAAGGCAAACCAAATTGAATTTCATGGAGTTATTTGCTTTCTTGGCTTTGTATGAGTTAGAAATACTATTTCAAACCAAGATATACAAAGAATTCTGGCTCAAATAGCGAAACTCACTATATGCAAGAATAGGTCATTTTTGGTAAAAGCTTGTTTTTCGGCGAACTTCAAATGGATACAACTTTTGAACGGTTGGTATTTTGTAAAAACTTTGAACTAAAGAAATGTTTGAAATGACCAATCCTTCGAGTTTGGTATTGACAACTTTTTCAAAAACTCAATAGATTTTGATTTAGGGAAATATGTCGTTTAATTCTAAATCAAGATCATACAAGATCATTTTGAGGCCAAATTTGATACTTTGTTTCTAAAATAGGAATTTTTACTTCAAAAGCGTTGAAAAACATTTAAAATACATATTTAAGTACTTTTATCTAGTTTTTCACAAATTTGAACATTTTAAGTAAGATTTTTGATTTTTGACCAAAGAGGATCTTTGAAAAGCTAAACTTGCATATTATTAACAATGTTACTTCAAGAATACCAAATGAAGCAAATGAGAATGAAAACATGCATTCGCAAGATCCATAAACCATTTTGGACAAAATGTAAATTAGTTTTCCCATAAAATATAATACTTTACCCTCTTTTAAGTAAGCCCAAAATATTTAATAAGTTTTTCATAAAGAACTCCCCCTTACACAAATGTTTTACTTCTTTGACACACAAAGGCTCTCTTAGTCCAATCAATCTCCCTTATTGACGTTAAGCACTAGAAGATGTCTTGTTTGTGGACCACACTTCAAAAAAAGTCGTGAAACACTTGTAGATACCACTTGTAGATAAGACTACCACTTATAGAAATAACACTTGAAGATATCTTAGGTATCAGATAAACCACTTGGATAAGAAGAGAGATTAGGTATCGGAGAGAGCTTGGTAAGAAAAGAATTGATCGACATGGTATGAAATAGATACCACTTGAAAGATACCACAAGAACGAATAAGATGATATCATTTGTGAGGATACCACTTGTAAAAATAAGGATACCACTTGAACAAACAAATATGATTCTTATGCCGAGGTAAGAGATGATCAAAAGGAGCTACCACTTGAAAGAATACCATTTGAATGATAAATATATCATAAAGAGATCAAAATGGTATATGGAGTCAACAAAATATATGAGGGTAGCTTGATAGTATACCAAGGATTAATTTGATCAAAGGAAGCAGCCACTAAAGGTTTCAACTTTGAAAGGAATGAAATGGTTGTTCTGTCAGAATTATCGGTAGTACCACAGGTCAAAGGCCGGGAGTACCGGGATCCGGTAGTACCGCAAGGATAAAGCTGGTAGTTCCAACAATTCTGGAGCTTCGAGGATAGAGCTTGGAATGGAGCCAATGAGAGCAAAAAGATTAAACTTAAAGATTTTTAAAGCAACCATTTTCATGTATGAGTTATAAATACCATTATAGACCAATTCATGTGAATAATTTTGGCTCATATGGCAAAACTCACTTAAGTGCTAGAAAGTGACCTTTATGGTTAAGCTAGTATTTTGAATGAGTTTCAAAATCGAATAACTTTTGATGAGTTGATCTTTTGAAGATTATTTAAATACCAAAAATGTTTAGAATAGCCAATTCTAGGATTTTCTTTTTGGGACAAAGGTCAAATTCCTTTTAGAATAGATTTTACACAAGAATCTAGTTTAGATCAAAAACAAGATTCTATGATCTAGAATTTTGGGTAGAAACTCATTTTCATTTAAAATATGTTTTTCTCGAACCAAAACCTTGGGTAAACCTTTGAAATGCATTTGTATAAATTTTGCAACTAGTTTTTCAAAGGATTACTTATAGTTATGAAATTTTTGACTTTTGGCTAAAAGGCTCAATTTTGAAAAACATTACTAGCACTTAATTAATTTGGGCACACTTAGGGATGTGATATACATGATTATGACTTAGCACTCCCCCTTAATGTGCCACAACCATCTTGCTCAAGATTTCAATAATCAAGATTAAGCACAAGAGCAAGAACACCCTTTTTATACGATTTTCATGAATGCAACCTACATAAGGCAAAGGGTCTAGATACTTCAATGTAAGTACTTGTTACCGAAATAGCATTGGCTTATGATATGACTTGATCATCCTTAAGCTTGGCTCCAATTTTGCATATGGTGAATTCCACCTCTTCATGTGTGAGCCAAACCTCCTATGCATCTCCAAGTACCTATTAAGCATTTAAGCGCATTTGGTACCCAATACTTGGTTGGGTCCATGAATGTTAGTCACAATGGATTTGGACACCCAAATGACCTTAGCATTTGTTTTATGTAAACTAACATTCTTAGCAAACACATTGTCATTTCTATCCTTCCTAAGCAAATAATCATTATTATAAATAATAGGCTTAGGAGAGATACCTTTAGGACATTCCTTACTAACATGTCCTTTTTTTCCGACAATTATAGCAAGTTGGGCTTTTGCTTCCCCTTGATGTCTTCTTATCTTGCTCATTGCCGGCTTGCCTCTTCATTGAATGTCTTGGCTTGACATCCTTTTGATTTGGACACACCGAGGCAATGTGTCCCTTCTCATAACATCCAAAGCATTTGATATTTGTGTATTTCTTTCCTTTTTGCTTTGGGATGCTTTTCACCTTTTTCTTGACAATGAAGTCAAGTCCTCTCTTGTAATCTTCCTTGTTAGGGTATATGGAGGAGAGGTGACCCTTTTGATGACAATCAAAGCACTTGACATTCTTCGTGTGTCTTGCATTGTGCCTTGTCTTGCTATTCTCCCTTTTCTTCATGGGAGTGAAGCCAATTCCACTCTTGTTATTTGATCTTTGTTGCTTGCTCAAGATATTGTCAAGAGTGGCTTTTCCCTTATAGCTTCTATCCAAATCATTTCTCAAATTTGAGACTTGGGCCTTGAGATTTTTGTTTTCCTCTACAAGGTTAGTCTCACAAGACATAGAGGAAATAAAAATATTTTCACTAGAGCAACAAGGCATATCAATTAAATCATCACATGAAGTGGATATATTGACTTTAGATGAATTGCAAGAAATAGGAGCTATGCATGGCAAATCATCTATTAAATTACATGTAATTCCGATATCCACATTAGACTTTTTAAGCTTATTTAGAAGAAGAGTTTCATGTTCATCTTTTAGCACATCATAATTATTTTGAAGAGAGATATGCTCTTTCTTTAAAACCTTGAATCTCTTCTTTTCTTTTCCAATATATTCATTTAATTCTTCTAGCATCTCCATCAATTCATCATATAAAGGCTCATAATTATTTACCTCATTTTTACCTTTAGCCATAAAGCAATAAGACGAAGTGGATGGAGTTGATGTCTCATCATCGTCGGAGCTAGAAGTTGAGCATTCTTCTCCTGACATCCATTCTTGTATGCAATCATCACTTGTGGAAGTGGACATTTCATAATGGCATTGTAATTGTGTCCACATCTCATGACCATTCTTGAGATCGCATACTTCATTAAACACATCTACACTCAAAGCACTAAATAAAGCGTTAATTGCTTGAGCGTCGCGATGTAAGCATTTCTCTTCCTCAATTGTTGGATCAAGACTATCCAATGGAGGAGAAACGCCAACATCTACAATCCGCCATATATTTAGGCCCATGGCCTTAAAATAACATGACATGCGGATTTTCCAATGAGCATAGTTTGTGCCATCAAATTGAGGTGCTTCACCTAGGTGCACAAAATCTCTAGTCGCCATCATTTACTCTCTAGACGGTTAAGTCTAATAAATGAGAGACCAAGCTCTGATACCACTTGTAAGATCGAGGAGGCCGACTAGAGGGGGGTGAATAGGTGTTTTTAAAACTTCTATGCGCTAAAACTGATTTCTAATGCGGAAGCTTATAACAATATGGTTTTGCACAATTAAAGCCTAAATCAACTAGGTTCAACTAAGTGCACCAACAATACAAGTCTATTGATAATAATCAATCAAGCATGGACTTGTAAGCAATTCAATTTAAACAATGTAAATGATACTATTGCAATCATACACAATGAATAAGCAATTTAATACAAAGTATATAAATTGCACAATGTAAAACAAGCATTCATACACAATGAATATAAATGCAATAGTAAGACAATAGAGATCACACCACAAAGACACGTCGATGTTTTACCGTGGTGTTCGGAGACTTGCCGGTCTCCCCTAGTCCACGTTGAGGGAAACCCAAACCAATTGGGCTGGCTCCACAAATTAAGCCTTCCTCTGAGGTATCAACACCTCGCTCCACTAAGATTGCTCTTACTCCACTCCGGAGATGGCGAGCACCAAGCCACTCACAAACACCGGGCCTTCTCACAAGCTTCACTTGAGAAGGTCACCGGACCACGATGCCTCCACGTCGTCTAGGTGTCGGCAAACACCAAGAGTAATAAGCCAAGCCCCTTGCTTGACTCTCACCGAGTGCAACACATGCACAATTGAATGCTCAATCCAATTCTAGTTGCAACACATGCAACTAGACCCTCTCTCTTTTGCTCACAAGGTGCAACACATGCACAATTGAGTGGAGAAGCTCACACTAGCTCAAGTATAGCAACCTATCCTAGCAATCCGGTCTTCCAACCAAACACCAAGACCGGTAAAATACTAGGAACACATCCTTAGCCCTAGCTAGTCATACCTTTGCCTTGACCATCCACTTGAAGCTTGATTACTCACATCCTTGCTTCATGTCCGGGTCATCGTCGTGATATGCATCAACCCATGATGCATCTTTTACTTGACCTTAATCAACACATGATGAGTCTTCTCTTGACTCGATGATCAACTCATGATCATCTCTTATTCGAGATCTTGATATGCATCAACACATGATGCATCATCTTCTTGAACCTTGACTTGATGACAATCAACTCATGATGCCATCCAAAGTCTTCATCACCCTGGAACATAACCTATTCATCCAACTCATGAAAAATGTTAGTCCCACAATGTCATTAACATTAATTAACAAGATGTACCTGCAAAAATGCTTCTAAACAAGCCATTACTGACAGGTGCGGTATTATCGCCAACTAGCATCCGGTAATACCGCTCTCCGATAGTACCGTTTCTCAGATGCGGTACTACCGATTTCCAGAGGCTCGAGAAAAAAGAAAAACACCTTATCTGGAATTTACATACCGCCAAATAACAAACGGAACAACCGGGTTGCGGTAGTTCCGCCAACACATTTGCGGTCATACCGCTACGCGGTAGTTCGGCCACATGAACTCCGGTACTACCGCACATCGGTAGTACCACTTACCAAATACGGTCATACCGATTCCCACTGAACTTCTTCCAAAAGTTTTTCGAAATGCAATGCATGACTCCTTTGTCTTGAGCCATGTCAATCTTTTTTGATCGGCTGGGATTAACACGAGGAGGTCTTGGATGGCCAAGATCTAATCGGGGAGGTCCTAAGCGATAGGGTTTTAATCGGAGGAGATCTGGACGGCTCAGATTAGGCCTAGGGAGGTCCTGAATGGTTCAGATCGACGCGGAGGGAGGTCTTTTGCCAAGAGGACCTTGGAGGAGGTCCGGGGGCTTTTCTTATATAAAAGACCGGGGTGGTCTTTAGAAAGAGGACCTAAGGGTGGTCTTTAGGGTGGTCTTTACAAAATGACCACGGGAGGTCTTTTTATAGGAGTGGTCCTATCGACCGAGATTCAACCAGGTGGTCTGGACGGCTAGGATCAAAACAAAAGGGAGGTCCCGCGCTAGGTTTTAACAGAGAGGATCCTACGACCAAGAGCTAATCGAGAGGTCTTCAACGACCGAGATTAACCCTAGGAGGTCCTAAGACTTAGAGTTTTCACGTAAAACGCCTCTACGCATGCATCTAATCTTGGGGTGATCTTTAACGGCTATGATTCCTCCAAGGAGGTCGGGGCTTAGAGGGCACGCGCACACCGCCTAAGCAAGACAACAATAAAGGCAACCTCGAACAGCCATTAATGCCAATCATAAGTTCACGATCTCGTCCGAGTGCGACACCGACAAAACACCGAGTCAAAGAAGAGCTCACCGCACGGCGACGTGGACCACGCCGCGGGAACCAAGGGCATCACTAAGCTCATAAAAGCACCGCGGACCTCTCGGGCTAACTCGACTCGCGGCGATGGCTCGAACGCCACCGAGCCGAGAGGGTGGTAATTAGGTTTTCGGCAAAACCGACAAAATCTAGAAGGCTTGCTACGCTCTAATCTAGCTAAGCCTAGAGCTCTAGGAGGCTAGGATGAACTCACTGGGCCAAGATGAGATCCAAAGGAGCTCTGAGGAGAGGTTGATGCCGAAGGAGGTGCTCAGGTGACCAAGCTCACCGAGACGAAGAAGAAAGCGAGGACGGCCTTGAAGAACAGTCCCCACAATACCTTCCCCGAAACCAACCGATTTGGTTAAGAAAAGATGCCCAAGGTGGATAATTGAACAAGTTGGCAAACCAAGTTCGCAATTAAACCACAGAGCTCTCGGTGATCTTGAAGAACTTCAAAACCGACAATGGTGTGTTCTTGAAGTTTGGTGGAGGGAGAGAAAAACTAAAGGAAACAGGGAGGAGCTCTGGGTCTTAAGAAGACAAGGAGCAAAGCCAAGGGAAGAGCAAGTTTCGGGTGCACACACCCTGCCATGGACTTGCTAGATGTGACAGGAGCTGGTAGGGATGACTTCTTTTTAGGGCAAAGGTCTGACATACAATCAATGCATGGCAGAAAGAGACATTGGGAAGGACCAAAAGTGATGTGCCACTTGCCCCAATCTGCTCGACAACGACACAAGCACAAAGTGCGAAAACCATAATGACCAACCTCGGGAAGGTCGTGGAGAAGAAAAACAGGGCTGAGGGACCAAAATGTACCAGGATCTAAAAGAAAGATATTGGTGGGTCAGCATGAAGCGGGAAATTGCTGATTTTGTCGCTCGTTGTGACGTTTGTCAAAGAGTCAAGGCACAACACCAAAGACCCGCTGGTCTGTTGCAACCATTACCAATTCCCGAGTGGAAGTGGGAAGAAGTCGGTATGGATTTCATCACTGGACTCCCCAGGACCCAATCGGGATATGACTCCATCTGGGTGGTAATTGACCGGTTAACTAAAGTCGCTCACTTTATTCCTGTCAAGACCACCTACCAGAGCAGTAAACTAGCAGAATTGTACATGGCCAGGATCGTCTGCCTACACGGAGTACCCAAAAAGATTGTGTCAGACCGAGGTTCCCAATTTACCTCTCGGTTTTGGAAAAGTCTGCATGAAGCCTTGGGGACCAGACTCAATTTTAGCACGGCGTATCATCCCCAGATCGATGGTCAGACAGAACGCACCAATCAAGTTCTTGAAGATATGATTCGAGCATGTGCCTTAGAGTTCGGAAAAGGTTGGGACAAGGATCCGCCGATGCGAGTTCTCATACAATAATAGTTACCAAGCTAGTTTGCAGATGGCTCCATTTGAAGCTCAGACGGTGGAAATGCCGAACCCCGCTTCTTTGGGATGAGGTAGAGAGCGTCGCCTCCTTGGACTGAGTTGATCAAAGAAGTCGAGAGTAAAGTGAAAACTATTCAGAGCGCCTCAAAGCACCCAATCCCGACAAAAGAGTTATGCCGATAACCGCCGTAGGGAATTAAGCTTTGAGGTAGGAGATGTTGTCTATCTCGAGTAACCCCACTCGAGAGTGTGAAGAGATTCCGGACAAAAGGTAAACTCGCACCTGTATATTGGGCCATACAAGATCTTGGCAAACGTGGAGAAGTAGCTTATAAGCTAGAGCCGCGTGGCCACATCAAGCATACATAACGCCTTCCACGTGTCGCAATTAAAGAAATGCTGCAAGAACCTAAGACCATACCTTTCTGGAAAGCTTTGACCTTCAAGAAGATCTCACCTACGTGGAGCGACCGATTAAAATTATAGATGTCGCAGAACGTGTTACCGTGCGTAATAATCGATCGCATAGGTGCAAAGGAGTCACCATCCGGAAGCGAAGCCACATGGGAGAATGAAGAAGAACTCAAGGCCAACTACCCTGATCTTTTTGCTAACCAAGTCTGAATCTCGGGGTCGAGATTCCCTTTAAGGGGGGTAGGTTTGTAACAACCCAAATTCCAATTTCCAGTTGAAAATAAAGTTTAATTATTTTATTGGATTTTGTGGAATTTTAAAGCTTTTCCTTAACCAAATTAAAGCTAAAACAAAATTATGTGCAAAATATATTACCAGATAATAGCTGGAAATATTTTTCTTAAATCCTAAATGCTCCAGAGAATTTCTGTGAATTTTCTCATAATTTTTGGAATTATTTTGCTATATTCTAAAGCCTAAAGGATTTATCAGCATTTAATTAAATCAGAAATCACAAGAAAATCCTCAAATAGTGTTTGGGCCGAAACCTCTCTCGGCCCACCATTCTCAGGCTTGCAGCCCCGCCTCCGCCGCGCCGCTCCTCCTCTCACGACAAAGCAGGGTCCACCGCCGCCTCTCTCTCGCACCACTTGAACCCTCACAACCGTTGGATCTAAATCCAACGACGTAACTCCTCGATGCATTGAAGGTCCGAATGTTCTACTCAATCGGACCGCCGATCTAAATCCAACGGCTAGCGCAGCATCGCTGACTTTCCTATTTCATCGCATCGCTTCAATCTATCGCAGCCATTAGATTAAAATCCAACGCCACACCAACCCCAACTTATCGATTCAGATGTTCTATCTCTACCGTCCGATCAAAATCGAACGGCCAAAGATCATCGTCTTCCCTCGCCTTCGTTTTCGACATACCGCGCCAAGAATCGCCGCCATTAAGCCGCACACCAGCTTCTCCGCCTGCTTTCTTCCCGCTCCCTTCGCCATCGTGCGCATTGAAGACCACTCATCACGCCGCCCACTTCCGGCCGTTTTCCACTTCTCTCATGCCCACGATCGCGAACACCATCATTACGTGCGCGCATGACCTTCACGTCGCGCCGTTTCAACCACGCCCGCATCCTATAAATAGGGGCTACGGAGCGCCCCTTCACCGCATCTCAACGCCGCCACTCACAAAACCTCTCGTCACCGTAGCGCTCAAATTTCAAGTTTCTTCGGCGCGATCGCGGAGCTTCTTCTCCGTTCGGCGCCACGAGCTCATCCGTCCCCGCCGACCACACCATCGCTACCACCGCAACGACGCGGCCGAGCTACCATCCACTTCCTCGAGGATCACCGGAACATCTACTTGGCCGACGATCGGGTTCGCCAAATTCCGCCGACGACCTTTCCGCCCGCCCGCCGCTGTTGGTAGCCCCGAGTTCGCATCGTTTCTCTACATTATGCACGCACTCACTCGACTCGCCGCGGCGAACGCCGGCGAGCCCGCGCCGCGCTTATCGTCGCCACACGGACCGCGGGCATAACCACGTAGGCGCCGTGTCAGCGCCACCTCGATGCCAACGCCGCGTGGCGCCCACGCAGGCCACCTCGACCACGCCCACCCCCTGAGCCAAGTCCGTGGACTTGGTTCACGTGGACCGAGTCACCGATCGTTGGGGTCCACATGTCGAAAAATTAATTCATTTCTTTTAATTCCCGGAAATTCATCATTGGCGCCAAGATTATGCAATAAATAGAATTTTCTTCAAAAATAATTCGTAGAATTCAATTAAATTCCAGATTTTGTATTAAACTTCTAAAAATCATATCTTTTGCATTTGAACTCCAAATTGAGTGGTTCAAATTGCAAAATTTGTCTAAAATCATAATCTAGCTAACTAAAGCAAAATAATGCCAATAAATGCCCGAAGAAGCAGCAAGGTTTGGCACCAACAAGGCCAACCTCGGAGTTCAAGCTACCAGCACCACTGCATCAAAGAGCCGCTTCACCAAGGATCGGGTGAACCATGTCACCGCGAGGAAGCTCAGGCAGCACCAGATGTTGTTCTCAGATCGCTCTCGTTAATTCATGACTGAAGATCTCGCCCTATTTGATTCTCGAGCTTCACACTCTTTTGTGTCATATAAGTTTGTGGGAAAATATGGGTTACCTATATCCTCTTTAGCTACTCCCATGATAATTCATTCCCTGTTCTAAATGAGAACCAATTCTCTATGCCCTAATCTCACTCTCGAGATATCCGAGTAACTTTTCTAGCGAGATCTCGATAGTTTTACACTCTCAAGGTTTGATGTAATACTTGGAATGGATCAATAGCCAAAAATCACGGCCAAATAGATCGTGCTAATAGATCCATCACCCTCACTAATGAACAAGGTGTGTCTTGAATTCAAACTCGAGACTCGAACCGAGGAAGTTCCATACTCACCGATTGAAGGAAGTGAAACTTGAAGATATACCCGCACGTGAGTATCCCGACGTCTTTCCAGATGATCTACCCGCATGCCACCTGATAGGGACATCATGTTCCTAATTGATCTAGTCCCGGACACCCGATCTCGGCGACCTATAGAATGCCACCAACGAGTTAGCGTAACTGAAGGAACAGATTGAAGAACTACGAGAAAAAGCGTACATTCGACCCGCTTCTCACCATGGGGAGCCCCAGACTATTTGTCAAGAAGAAAGACAATAGCATGAGAATGTGCGCCGATTACGATCACTCAACGGCAACAATCAAGAACAAATACCCATTGCCTGAATTGATGATTTGTTTGA